>VXBL01004964.1:1091729-1159821 GCA_013400195.1 Aramus guarauna
AAAAAAAAAAAAAGTCCTATTGCATTCCCTTATTTTTCTTGGCCAGAGTGCAGGATTGCAAAAGTCCATCCTGATGTATTTAGGCAAAAGGAGAAGAGGGATATTTAAGTTGGCTAATGAACAGAATTGCTGTTGAAAGTAAATTAGATATTGCGTAGCTGATCCTGATTTTGAGTCTGTCAGCTCTTCCAAGGACAAGGACTTAGTCTTTGCATGGTTGGAAAGTCTTGGAGTTTGGTTTTGTTTTGTTTCCCCTGCCCAGTATCTGTGATACCAAAGCAACATATCAGTGACTGTGTGAATTTAAAAGCAACAGAACGTACTGCAGAAAATATTGTAATAGGCAATCAATCCAATTTGCATTCTCACCTTTGCACTAATTTTGAACACGGAATTTCAAGAAAAATACAGACAAGATGATCAAAATGCAAATTGGCTCTTGGTTACTGGCAATGTTTAGTGTTTCAACAGTCATTAGGTATGTCAGGATTACAAAGGAGAATGGGGAAGCCTTAAGGAGAAAATACTGTTCGGTCCCTGTTGGCGAAGTGGAAGCTGTGCGTCACGTCCAACAGGAAAGGCCGCACTAATGCAGCTGCGCCTCAGAGCCGCGGGACTGTGCGGAAAGGAGCCAGAGATCAACAGTGGCTGGAGAGAGGGACTCTAATTTCCCAGCTGGCAGCGATGGGGTGGAGTCCTTGCTCTGCTACCTGTTCAGAAGGTTTGGTTGTGTTTGGGGTTTTTTTAATCCGGTGGCTTGTCCACTGCAAAAGCCACAGACTGCCCAAAACAGGGATCAGATGCCGTAACTCCCCTGAGAGCATCCCTATTGCTAGGTGACAGTCGTCTCATTCACGCTGTGCGTGGTGTCGTGGATAACTGAGGACTGTGCCCTTTACTGGAGGGGTGCTCTGCTGGGCTGCTTCTCTGCAGCAAGCAGATGCTTTTGTGAATTAGAATAATCATGTTAGAGGTTTCTAAACAAGTGGCATTTCTGAGGCGTTCAGTGGTAGAAAAAGTATGCCGTGAACTAAACGAGTGATGACTGGCAAATGCATTGTGTATCAGGATAGTAATATGAAGTCATGAGACACAAGATACCTAATTTGTTGTAATTTACAGACAACCTAGAAAACTAGGTTTCTCTTTCCTATGAATTTTTTCCAACTTAGCTTTGGTTGCACTTAGTTGGAAGCAAACAAATGAAAAGGCCCCAAAATTTGTTGCAAACTGAGTTGCTGCAGGCTGCAGATGCTCAGTTGTACTGGTACCCCTCTTGCTTTCACTGAGCAGCTGCAGGTAGCTTCCAGTTCCCTGACTCCAAGGGAAATTTGGCAGTTTAGTTTTCTTTTTCTTGTCCGTTCTGCATTCAAACTGTAGAAGCTGAGAAGTCAACCTGGGATCAGTAGGAAGTAAAAATATGATTTTGCACTCATACTTTAATTCATTTGTTAATAAATCTGTTAGAATGCAAACTACCTCCCACTCAGATGAGATTAGCTCCTCCGTTCACAGCAGGACTCAAAATCTGTAGAACAACAGGACTCTAGGGCTGACCTTAGCTAGGAAACCTAGAAGCACAGGGCCCTTAACTCTAGAAATCCAGACCAATTCCTCAACTCCAAAAGGTGGCTAAAAAGCACCCGTTTTAGGCTCATGTTACAGCAGTTCCAACCAGCTCTAGACATCATGTGATATGGCAAATCTGTATCATGGACACCTGCCTAATCCTTGAATTTATTCCTTTTATTCCTCCCTAGAATGTTTCCGTGCTAGAAAATCATCACTGGCGATCTACAATAGGCATGCTTCGAGAGTCACGGCTCCTCGCCCATCTGCCCAAGGAGGTGACGTAAGTATCCGCTGGAGGAAATGTATCACTGAAACTAGTCCATGGCTTCCATCACCCTTCCTAAAAAGAGACTGGCAAAGAGGCCCAGGCTTCAGAGTAGGCTGAACGTCCTGACCTTGCTTGGTGCCAGCGTGGAATTATGAGACAAAGTTATACAGCAGAAGTATTTTCTAAGACTTTGCCACTTCTCTATCACAGGAATGGCCACTGTCAGTGCCGGGAACATGGGGAGTCCCAGCAGGAATGGACCTTTTCAGATCCAGTCCTGGCAATTTTCATTTCACATAGCACCAACCAAATATGGAAAGATCTAGTGGTTAAAAAGCATGAAATAGAAAAATGCAGGAGTTGGTCAAGTAGCTTCCAGACTGCTTAGGACTTCCACACCTGACTCAGGAGGTGTAGTTCAGTCTTCCCCATCTTTTTGAGTAAAGGAAAAAAACCACAGCAACATGAGCACCTTGGCCAAGTTGATGCTAACTTTTCACCTGTTGGTTTTGTGCAGTTTTACTCCCACCAGGGAATGGAGATTGAGCCAGCGAACAACCTGCCATACTAAGTTTTAATCACAGGTCGTCTTACCAAGACTTTAAACAAGTTGCCTGTAAGCAATGAGCTCCATATCCCTCCAGAAATCTTTTGGTTCAGACCACCAACTTCAGTCATGCTTTAAAGGACTTCAGTCCTTCGCAACTTCAACTGTAACTTCAAAGTTGCACTATTCACCACCCAGCTCTGAGCAGCTGAAGTAAGATGTGAGCATTTTTCTATATGCATCATGCTGTGGTTTTGTTTTTGATTTTTTACTTTCCTAGCACTTTTCAGAACCACCTATGCCAACAAGCATTTTTCTTCTATATTATCTATTCCTCCTGAACCCATTTAGGCAGCTAGAACAGTTGTACCCCGCAAAGCCCAGCAGAGACTGAGCAAACAGGTCAGACTTGATCCATAAAGAAAGAGGAAGCTTTATGCTAGCTATGATCTGTAGCAGGCTGTTTTGAGCTATTAATGTTCAATGGTTCCATGATTGAAGGGGCTTATTTTCCTTAATTGCAGACAGGACATCGAGCAGCAGTTGGGCTCCCTGATCTTGGCAACAGACATCAACAGGCAGAATGAGTTTCTGATCCGTCTGAAATCTCACCTTGACAATCAAGATTTGAGGCTGGAGGATGCACAAGACAGACATTTTATGCTTCAGGTAACTTTAAAAAAGATCATTTTCCAGTGTTGTTTTTTATTCATTTTTCAAGTCACAGTATTTCCTAGTATATGTTAGAATAGCATACGATAGTGTGTCTGGCCATCAGCAATTCCTTACATATCACCTTCTGCCACCTGGCATGTCAGGCAAGTGTAAGGTGCCTCCAGTATTTCCTTATGTAATTTCCTTGAGTTAAAAAGCTGTGAATGCAACAGATACAGGAGAGTGTCAAGCGCTGAGAAATGAAGATAAGCTATTAATTATTTTATTTCTCAACTACGTCTTCTCTTGCCAGGTAATGATTTGATTATAGTCTCTCTTCTGGCAAATGTCACGTTGCTGGTGTTATTTTCTATCACCGTGCAGGAGACTCTCCCCTGCCGGTGTTCTTTGCAAGACAGCCTGACATCAGGTGCCCAAGTCCCGTTCCTGTGATGGATGTTCAGAAACTGCCTCTGCGGAGACAGCTGTTGCCATGGCAGCAGGTGCTTCTCTGGTGGATCTGCCCAGCTAATGAAGAATCCATGCTTTCTTTAAAAATCAAATAGATTCAGACTGGTTCTTCCAGCTAAGCTGCAGTCATTAACAGGCTCTTCAGAATAAACCTCTACCTATTAAAGCATTATTGTGATTAAAGTAGCTGCATGCTTCTGTGGAGAAATTATATTAGTTTCATTCTTAAATACATAACGGAGTTTAGGTAATCGTTGTGATTTATGAAACAAACATCTACATGTTATCACTTCATTGAGGTTACAGGAAAGGTGACAGCTGCAAGGAAAGCAGTGTTGATCTGTTATGTCTTCCCCTTCCAGCAGCATGGGAAATGTAGTAATCTGCTCGCCTGTCCTCCATTAGACATGGTCTTCTGTCAGATTCCTGCTTGGACCTTGCAGGGCAGGATGATGGGCTTATCATTTTTCTGGACAGATTAGGCAAGAAAGTTGTGCAAATGCCAAAGGCAGAGAGATTACAGATCTCAACTATGGCAAAAAGTTTCTTACGCACTTTCTTGGAGATAGCAATGAGGGCATAGACATGGTGAGATTCACTTATCTGGTGGATTAGTTGTGGAATAAGAAAAGAAAAAAAAATGTCAAGAAATCTTGATTGATCAGGATAAGCTATAGAATATTTGAAAGGTCCTTATAATAGACAGTAACATTAAGGCTAATCAACTTAATCCAGAGAGAAAAGCGACTTGGAGATGTCCCTTCTCCAGTTCACAGGTCTGAATTTATACAGGAAATATTTCTTATGTTTTCATCCCGGCTGCCAGAATGATTTCTGACCTCTGTCAGGCTAACTGACTGTGTTCAATCTGTGAAGAAATGAGGCACATGACATCTTGTTCCAAAGCAGTAAGGCAGACTATTACATGGTTTACTTTTCTAAAGCAGTTACTTGATTTTAAAAACCTCTTGCCCTCCTGTACTCATTCCCCTGCAAAGCACTTAAAAGTACTAGTTAACTAAGTGAAACCAAGCCAGGGCAGCGCGGAGAGCCCTGTGCTTAGCTTTGTAAACAAAAATACGCAGACATTAAGATGAAGTGTAATTGAAGTGAGATGCAAGGTCACTCACTGAGACCGCAGAGAAATGATGCCTAAATACACCAGCTTGGCTCTTCCCTTCCTTGTCATCAGCCATGGATGCTGAGCCAGGCAGTCAGCAGGAGCCAGCCTGAGGCTTTTGTTGGCTTATTCCTTGCAAGGAATATCCAAAAGACTTTGCAGCCTTGGAATTTGGCCCTCCTCTTGTTCTCACTACGGTAGAGCGGAGAACTGAATGAAAGTTCTGTTTGCAGCTTAAGTAAATGCTCTTTCCTCAAAAGGCATGTTTGGGTGAGCCTGAGTCTCTAAAAGGTGATCTTAACCCTTCCCAACATCGCTGGGAGTCTCATGGCTGCAGATTTACTGCTGAAGCACTGCTAGACAATAATTGCTTTTCTCACTGCTACTTTTCTTCTTTTGCTTTCAGATTGCACTCAAGTGTGCTGACATTTGCAATCCTTGCCGGCTCTGGGATCTGAGCAAACAGTGGAGTGAACGAGTCTGCGAAGAGTTTTACCGGCAAGGTCAGCCCCTTTGCACACGGTGGTCCCCTTTCACCTCAGCTTTCCAGGCTTTTTGTGTGGCGAGACAGAGGTAGCATTCAGCCTACCCAGGTTGCCTTGAAATCTCCCTCAAGAAGGAGCTGTTGAAGAGATACTCTGCCTCATTCGCAAAGTGGGAAGGGATACAAGAGCAGCAAGCATTTCTTTGCCCTCGCTGCTCCTGTAACAGCGTCAGGCAGGAGGGAGGGAGGGCTCTGCTGTGCCTCCGCGCTGGAATTCGGCCGGAGAGCCCACGGCTGGATTCTTCTCGGAGAGCCCTCCAGTCACCGTTAGCTCTTCTGAGCTGGAACGGCGCCAGGGCTACGCTGCACCAAAATCCTGCCGCTGCCCACTGTGTTTTACCTCACTTCTCACGCTCCCACTACGACTCCAATGGGAGCCTTACCCTCGCTGTTTCCCAAATATGACACATTCTTCGGCACACAAATGCAGAGAAAGGGTTCAAACGCAGTTCCCAGCACATGTCGAGCTCTTCCAGTGCTGTGGAAAGGGCCAAAGCAGGCAAGCCAAAGCTCAGCTAGGACCTATTGCAAATGTTTTCAGACCCCTGCAGAGAGCGCAGTCAGGCAGGGTTGTTTTTTTTTAAACCCAGTAATTACACCATTTGGCTCTATCTGCATAGGCAAGGTCATGCTGTGCTACAACGCAGGGTGCAGCAGAGTTTAATCACTGCTAAATTCTTTGTTCGGAGCATCCTAAGAGCCAAAGGCAAGTGGTACAAACACTGGAAGAGCACGCAATGAAGCTCTCAATTAATTTAAAATTCTGCACTATAAAATTAAGCCACATTCGAGCTGGTACCTAGTACCCTTAGTCCATAACATTAACAAACAGGGACAAATAGGTCAGCGAGTTAATTTTCAGCCAGCGTCAGCTTAAGCCGGTGAAATATCTTTGATGCTTTTGAAGCAACCTAAGTAGTTTGTTAGATGCAGGTTTATTTAACCAGACATATAGTTAAGGCATAATCAATATTAAGCACATGAGGACAGGGCCCCAGTTGTGCGGTACCTCACCTTCAGTGTATTGAGAGACCATGCTAAGACAGGGCTCTCAACTCTTATAAACGTAAGCTTTTTCCCCAAGACTCAAGATTTATTAACATCTAAAATATACCTCTGAAAGGGGACACTGGAGCATATGACCAGTTAGAAGCCTAACAGGGAGAAAAAAAAAAAGAGTATTTCATGTGGGAAATATACAGAAGCTTTGGTTTGACTGTCACTGGTGACTGTATAGTCCTGGTAAGTGATACAAAACCCAGTATTAACTACCATGTACTTAGATACAATTATTACTTAAGAATGTTATTGTAGCCCTCATTACCTCCTTACACCCAATGCTGAGGCTTGAAGGTATTTTTTCCTCACTAAGGTTAGCTGCTGAAAACCATGGCTCTTATGCTTTGATTTTTCACTATAGATGAGGCAGATAATACCACAATTAGTGCCATGTTTAATCTTCCGCCTGTAACGCATACAAAGTGTGAACATTTTTGTACCAAATGTTTCTAATGCCATTTTAGTAGACTCAGATCTTGATCTTCTAGTCATCTGGTGTATCTACACTACATCTATTTAGCAAATAAAATATACAATCAGGTACACTTCAGGGAGCACCTGATGCCTACAGCAACTCCTAACACAAACTTTTCCAAAAAAAAACCCAAACCTTTAACTTGTTCTCAAATGGGCATTTTAAAAGTCAAATAGGAACACAGGGTACATAAGGCAGCTCAATTTGTTTATGTAAAACTGGAACTGGAAAGAAACAAGTTCCAAGACAATGGTTAATGTTTAGGTAACATTAATGATGGGTTTCTCTGGAGAGGTTTTTAAATTGCTTGGAAAGTTTTCCCCAGCGTGAAAGTTCTCAGCACCTAATTCATGCAGTTACTGTTATAGCAACTTGAAACGTATGAAAATTGACCATCATTTAAGTCGTTACCATGTGTGCAAAGGAAAATCTTATCTTTGTCAATTAAATGACTTGTCAAGGACAAGAAGATGTCAATACACTTCAAGCCAGACAGATCAACCATTTTGAACCTAGAATACCTGCAGAGGGGACATCACTGGAGTTAGATACTCTTTTTTTCAGCCAAAGACTTTTGGAGGGGATAGAGGGGAGGAAGAGGACAGACAAATCACACATTTGGAAACACGATAAAACTGTTATTTTGTCTCAGTTTTGCTGAATTGTTCCTTTTGATTGTTTGTGAAGCTAAAAACATTTCCCCTTTTTTTTGTAAATATCTAATTAGAACTGAAAATACTCCCCTCACATTTAAGAAGCCATTGTATGCTGCAGAGAGAAGAAAGGCAAGGCTTAAAAATGCACAAGGTATTTCATATGGGGCTATTAGAGCCCAAGGAGCACAATACCATTTAAGTCAAAACTGTCTGTTCATGGGGAGAAAAGAAGTTCTAAACAAAAGCAGTGGATTTAAAGCAAAATTACGCTTTTTGGATTGAATACAACGTTTTGTCTGCTCTAGCAGGTCAGTCTTTTTTATGGGAAAATTTCTTGTGACCACTCCTCACTGCATCCTTATTAGTAAATCAAAGGAACGAAGTATTATTGCCTGCAGACAAGTGGCACAACTTAGCTTGCGCGCAGTTTGTCTCCCTTCCCTCCCGTACTGTACATCGGAAAGGGTCTGTACCTCATGCAGTGCTCAGGAGCGTACCCTGGCAGCATCTTGGAGAAGGCTAACAATAACAAAGGATCAACATGTTGAATTCACAGACAGAGTGTTTGTTTAAAAAAAACCCCAACCAACCTTAACTTGTTTACAGTAGTCTTTGCCTGGAGTACTGATTGCATGGGGAAATGCAATCTCTCCAGCAGGACAGGTCATTGCTGTTTGGATGGCAACAGCAGCTTCAGCTGGAGCAAATGAGACTCCCTGAGCTCGTTTTCTGCTGGATTCTCATATCCAACTGGCCTGTGGTCCTCTGTGACCACTCCAGCATATGTATGATCATTGCTATTGATTACCTTCAACTATATTAAAACTATCTCCTAACTGTCTTAGCTATGTATGGAAGACGGTTTTGTGTGACCATTTCTGCATCTGCAGGACTAGTTTCTACTGACTGTTTATAAGCATCTTCTTGATGCCAAATCTGGTCAGTTCTGCAGCAGGCGCAGTCTAGGGTGGCATCTGGAGTGAGCAGGCCAGGCTGGTCTTCAACAATTTGAAACAGACCCCGGGGCCAGTCAGTGCAGGCGCTGCCTTGTAGGAGTCTTCAGGGCAGTCCCAGATTTGCACCTGGAGACCTCCTGCTCCAGTTAGTCAAATACCGTGCTATGGAGGCAGCCAGGAGTTCAGGCAACTGCTTTGTTTCAGGTCTGTCTGCTGTCTTAAATCAGTCCCGTGCAGATGACTCCCTGGGGGTTTCCTGGACCGCCCAGGGAACTGGTGATGCAAGTTCAGTGCAACAGCACGGGCATAGCCCTGATTACCCAGCTACACCACAATGAGAAGACAAACTTTTAATTTCATCCTTTTTCCACATTTATAATGTGAATTCCATTGCTCTTGAGACATGAACACACATTGCCCAAGCCCATGCTCTGGCCCTTATTGGCTCCATCACACTGTCTTTTAACAGCAGTTTCCGCAAGCACACAGTAGCAACTCACACTACAGTACTAATGGAGATGTGTTTCTTCTAAAAAAATATATATTGTATTTTTCTCATAGGAAGACATTAGAACACTGGGTAAATGAACTAGGATGTCCTAAAAAATCTTTCATGTGAGAGAATCTATTTTAAAAACTAAGGTCTTCAGAAAATGTAAGTGCTCACAGATTTAATATTCATTCAAAAGTCAGCTTTCCTTAGAGAGATTTTGCTTTGTATGCATACTCAGTTTCTATGATACCTAAAACAAAGTCCAAAAAATGAAGGTATTTAGACATTTAACATGGTCAGCATTGGTGCAAGATTCTAGCTGCTCAAATCCATGCAGTTACAGTCACTGTAAGAGTCTGACACAGGTATGGAGAAGAGATATAAATAAGTGGCACAACATTTTTTTTTTTTTTTTTTTTTTTTTTCCCCCTCAGGTGATCTGGAACAAAAATTTGAACTGGAAATAAGCCCCCTTTGTAATCAGCAGAAGGATACAATACCAAGCATACAGATCGGTAAGTTTCTTTCTGTTCTCCCCGTGTTTATGGCACAACCTCAAAGAGAAACTTTTTTTTTTTTTTTTTTTTTTCCCAATCTAGTTGTTTGAACAGTAAGAACTATAGGTGCCATAAGAGTCACGATTCACATTCTAAATAAAAATGTTCAAAAAGAAACCTATCCAAGCCAAATATTCAATAGAAAGACAAAGGCATCATTGCTTAGGGAAAAAAGGGGTCATTCTGATATCTGTGGAGAAAAAATCACAGCCAACACAGTGATTACACACCGGTTACTTCCTAGTCTGGAATCTCCTCAGAGAAGGATGCTGTCTCTCACAGATGTTACTGTAAACACACACAGATGGAGCCACATCTTGTCATGTGTGCTCAAAAAGAGTTGATGGCTGCTTGAGGGTTTATTGTTATTTCTCTTCAGGGTTTTTGCCATTTATATTGCTGTATTCTCTTGAGGCACTATAGAGTGCAGTGCACTCAGGGAATTAATTTGTTCCTCACCTGCTGTCCTTTGTGTGTTTCCCCAGGGTTCATGACGTACATCGTAGAGCCACTCTTTGAGAGGTGGGCCCAGTTTACAGGCGATACCCCCTTATCTGAAAATATGCTAAACCATCTCAGGAGGAACAAGGCCAAGTGGAGGAGTTTGCTCCACAAGCAACACAGCAGCAGTAGGAGCAATGACCACTCAGGTCAAGTGACTGGCAGCCAAGAACAGACTTTAAATGAAGAAGAGACTCCTTAGTGGCAGCTTTGCACTTTTCCTTATAGCACTGCTATCTCCGTCTTGATCACAGCAACAAACAAAATCCTGGGGAGCTAGGAGCCTGTTGTCAAGACTGTGGAAAGTGAAGCAATGGCAAAGTAGAAGATGCAGGGGTCCTCACAAACAAGCCCACGGTTCTTCTGGGTTCCTTTCTGGATCTCTGTCGCGTTCCTCTCCCCTCTCTTCATTCTGCGCATGCCTGATGCCATTCGTCACTTCTGACCGTGAACTGCCTGAATGCGGAGTCCCAGTCAGCAGTACTGAAGCCAGGCTGGTTACTGCTGCCACGAAGCAGGGAGGATTACTGAGAGAACAGGGGAGATAGAGGCACTCTTGGTTATATATTCATTTACCACGAGTCATACTGTGACATATGTATATAGGCCCAGAGCACCATAGGCTTTCCAGGCTGGCAGCTGGGCTGCACATGAAACCACCAGCATCTCCAGCATCCAGAGGACACTGGCTGAGTAAGACAGCGCTTACAGAGGGCAGAGCGAGTCCGGTTATTTTAGTAATTAAAACAAAAACCTTTTTAACTTTTGTATTCTGTGCACTAAACAACAGATCTATAAACCTTGGACTGAAGTTACTCTCCGTATACACAACTCCAGTGTGACAAGGCTCATTTTGGTAATCATTTTTATGCCACTTTGGATAAAAGACGGGCATCTTCTCATTGCAAGGAACAGTATTCCCTCACAACCAAAAGGGAAGGTGTTGTACAGTCTAAACCTTTGAAACACGAACAGATCTATCTTTTGAGTACTGTTTCAAGTAACGTGTTTATATTCATATGTGTACATTTTCTGTAAATACAAAGCGCTACTGATTCCCATGCCAAAATACTGGAGTACTGTGGGATTGCTACCTGTAAAAACATTGGCACTGTGAACAGAATACTGTTAGTTTTAATACAAAAGAAAGCATTTGTAAATATGGTATAGAGTTTATTAATATACACCATTGTTTGTGGATAAAAGCCTTAACTTTAGCATCCTTCATCTTCTGATAGCTGCCAAAATCATATGATCACAAGATAGGATTCTGAACTGCCTTTCCACGACCCAAGATGTATCACAGGTCATTAAGGAATGAAGTCTGGCAGGATAACTTCTTGAAAACTTCAAACACATTCCATATGGGTCCGTCTTGTTAATCCATGGCACCTTACATATTCGGTCTAGGCAAATGCTTCACAGAGCCTGAAGTTTAAGTTTAAAAAAAAAAAAAAAGGCAACAAAACCCACAGCAACACCACATAATTTGACAGTTCAACCTGATTATCATTTATTGAAGAGTGTGGATTTTTATTAAATAGTTTAGTGATCTACAAAGCACGACATTCTAGTAGTATTGGAGTCCAGTTGTTTTCTCGAGTGATGTTGCAGTGTAGCTGATTTTTTCCCCACATTCCCTCCTTAGACAGCCAGCATCGAAATGCATTTGTATTTTTCTTTTCATTAAAGAAAAAAAAAAATCCCTTCAACTGACTTTTAGATCTGTCTGACTCAGTGAAGGAAAAAAAATGCATTGGAGTCGGACCGTTAAGAAAAATCCTCTTAACTATCATAGTAGCCGAGGGATTTTCTATGGTCTTCTGTTTGTGAAAGATACATGGCCTTATCTATGCCATAAACAACCTCAGTTTGGATAGTCTTTGTAAAACTTTCCTTAAGCTTCCATCATTGCAATGAGATTGTATTGTTGGACACTACTGCATTGCACCAAAGCGATTGTCCCCTTCGCCTCTGCCCTCAGAAAAAATGAATTGCATTCAGGTGAAGTGTAGTGTTGTTTAAAGCCCCAGTACATCAAATCTGTATAGCTATTTTGCAAAAGAACTAGCAGATATGGCCATATAATCACATTTGGATGAGAATATCTTGGAGAGACCAACAAAGAGCGAGCTATTTCAGTTGGTGTTTGAGAAAGATAACATTTACTCATAAAAGTGCAAGGGGAAATACAATAGATTTTTTTCTCAATTACAGGGAATATTGACTTGATTAGTCAAAGTGTTCAGGCTCATAAGGTAACTAATATGTTTAAATGAAAATAAAAAGGGTAAGTTTTAGTAAAGGATGTTTTACTCTACTAACTCATTGGACATGTATCTTCAGAGAAGGAGACTGAAACCCAGTGAAGAAGGAAGGTGGAACTTTGTTCTCACTGTGAGAACATAAAGCATCCTGAGAACAATGATTTTCTTCTCCTTTACTATTTTGTAAGCTAAAAGCAGTAGAAAACATTCTTCTTCCTCCCTCTTCTAAATGGGCCTCACGTATTAGAAGTACCATAACAAGCAGAGAGAGAGAGAGAGTTGTAATAGAATAAAATTATTTCTAACTACAGGACATAAATGTCTTTTTAACCACCTGATGGTGGGGGCGGGAGCATCACCACTTTGCAGCTTTTTAGGTGTATCTTTCCTACTCCTGACAGATTTAGGACAATTATTAGGACATTACACAAGCAGTGTAATGTGCTGCTTAGAAGCACTTAAGTACATACAAAAGGCTGTAATTTCCCTTGTTTTGTCTTTTTACTAAGAAATGGAAGCCATTTTCCATCTAGTTCAAAGAATTTTTTTAAAATGTTCTGAAGTTTAGTTAAACAAACCCGGTGTCTAGCAGCATAAAAAGCTCTTGACAGATACATTGTTGAGCTCTTTCTGAGGAGCTTCCAGAAAATAGGTCCAACAGGAAAGCTTAGGTACAAATCAAGTTCTGTAATAGCTACAATAAAACCAAGTCCTTTGCTGTAATTAGAGCCTACAGGGTCCATTATAAGTCTGCTCTTACCAAGGTAAAACTTCCCAACTTTGGAAATCTGCTCTTAAAATGAACAGGTTGTGGGTTGTTCTGGTGCACTGAACATACTTGCTAGATTTCAATCACCTTGTCTAATGAAACACTTGAAATAGGTTCAGGGTGGCTCCAGAAATGCTTCTGTACTTGTAAGCCAAACCCATTACAGAAGTCTGTGTCCGGGCCAGTTTGCCTCAGGTGCTCCAGACAAAAGCGCGCTGAGATTTAGGCTCTGGCAGCAGATGCCCAGCAGCCAGATTTGCTGGGGTCCGTAATGCAAAATGCTGCCATTGGATTTCCCATGGAAGCCGCCAAACCGTACCTGATAGAGCCAATCCAGCAGCACCAGTGCTCAGCATAAGCAGTTGTGATACACATTTGGTATTCTCTAGTTCGGAGGGCATTTCTGTACTGGGATTTCTCCCCAGGATGCTAGATGCACAGAACAGAGAAACATCTATGCAGGTAATACAGGCTTCTGTCTTGACAGCCCTATTAGCCACTTTACAGAAAGCCCTTATAAATTATTTTTATTTCTTATTGGGCCAGTGCATATAAAAGATTTTGAAGTTTTAAAACTGAGTTAGGTTTTTCGTGTAAGGAAACAAGCAGAAAAGTGCTAAAAGCAGGAGTTTAAAATGCTTTTATGCCCCACAAATGCAATTCACTTGATTAAAACCTAGTTTCTTTAAATGCAGATTTCATACCATCAAAGAGGCAAATCCTGTATAAATAACGACAATAATAATAATGATAAAGGAAAGTGGTGATAAGTGAAACTTTTAGACTGGTTAAAATAATGCATATATTAAGTAAAGATTTTACCTACCTTTGGGTTTTTAATGGTCAACATTCCAGCCACCAGTCAAAAGGGGAAAAATGGGACTACTGAAAATGTGTACCTTTGAAATACAGAAACAGAGAGAGGAGTAGCTGAGATTAAGTAGACTCTATGGAGGAAAAAAACTCCACATGATCTGCAGTGTATCTAACCTAATCTACAACATGGGTCAATTACTTTTGTGCAAGCTATTGGTTTTCTTGAAGAAAATCAAAGTCTACCTGAATGATCAGTGAGAAGGCTGTTACCACAGTAAATTAGATAAGCCTGTTTTCACACTGCATAGCTATCTCACCAACTTTTCCAGTCTGTGGTTGACATTTCTATTAAAAATTTCCAACAGAGCAGAGACAGAACATATACTAGCCCTTCCAAATGGGCTTTCCTCAGAAAGGAGAAACACTCAAGTAGTTATAATTTTATTTTCAGGTATCAGTCAGGGTACCAGTCATAATTTATAGCCTTATATTTTAAGTCACTCAGCTGAGTTGTCCATCAAGTACTCCCATTCCCCTCCTGATGCCAACATCCCCCATTTCTGGCCCACAAAAATCAATACTTCAATTTTAAATTAAGATCTTGGAAACCCAAAAAAAGCCACCTCAAAACACAAACAAAACAAAAACCCAAGGCAAGCTTCATGCCATGAATATGTATCCAAATTTCTTTGATTGGTGCAAACTGTTCTATTATTAGTTTCTATGATCCATCCAATATTTTAGGTACATAAACATTAAGTGCAGAGCATAAGTTTGACTTGGATGTAAAATATATTCAGCTTATCTTTGAATTCAAGATTGTATATGTCATGTTTATTGTAAAGCATTTTATATATACATATTCACATATCTTATACAACTCTATGGGCCAAACACTGGTCCCACCAACTTCACTGGGACCAAGAATCAGCCCCCATATGTGCGTATATATGCCATATGCATCATTCTGAAAGGAAGCACTAGATTGTG
This sequence comes from Aramus guarauna, assembly GCA_013400195.1. NCBI lineage: Eukaryota > Metazoa > Chordata > Aves > Gruiformes > Aramidae > Aramus > Aramus guarauna. The sequence goes on from VXBL01004964.1 coordinate 1,106,445, forward strand.
TGAAAATGCTGTGACTGCTATGCAGTGATGCCAAGAGACTTAACTGTATCTTTTTTAACATACTGCTGTAAGTATTCATCCTGTCAAAGAATGACAACTAATAAAAAATAAATAAAAAAATAAAATTAAGTGTCCAAAGTTCTTTAGTAGAGCCAGTTGATTGAAAGCATCTCCTTAGTTTGCAGAAGACATTCTGGTTTGACAAGGCAGCAAAAGTCCTGCTGCACCCATCCTTCCACTGCCTCTCCTTCCTACCAATAGGATGGTCACTGCCCTAGTGCACTGCTGCTGAGAAGGACTTTTCTCTGAATTTAGCCTTAGCCTCACTGTAGGAATTTAAATGGAGTTACCAGCAAGGAAAGTCTTTCCATATATTTCTCCTAAGCATATAGCAGAAGGATTTTCAAACCACAGGGGAAATGTTTCCCTATTCCAATATTTAAAGAAGAGGGAGTTGTCTTTTACTATTGTTTCAGTTCCAGTAATTAGTTCTTAATATCATTGGTCAGTTTTAATCTCTGTTTTCTCATTTCTCAGTTGCAGACCATGTTGTATATGTTATGTGCAACATGACAAGGGCTTGTGAAGTTTAATTGAAAATACGGGAAGTATTGACATTCTACACTGATAAATATTTCTCAGTAAGAAATACTTGTCATCGCTGATGGATGTTAGTCATGGCAAGGACTCTTCTTGACTTTGAAACGTTTCTAAAGCCAGACTTCATTTGTACCTCAAAGTCTTCAGCGGCAATACTCATACAGTTTGTGCAGTGCAATTGAATTGAATGTAGGAGGTGGAAATATATTTGGGTTCAGTATTATTTAGCCAACATTTTAAATTTACTTTCTTAAAAAAAATAAATAAAAAAAAAACAACCCACCACACTTCTGAATCATAATCAAAAGTGTTTTCATGTGTCCTCCAGATGCAAGCTGAATTGCAGAATAAATTCTAAAATGAAGCTGCTTAGATATCTGTCCTATATATAGATGGAGCTGTGATGGTTTCTCCAGGAGTTTTACATAGTCAGCATTGGAAAACCACTCACAATTTTCCACAACAGATTTAGCAGTGTTATTTTCAAGTACAGCTAAGTCAATACATCTTCCTACTTTGCACAGGCACTGTCTGTATGGATGCTGATGTTTAATGGTTCAAAACAAATAATGTAGACTAGCAAGTTGAAATGATCACTGAACTTAATAGCAAAAGAAAAATTAGTAATATGGCAATTTTTCTGTCCTGGCCAAAGACTTAACTGTAAAGTTCAGGAAATACAACTATTCATTATGAAAAGCAGGAATACGACATGCATGTGACAAACAATTATTTAAATGGCAGATACTCCTTTTCCCTAATGTTGAGGAATGCAGGGTCTCTCCAGTCTCCAACACAGTCCCATCCTCTCTGAGCTAACATGGGTGTGGTTATAAAATATGTTGGTTATAGCAACAAGGCAGGCTTCTGGTGCTCCCACTCCTAAACATCAATCTTTCAGTGATGTTGTGTACAGTGCAGTCTCAAATGGCTATTTAGGGACAGACAGAAAATGAACCACAGGACAGAGGGAAAGGGGGCTTAAATTGGCTCTGCCACTAAAACCAGTGGATCACCTTCCTATATCCTAGCCTGGTTTGGGTCTCAGGCAGAGTTTTACTAAACATCACGCAACAGCTCCATCTATGACAACTGAATTTTGTTACCAGCAGAACCACTTCCTAAAATCTACCTTGGGTGTCTATGCGGGGTCACATAGACCTAAACACACAAGGAAGTGAGAATCACAACAAGCAGATGAATTTCATGCCAGACAATTTTATGGTAATACACTTCAGAGAGAAGAGTTGAATCCTATACCCTACAGGGCTCTAAATATATTGTACTAGATTAGGAAGGGGACCTGAGTGTCATAAGAAGTTGTACCTAAAATGGAATATTGGAATTCATACAAACAGGGATAGACAGGAGTTGTACTTTTATCTCCACCTCTCCTACCACCCAGAGATAAATTCTATGCCATCATTTTCATACTAATCACCCCTCTCCAGAAAGTCCAAGAGTGGGAAAAGCAAAGAAGGTTGGCAAAAAAGCAATCTGGATCATGAAAAATCTCCAGAAAGGAGAGATGGGAAAAAAAGACTGTGTCTTCATTAGTACCACCTATAAAAAAAATGAACATTTAGGTAGATTGAGAGCTTCTATTTCACCTCAAAACTTAAGTAAAACAAAGTAAAGCAATACATGTGGAAGTTGCTGCCACAAGAATACATTAACTTAACCACATGGCAAAACTTAAAAGAAGTTTGAACATTTGTACGAACAAAAACAAAATTCATGGTCACAAATAAATATTACTATAATCATAATCTTGAAGAAAGCATACTTTGGGACTTAAACCAACCTTTAGTTTAGAATGATGCTGTCATGACCTACTTGTGCAGGTCAACAGCTTTTACATTTCAAATCCAGAGTTTTCATTCGTATTTGCAGAGGATTCTTATGAGCTTAGCTCATACATAAACATATTTATGAAAGAAATCTAGCCACCAAAAAGAAAAATCTAAAGCTACACCTACACATGCATTTGATGCCCAGCCTCATTTCTACCAACATCTGGAGACAAACTTGGAGCTAGTCACTTCAGGCAATCAAAATCCAAAGAAAATAGGAGGTACTGAAGCACAATTCAACAAGAAAGATAAAATATTGTCCCAAAGACCACTCTTTTGTATCTTTCATGTTTTGCATTGGATTAATATATTTCAGTTCCATCTTTAGAGGGAGAAGGAAAAAAAATATATATACATATTAGCATCATCAACTGAGTCACCAAAACATGAGTGGAATTACTTTAAAACATGCAATTTTGTTGGGATGAGGTTCCATGTATGTGACATGTACTTTGGAACACTGGCCCTGCCCTCTATGTTACCTATGCCCAACATGTTTCCCCTCTAATGTATAAAAAAGGTCAACACACCACCAGTTCCAGCATTACTGCAAGAAACATGACAGAGTGGCCATTTGCACTGTGTGCTTTGAAGTACCTGTTATCAGCACTAAGGCCTAATTAAGATGCATACACATATGTATAGTAACTGCCCCGACTCCCACATTAAAGGGAAACCTTTCTCAACAATGCTGCTACCTGAAGACCGCCTGTGTAAAGATAGACATTAAACAAACTAAGAAACAGAAATTAAATAAGTCAGTGGTGATGTTGGATGGGTGCTCCAGCTACTCAAAACAGGTGACATTGCACATGCTTTAGGTGCATAAAGGTGCATACAAAAGTTTTAAAATAACAAATACACTTCCTGCATTTACCTTCATTGTAGCTACAAAGATAACACACACAAATGATATTATCTGAGGGTATTAGTGAACAAAAGAGAAGAAACTTGGATAAGAAGCTGTGTAATCGACTTCTTTCTGCAATCAACCTTCACAATTCCTCCGTGCTTGCTGTAGCAGGAGTCCCAACTAGGGATGACTAAAACTGATTATCAACCCCCCATTTTTTGCCTTCTTGGATCTCTTGCCCTCCATGCACACCTAATTATAGTCAGCTTCTTCAAGACACCAACTAGTCACGAGCAAGACAAAAAAAAAAATTTGCTTTGGGAAAATATAGTATTTATTATGTTCCAAATCATACGTTATGTTCTCTTAAAGAGCAGAGTGACTTCCCCTCACCCTCAGAAGAGAGGGGGAATTCTTCCTTATCTGAGATGCTCTGGATTGGGCTGGAAGAGAGAAAAGTCAGAGACCACAGCGTATTTCATGTAAGAGAGCCACAGCAAGAAGCTCACAGCTCACTTGGAGAACGCAGCAAGTAAACAAAATTCTTGCGAGGCTTTGCTGTCACCTACACAAGAGGGGCCTAAGAGACTTCGCTGCAACTCAGAAAGGTTCTGAGTAAGTGGATGCAAGGACTCATACGCAAGGGCACAATAAGCAGAGGAAGAGTTACTTCAAACCCCCTTTTTATTTTCTGCCTTCCTTGGTAATTTCCAAGTTCTCCCTATTTAAAACTATGGAGGTTTTATTGTAAGAAAATCTGGATTTCTGATTTCAAGAGAAACATTTTCCTGAGGCTCAGGTCAGCTTCAATTCCTATCACACTTAAGTACATTTTACAGCAGTGTGAAACCTAATTTTGTTTAGGACATTATTGTATACATTTCAGTTTCCCAGTTTTAAGGATTCATAGCTAAAAATATTATTATTATTACTATTTGCTTAGGAAGAAGTGTAGGAAAAGCATCTGGACTTCAGCTGTCTTTTGCCAAATCCTCTATCTGCCCAAGACTGAAACATACCATGATATAACTTCAAGTTACCAACAGGCTTCATTTTCTTCTGGATAGTCCCACTACTTAGGCCCACATTTGCAGGCTTTGAAATATAAACCACTAACGAAATTATTATTACAGCTCAACAGCCATATTGTATGTGAAATGCTAGATAAAGGTGGAGTTTATTTGCTAAACTTCTATGGTTTTGTGGAAAAAGTGAATTGATCACCTGTAAGTACCTTAAAAGAAAAAGTACATTTTGCTGGTTTTTTTAAGGGAAGAGTTTATTCCTTCACTGATCCAACTGCAGTTCATTCTTTCTGGTACCTCAGTGTCATTAATTTAAAGGAAGAGCTTACATCATCACTCTTGAGTTGCTTGACAGCTTCAAGTTTTGCCTGTGGGTGTTACATCGCTCTCAGGGACATCTTATATAATAATGCAGATGCCATTTTCAGCTGGCACAGCACATCTACAAACTTAAATTTTACTGAGAGCCATGGTAGTATGGAGTCTTCTTAAAGCTCTGAATATCAGCAAAGAGTTTGCACCTTCAAGAGTAGCACAGGCTCCTCCCTCTGTGAAACTAAAAGTACTTTTGAATTTAAAACAAGTATCTTTAGTAAGAGCTGATCTCTTTGTAAGACAATCTATGATAAATACATTTGAAAATCAACATACTTCAAAACTTCTCTGCAGAAAATAAAGTAAGGGAGAGAGAAGGAAGGCACCATTGTCAAAAAGGTGACTCAGCCAAGAAAAATCTTAGAAAGTTCCCCCGATTCATATGAGACCTGAGCTTTTACACCTAATAAGCCTCGATCACCTAGATATCAGAAGCTGTAGGACTTCTTTGTAGGTTTTGTGTGTTTCACTCCCTAGCTGGTTCACTGTAGAACTAGTTTTGGTTTCTACTACAGAGAAGAAATAAGAGTCACCACTTCTCACTGCTCATCACTGAAATACACTCTAATTCAAATTATTCTAGTTTTCACTTCTTGCTACTGGTTAGTATTATGTTTCTCTCTGTCAGAGAAAGGGGCTTTTAGTACCTTCTTTTTCTCCTCTTCATGCATTCACAGACAAATCAGGTTACTGCAAGCAGATCTTCTGTTTCTGAAAGAATACAGTAGCAAAACCTGTAAATTTGAATAAAACTCCTTTAGAGTTTTCCAACTGACTGTACTAGAACATACTTTGTTTCTCAAGACCTAACATAATATGGCATTATCATTATGGCTTCGTGGCATCATTCCCATCTTCATTACTTCTCACAATGTAATTTCTGGTTTTAATTATCCACAAATTTTATTACTTATTTCATTACTGAAAATATTAAACTGCATTAACCTAGAACCATTCTCTATAACTCTAGTACAAATACTTCCTTTCAGTGATTACTATTATCTGCCAGTTAATCAGTTCTACATCCATTTAACATATACTTTGTGGATAATATGAGTGCTATATTTTAATTTACACTATTCTATGACAGTCATTTTTGTCAAAGATGATTTAAAAGATCTGTTTTCCAATGAAGTCATGAGATCACTCCTGTCATCTAAGAATTTCCAAATCTGCAATAGGAACCCATCATACAGATTTTTTGCCTAGAATTGATACATGCTAATTGGCCTTTAGTCACGTGTTTTACCCCACTTTTCTTAAAAAGAAAACTTATATGCCACAATACTTTTCTGAATTTCTGTATTACTCCGAGGTTTATTCAAAAGGCCAGATATGTCTGTCAGCCAACTTCTTTAGCATTGCATTCAAATTGCTGAACCATCCACAGTTTAAAGCTTTTTTCTAGCAAGCAGAGTTTAGCTTATTCTTCCATTAGAAAATTACTTTAGTAGTAATTAGTGATCCTGCTTTATTTGAAGTAAAAACTTTTCACTTTTCTTAAAAATCTATGCAGTTCATAAGTGAGACTTTGATTCTTGTTTAAGCAACGGAATGGCAACAACTTCCAAATGAAAGTTCACCTGTGCCAATAACCATTACCAGGTGCGATGTTCATGATCCTTAACTCGTATCAGGTCAACTATTCAGGATTACTGTGCTCAGTCAAGCTCTGGCCATATACCATTTTCTTCAAAGGTACTGGGTCTTTACTGTAAGGGAGACCTGTATGCTGGAGAATGAGAAAGGACTTAGTCCTATCATCAAAACACAACCTCCATTCATCCATGGCTTTTATTACGCTAGAAAGGGGGGAAAAGGGGAGCACACAGAAGACAAAGATTGTCCGTGAGTTTGTACAGATGTGTAGAAATAGCATGAGTTTCTGTGGGTTCCCCAGGCAACTACTAGCCTAGAGAACTGTTAACGTGCTCTTCTCCTAGCAACAGCACCAAGAGCTTACAAGGCATGAAGCGGAATCTCCCGAATTCTGTTACTGTTGAACATGTTAATATTTCTTTCTTTCATTTGTGACCTCAAAATTCTAACTCAACATCAAAAATCATTATATCAGTGACAAACTAGGTTACAGAGTATTTGGTAGAGATCAGTCTTGCTAGCAGCCTCATTGTTCTAGCATACTAAATACAAAATATACTCTTCAAATCTTAAAGACTATGTCACTACTGAGAAATAATAAAGGGGCTGAAGATTTACTAGAAGTTTTGAAAAAAAAGTCCCTACAGAAACATAACAAGTGAAACCTTAATATAATTCAGATACATGCAGACAGTGCACATAAGAGGCAGAGAAGACATAAGAAGCGAATACAACCAGATGAAAAACATCTGAGTGGTCAAATGGGCAGACAAGGAACAGGGGTTGTTGATAAAGCCCACATTTGCCTGAGTCAAATCAAAGTACAATCTCAAACTAGCTATTTTTACTATCACAAAGTCCTGACTTTTTTTAGATTACTTTACCACTGTACATGCTGGTATGGCAGCTCCTAACTTAAGAAAATTAAAAACAAGAACATTGCGCTTGACATCTATTCAGAAACGCTTCCTCACAAGCAAGGAAAGAGCATAACAAAAACAGCCCGGCTTATCAAGTAGATGGCAGTCAAACATGGTATATAAGTCAAGCAGTACACCTACTAGAAAAAGCGTAATGGAAAAAGATGACTAAAATACCAGCCAGACAACCATAAGGCAACAATAACATGTGAAGAAACTAAAACTAAGCTTACTTTTAATTTCTTCCTACTCCTCCTTTATACCAGCTGCTGTTGCTCAGTGGCAACTGCCTCCCAGCAAATACAGCTGCTGTGATACGGCATAAAAACTAAAAAGTAAAACAGAGAAGTGGGAACAATCAATCTAGCTTAACTTTCCCCGTTAAGTAAACTGCAGAGTACTAAAGAGGAAGCACAGATGGCAAGAATAGAGAGCTTAAATGTACAAGTTCTCCACTGTTCAAGGTGATAGGATAGGTAAGATATTCCTTCTTTAAAAATATGTAGCTAAATACTGCCTTTAGTTCCACTCTAGCAGCTCTAATGAAGTCGATAGCAATGCAGACGCATTACTGAAGGTTGAACTTTGCCCAACCCTGCAAACATACGCTTGGTCAGCTTTATGAAGGCACCTGAACTCATTCAGCTCATTGTTTGCATGTGACAAGCAAAGAATGTGTACGCTTACAGGAGCAGAGAACAATCTTTCATCTCAAAGAAAAGTGTGAATTTTTATGCCAGATGATCACTTTGACTTTTAATCAGTAAGTAGCAGCATATTTTCACTTGTATAACCTCAAAGTTATTTACACGAATCGCTGCAATTCCATAGTAACGCTCATTATGTGTGTACTGCACCACAAACAGAAATTTTCTCCAATAGCCATTTTACATGGGATATGAGAAGCTGTTTCTTCAGGAAAAGAGTACTTTCAGATGAGCTCTTTTCTAACTCATCACATAAAATCTTCTGTCTGTTCTCCTAGAAAAAAAATAGCAGATTTGTTTTGCTAATTAGAGAATAAACTAGCCTGGTGATTTTTACTAATCCAAATACACGTAAATACAGTTCAGCATAACACGAGTAAGTTAGAAGAAGGTACCTCTACAATTTAGAGAAAACCACTGAAAAACTAAAAATATAAAGGGATTAAAAATTTGCTGTTAGATCTATTACGGACAAAGCAGAATTACTTCTAAATTTAAGACTTGCAGCATAGAACTGGCGTAACACTGCTCTCTTGTGGTTAAATACATGCAGTTCAACTGCAGAATGTATCAACTGTTTACATCAATTATTTTCAAAATTTTCAAATACATTTTATTCTAAGATATTTTTTGCTGATTAGGGGTTTACTGCAACCAGTGCCAACTCCAGCTCTGCACACTGTGCTGCTACCCCTCTGTTACCTAAAGAGGGAATTTAAGCTCCTGCTTTTGGTTCTCTGATCCATTGAAATTAAATGCCTAAATTAGCCTTAAACAAAATGTATGAATACTTCCATCCCAATAACAATCAAAATGAGAGTCTGAACAGTCCTGCTCACACACAGAAATAATCTGCTTTTAAAGCCTCCTTCGGTCTTGCAGGCAAATAGACTGAAGGAAAATGTAAGCAGAAATTAAAATGTAAAGAGGACTAGAAACATAGCTGGAACAAAAGCACCACATTGTTTTCCTTTCAACATAAAAAAAAAAAAAATCAAATTCCCATTGCAGAAGGAGAGATACTGCTGACAGGATTACAGGGGAAAATAATGAATATCAAAAGAAGGGCCTTTTTATTATTATAATTAGCTATTAGAACTAATTCTCTAAATAAAGAATACTGTGGAAACTAAAGTCTAGCACAATCAAAAATGTCCTTCAGCTAAATAGCTAAATTATAGCTAGAAAAAACAGAGTAAAGTTATGATATTGCAAATGAAACTACTATTTCAATCTCCTAGTACAAAACATGACATTCGAATTTAAAGAAAAAGGTCCCTTTAGCAACCTTTAGAAGATTTTGGAATCTTCTATTTTTTTGCTAGGATGGCAAGTTCAAGTACCTATTGTAGGTGCTTCCATAGACAAATATATAGGATTCATAGTCACAATGAAGGGATTTTCAGTCATTTCTTTTTCTGTTAAACACAGGTCAAGATCATTTATTTGTAACTTAATTTTGAGCTGTCCTAATATAAATTAAACAACACAGACATTTGAGTTATTATTAGTTATTTTATACAAGATAGCTATTTTATTTACACATGCCCACAGATGGACAGGCAAAACATTTCTTCGCTGAATAATTAGAGATACAAGAAGTACATTGAAAACTGATAGTAAACAGAAAACAGTTCTGTTCTGTCAGTGACTGGTATTATAAAGAGAAAATACTTCTAGAGCACAAGAATTTGTAAGCGAAGGGTAGCTGTTGTCTTTAGCCTTTACCCACAACATAATTTTAGTTATTGTTAAAACTATCACAGCAGTTAGACATTGGGCTCCTAAACAAAAAGTTTCAAGGTGTAACTACGGAGCATGATGTGCATTGTCATAAACCACTGAAACATTTCCAAACAGCAAGAGATGAAAAAGCTTGCAAAGACCCATCCAGATTGTGCCTTTCACATTAGTCAAACTGCAAGAAACAAAAGCAGAATTATTTATACAGATACAAGCATTAATCTATGTCTTTTTTCTTTTTACATAACAAGTTATTCTCTCTCTCACAACACATGCATTATTTTTAATGACTTTATAAGATTTTTTCCTTTTCTTAGAAAATCCCTTCTATACTTACTATCCAATACCTGTCCTTTTTTTGCTCTACTATTTATAGTGACTTCAGCTTCATACTTCAACAGAGTATTTTGAAAAATAATGAAAAAATTTGGTCTTTATACATGGGTGATTTACAAAAGGTATCCTTTTCCTTCTAGTTAAGCAACATGCTTCCCATCCAAATTGTTGAAATTAAATTGGACAATTTAAAGTACACCGAGTTTCTCTGAGGGAAGCTCCCGTATCTACCACTATAGTATTTACCTACTCCCAGTTTCTCAGAGGCAGAACTATATTTGTTAACCCAGGCCGGTACACTTGCTAACAAACCAGGTGGTTCAAATGTGCTTTTTTGTAATAGCACCTCTCTTTCTTTTTAACCTATTTCTTTTATCCCCTGAAGATTACTATTCTCTCTTAATAATCCTTACACGTTGAAAAGAGAAAATTTTGAAGGAGATAGTGACCAAGAGAGTCTGACTATGCCAACGCAGGAAGAAGTATTGAGACAAGAAAGGATAATGAAACAACTAATGGAATAGAACTGCAATACACAGAATATATGATGCTGTGTACAAGCAATAAAGCGAGAAAGGGAAAAAATCAGTACATTTATTGAAGAAACTCTACAATAGCTTTGCTATTAAGTTATACTAAATTACATAAGTACTGCAAAGATATAACCAAATAAAAAGCACACATCCACCTTGTGTAGATTTTATCCATGAACAAAGATTTTCAAAACAGTCTTGTAAGGAAAAATTAACAAAAGTGTAAGCTGTGAAAGGAAGCTGTGAAAGGATAGTATGTCCTTTCAAAACACCTCCAGAGACAGAAATCAATTCAGTATTTTAAAACCTCAAACAAAATCACAAAAGCAAGTATTTTAGCAGGAGTTAGTATCCTGATAGCTATTAACTGCCTTGTAAATCTTTTAACTACCATTTAGACTCTACAAAGTCTAAATTATGAAAGTTTACTTTACAGGTACTTTGAAAGAATTTGGTAATTAATGCCTAGACTTACACTTCAAAGAAGTTTCAAGAATCATTTTCTGTGTCTGGCAATAATTCTCCCAAACAAGATAAAGGGGAAAAGAATGGCCTGTGGGCTGACATGTGAGCAGAAGTTTATGAGATGGCAGGCACTGGCACTGAAAAATAAAGAATATAAAGAAGGATAAAATAAATACATATGTAAAAATCTGCTTGGTTTTACAGTTTTGGTCACCATCAGTTTTCAAATTCTAGAGGTTTGTCATTAAAGTTTTAAAGAGAATCAGCAAGCCTTTCAAGCCGCATCAAATTCCTAAAGAAACTACTGGTGCTTGCATCAGTTCTCTTAAAAAAACCCGTAGCACAATTGCCAAGACATTCCACCTGAAGCTAGCTGCTTTTATATAGTGGGTAAGAGTCTAATCATGATTTTAAAATAAACTGCTACTACATTACACTGAAGAATAACAGAAATTATTTGTATTTATAAAAGAAATGAGATATTTAGACGTTAAGATTATATAAAATACAAGAATTATCAAATTATTCTTCACAAATGCATGGGAAACTATAGGCAAGACAGATCTTTTATGTAGCAGTACATTCTCAAGGCCAAATGCTTTAAGTATGATGAATATACATGCCTGAGAGAAAAATATATTCATACTAATATTGAGGACAATGCTGTTAAAAAAAGCTGCATTTTCTCACTTCAAATTGTAATAATAAGGACTTGTATCTTAAAACTGGAAGTTATAAAATCAAATCATGCCATTGACTGAGGGCAATACAAATGTCAAATTTTCACTTGTTTCTCTCATCGCAGTGGGCTAAACACTGCCCATTTTGACCATTGGAAAACTTCAGTTTTTCTATGTGTCTTCCAGCCAAGTCACAGCAGTACGTTAGGCATTGGAATAGAATGTGCAAACTATTCAAATTTCACAGATATGCAATGCCAATGCTCTAAAGCATCATACACAATTAATTCACAGATTATTCAGATAGACCTGGAAGTTAATACAGATATAGTTGAAGTAGATATCAGTATGAAAAATGTATTAGCGGATCACCTAGAGATCTGTTCTGAGAACCTGCCACAGCAACCAGGATTGTGAACATCTCCCACATACCTGCAATCCCCGGCAAAGAGATTTCAGAGAAAGCAGAAGTGAAATCTGGCTGCAGACTTACTAACAGCAGGAAACCTGTGGTTTCCATAGCCTTGCCTGCAGGACTTTCTTTTCCCCAAGGCTTCTGATCAGTAACTCAAAGGCTAACTTGTTTAGCAGGATCTCTTTATCAATTAGGCTTTTGCAAGAGCCCCATAAATAATTTTACTATTTAGGTAGGACTAAAGAACAGTGTAATTAATTCCTGAAAAGAGGAATAGACTGAGGGCAGTGAATACTGTTGCATATTCTCTGCTGTGCCTTTCCCCTCCAAACTCTGTACCTACACATCCAGAGAGATGACATTATATATTAATTGTCCCTCACAAGTAGTGAGTATCTGGACAAGTCTGGTGCATTACAGGAGTTTGTCAGCAGTGATATTCTGGCTGTTCAGGTAATTGTATTTATTCCTTATGATGGGAAACTCACTGATAGAGAACTCAAATCTCCTAGGATTTCCTAGGGAAAAAACCTTAAGAGTGCTTTTAAACAACTGCATTGTACTTTTCCTTCTAGCCCTATTTACTCAAATTATGGGAAACATTTATTCTTGTTTCAATTTTATCACTTGGAAAACTGGATATACTATACGTATTTCTTAGTCTTTCTAGTGGAAAAACAAAACCAACTTTCATTCCAGAGACTTCCCCAACAACTCCTGAAGGAAGACATCCTGCCCAAAAATTCATCAGGAGCAACAGAATAACTTTTCCAGACTTCTTCAGTCACAAAAATAAGACAACACATTTCACAAAATTGTTCCAGCAGACCAACAGAGCACTCACATTCCTGTGTCTCTTCCTCCTCCCCCATATCGCTACCCCATCTCTAAGTGTTGCATTGTCATTGAGCAATTCAGCCAGGGACCATATATAAACAAGATTATTTGTAGGTAAACAGGGCATGGACACTCTTAGAGAACCTCAATTTGCTTCCAAGTTGTCAATACAGATGTTTTCGTCAAAGAAAATAAGATCACAAAACCACATTTCCATTAGTTCTGAAAAGGAGAAATCTCTGCAATGGGTGCTAACTTTTTCATCACTAAACATCACAGTTTTTTCAACTCCTTAATATTGAAAACTGTCAGATGTTACCAGATGCCACCCACAGACTTTTCAAGGTAGACCAAGGCTCAATGCCTAACCTAATTTATATCTGGAACTACATAAACCAAGGAATCTGTTCTCATGACATGTAGGTCATATGTAGTTGGAAAAAAAAAAAAAATAATCACACAGCCCATGACTTACTGTTTTCCCTAAGGAAGTGGATCAGCTACACAAACTACATCACCACGCATCAGACTGACACAAAAATCAGAGAGAGTACCCAACGACCTGAAGGGTCACATACCTCACTAAAATTTGCAGATCCTTCTTCAGTCTGACACTAGGTGCTTGGTTTAAAATTTCTGAGATAATTCCCTTCCAAAATGAAAAGACACTTTCAAGTTCAAAATGCTCCTGTAGGCCAAACTTTTAGTTAAATTATGAACTCTGGAGAGAACAGGAAAAAAAAAAAAAAGAAACAAAAAAAAACCCCACACCAAACATACAAAAGGAGTCCAAAACAGTAGTTCTTCCTGAAGAGAAGAATCTGCTGGTCACATAAAAAGCAATTGAAGTAGGAGAGAGAAAAGACTAGTGTATTCAGGGCTCTGCAGACTAATTCAGTCTCTCACAGCAAGAATTCCACCTTTGTGTTTTCACTCACAACAGAAGGGCACCAAGATCCTCTGGATGATGTAACATAGGAGATAACTTGCTCCACCTCATCACCCCGCAGATACTGAGCAAAAGGAAACCGATTCATAGGCTTTACACTCCACAGGACTCAGCTGCCCTCATACCACCTTCTGCGGGCACTGCACAGGCACCCTTCACTACTGCTCCCTGCTGCCCTAGCACATCAGAGACCAGAGCATCAGACAAAAGATGAGAGGGAGCTTTGATAGAAGAGGGTAAGTTTGCTAAGTACAGGGCCAAGCTGGCTATTCTGCATCAATTTCCTAGCAGTTGTATAGTTTATGGGGGGAATGTGACAAATTTTGAAGGTGGAAAGAAAGGGAAGGTCAAACTGTTATGGACTGCGAGAGAAATGGGAGAATGTGATGAAGTTCAGTAATTATTCAATTCAGAAAAAAACATCTAGGAGACATGCTTTTAGAAGCATAAAGTAACAACTCACTTAAGCTCTAATTTTAGTCAAAGATAAATTTGAAAATTAAAACAGAAGTGTGGGATTTGCGCAGAAATTTCTTATAACCATGCAAATAAGACTGAGCAGTAAGAGGGAATCCAGCTGCTGGTCTGTGTAAGTGAGCCAGGAAATAGAAGACACACAGGATATACAAGGGACACATTCAACAGTCTAATTGATAGGATTTTGGTTTTATACATCAGGATCATTAGCCAAAAGATTAAGTGAAGGCAGCTACTGTAAGCAGTAACAAATTTGTAAACAAGGGACTCCATCAGGAGTTACTCTGTCAGGAAAAATGTAAGCTCTATTTTAGTTAATTTTAGATATTACAACTTATTTAAGAAGTTGTCTAAAGTGGTCAGCTCTTAAGACACAAAAGAGTTAGTCTGCAACACAAAATACCACTACCACACACATCTATGAGGTAAAGGAAGTTTTATTTTATAAACTCTTGTGAACAAAACAGACTTCATACAGAGAAGCCAAGGAGGGAGTTACTGTTTATTTACATACGGAATTTAGACTATGTGCTAGCAGATCTCTCTACAAGGTCTTCTTTATCTCAGAACACAACTCCCTCATATTACAGGCATTTAACAGACAGCCTGCAGTTCACTTACAGCATAACAAAGTTTCACAAACATAGAAGTTCATCTACTGACCCAAAATAAATTAGAATACTGTTTGCACATGGACTACGAAGTTGCATCAGCAAAGAAAACTGAGGCAACTGCACCATTCTAATGAACAGTATTCGTTACCATTATATACAGTCAGTTATATATAACACACTAACAAGAAGTTTACACTTCCTTGTTATTTACACTGGAGTGCGAACAGAGCACACACCTCAGCTGCCACACTAATAACTATTTTTCTTTCACATGCACTTCTTTCCTGCATTTCCCAGGTTTCAAACACACTGCTCCATAGCAATAGAAGCCTTCTTTTGGTTCAGTGCTTCTCATAAAAGCATCACATTCACAAGCCTGCTGGGAAACTAAGGAGAAAGAGGCGGCAATTTTACGAACCCTGCAACACCCAAACCACAATTGCATTGGAGAGACATGTTCTACAACACATTACAGCACCTTACAGCAGTTTCAAAGTGGACCTGCCACTTACACACACTATGAAGTTTCCTCAGAAGTCTCCATCAGTTAAATATGAGCTTTCACCTTCCACATTGGTACCTGTTTAACTTCATCAGTTCTCATAAGGCTAGATTTTGCATTTGACTTCAGACTGCAACGTCCGACCTGGGGAGCAGAGATGGAGTTAAACAAAATTATAACAAAGACAACTGAATAGAAGATGTTTACAATAAAGACTGTTTGGAAGAGTTGTTGCATTTAACGTAGGAAGAATAAAATAGTACACCTGTGCAATTGCTTTATGTACATTTATTCCTCAAAACACTCAAGGGTAAATATTTAGAAGCTTGATTACAAGCTCATGAGATTATTCTGCTTTAACCAGAAAAAGCTCATCTTTCTGTGTCTACTTCTGAATATGCTGGCCTTAAGCAGTCTCTCTTCCAGGACTTTATAATTCAGCTGTTAGATCCTGGAACAAAAGCTATTTCATAAACAAGATGTTTCAGGATCTAACTTTGATCTTTGTATCTAGAATCAGGCATGTCAGCTATGCAATGCAATAGTCTGCAGCATCCAAAATACTAGCCTGGCTGTTTTTAACAAGTTTCTTATTTTTCCTTTGGGAAAAATTTATTAAGGCTTTACCAGAGCTTTTGACTCACTACACTCTGTATGCTACATTTCACTTGCAGAATCCTTGTGGCAACTGAAATTAAAAAAAAAAAAAAACAAAAAAACCAAAACACAACAACAACAAACAAAAAAACCACCATTACAGCTGGAAATAGAAACACACATCTAGGTTTTCCTTAAGTTTTCAGTCAAGCAGCTAGGCACACATATAAGCAGCAGTCTTCAAAGTGTCTGGATTTCCATGACATGTTTTGCATTATTATTTCCCTCCATTAAGCTAACAAATGCCACAGTCCAAATCTTTCTCTCACTCTTAAGAAATAAAGTTAGAATTGCTAAGCAGAGACACAGTTTAAATTACTGCCACCTATTTCTATCCATCTCATCTAAGCAGTTCTGATGTTGGCTGATTAAGAGACATCCACAAACAGTACTGCTGGACTGCACTGAGATTGCACAGGCTGCTCTACAGAAACCAGCACTCAGACTCATCTTAGTCAGATGGCTCTGTCTACTGCACTTTTCTTGTTCATAGCAAAAATTGTATTTTTCATGGGCTTTGCAACAGCATTCAGAATCACATCTCAGTCTGGATGAAGATGAAAATGCGTGAAAGTGATGCTACCTCGAATTAAAATACTATAGGCAATGCTTCCATTTCCATTTCTGAACACATAGCATTTATTAGTCAGACCTTCTGTACCTTCCTAGCATCTTTATTTGTAAAATTAGTCAATAAGTAGTATTACTAACTAGACACACAGTTTCTATGCTTCGATACCCACTGTAACCATCAAGCAAACAACCATAGATCAATCAACTATGAGCTGAATTTTTAAAGTCAGTCTTCTAAGTTTTATCTCTTGGCACATCTAGAAGTATATTTACCAGTCTACATCCACTTAAAATAATTAATCTTTGAGATTCTCTACCTTGATTACACTTGAAAAAAAGCAACCACCTAGGTTAATGGCTTAAAAACATTGTAGAGAAGTTGTAGACCCGTAAAAAACTATCCATAAAAACAGCAGTCACTTTAAGAATATAAAACCACATTCTTACATCAAAACATACCAGTGGGATCTCTGGACTAGAAAATGGAGAGCTATCAAAAGATCGGTTTTCTTTGTCCAGGGAATCATCATCATCATCATTTTTATGTGCAAATTTCTGCTTCAGTGCGTGAGTTAGTATAGCAACTGGATCCCAATCTGAACTTTGCCTCTTTTTGGGTTTAGTAAGAGGAGTACCTCCAGGCGACCTACAAAGAAGGAAAATTATTGTCTCCGGCCCCTAACCTTGTGCTGAGTGACCCAAAATCTAGAGATGACTTCTGTATACACCCTATGTTATAAATCCCTGAGTACACAAATAATGCTGCTAATGTTATTTTACAGCAGTTCACCAACCAGGACTATTACAAGTACATCCAACAACTTGTCAGATAGATTCTTAGCTTCACAATACAACTTGATGCTGTTCCATATAGAAAAATGGCATTAAATCAGCACAAAGTATTAAAGTATTGCAAATAAATAATGAGGAAAAAAGCAAAATGTGCAGTTTTCATAGCAGGTCTCATTTATAAGTTACATTAAGATATGTCAGCTGCCTGAAAGATTATAGCAATTTTGATCATTACTCCCTCCAATAACATAAATTCATTATTCAGTTAAGTTCTACCTTCAGAATACAGGTAGATATCTAAATCCAGAAAGCATTTTGGATGCACACCTACCACTTCCTACTAATTATGCCCCTGATCAAGACGATGGTTGTTGAAACCGTCAACCTCAACATTTCACTTTCTTCACTCACTGTACATGGAATTATATGGAAACAAACAGATATAAGGAAACACAGAGGCTTACCTAAGTGCATTTTGTACTTGCTTTAGTTACCGTGAAAATGTCATTAAAAGTGTAAAGGTATGCTTTAGAATTGGATATAGATAAAATCACCCAAGACTTTTGCTAGTTATTTTCAGGGATAAACCTCACAGTTACAAAAATGCTGAAATAAGAATGCTGTAAGTTTTGGCAAGTGACATTATTCCCACATTAAGAGCTCCAAATATTCATTATAGACTCAGTTGTTCTTAGATACTTTTTCAACTCAAGAAGTTCAGAAAAGATACCCAACAACCCCCATCACACTTAGCATTGCAGAGCAACACTGACCTGAAGAGGTATTGCAGTCTTCAGTAATGCACATCAACTGTGCTTACCATCAAAGCAGCAGAACATTAAAAATACAACCCAACTGCACTTTTGAAATACAAATTTACAAAACGTTTTCAATGTAAGATACAGCATGTATTTTCTTTAACACTTTAAAGCTAGGACCAGAATACTTTGTGTACATTAACAGTAGTTTTCCAATGCTTCCCCAAGGATTTAACCTTTCACAGTGAATCCAAAAAGTTTATTTGTTCAGATCAATTTCCTGTGACTGTGCAGGCAACTTTGTAAGCGATCTCCTGATAGCAACACACCCACCTCCCCACACCAACCTGAGATTTGTATACTGAAGCAGGAGACCAGTTTTAGATGCATTGTGATATTCAGTGATATTCAGCGTGTTTTAAATGCATCTCAATGTCACAAATATCTTACATTCTAAGCTGTGAACTTAGAAGTTGCAAACTTAAGTTTGTTAGCAGTAGCTGCACATTAAATCATGTTTCACACTGGTGCTCTCTGGTGCTACTGAAGTGCTGTGATTCTTACAGTCTTGGCTTACTCAGATACACATTTAATTCAACCTACCTCTCAATAGCTCGCAACTGAACTTTGTTTAGGTCTTTCAAAACATCCATCATACTAGGAACGTTCTTTGTCCTTTGGTGATCAGCACTATCAGCTGCAGTTGAACCACCGTTTCTCGAAGCACGACGCTGTTTTATAAGTTCAATTGCCGAATTACTAGCATCAACACCAGATGGTACACCAGGAGGAAGTGGAGGAGGTGAGGGAATTACAAAGTGATTGTGAGAGACGGACAATGGTGTAGAAGTCATGGCTGGCACTGGGTAAAATCCATCTGGAGTGCTAAATGTTTTAAAGGTTTCTGGACACAGTTAGAAAAGAAAAATAGTGATTTTATTTTTAGTCCGTATACCTTCACAATTAACAATATTAAGCAACATCTAAGATGACTCAGTTTTAAGAGGACTGTCTTATCTTGAAAGGACTTTCTTACACACCTCACACGTTATACCACAGAAGAATTATACTGAAAACAAAGAACATTTTTTATTTCAAAGCTAGATTCAGAACATGTGAAATAATTAAAGTTTCTTGTGCTGTTCCAATTGTCTCCATTTGTGTCTTCAATCTAAGCACTAGATAAATCAGCAAAGCAGCCCTCCAACAGCAAAGCAGCCTGCTACTACTACCTACAGTTCATTCTCAGTGGTCTGAAGGTCAGAATAACCCACATGAAGCAAAAGCAAAAACAAAAATAACCACAAACCATGTAAAACAGGCTACAACACTGAGTGCAATGGATAAGCAGCAAAGGAAGAGTCAACAGAAAAGCTAACCGAAGCAGAGAGGTGACTCACAATACCATGCAAAGGTAACTACCTCGCACAAGTCCAAATATTTCAACAACCACAGTAGGGTTAGTCTACAAGTAAGACAATCAAGAACTCAAAATTTTTAAAGGCAGTAAGAAAATAAAGTCACAAGATAGTTGGTCTCCAATATGAACTTTCATCTTTGACACGCTCGTGACACAATTGTTTGCAGCATTTGTTTTTGTCAAAGCCTGAACCCGACTAACTTAGAATACTTTTTCTATTCATTATTTTGATAACTTGCCAGAAACAGGTCAAAACCCAAAAGGGATAATTTATAGTCTGTAACTTTTTTAACCTATAACTAGTGGTGCTACTAAGTTCCTTCACAAACATGGAAATGAGTATAAAGATCACCTAGGATCAACTGCATTCAAAATTGGCAAACAGGCTACAAAATATAAGGGGGAGAGGGGGAAGCGACACCAAATACTAAAAGAGAAACAAAATACTATATTCTGTACATTTAGTTGGTGTAACTTCAATTACAGAAGTTAAGAGATGTTCTTTGTCGATACCAGACATGGCAAGCTGTGAACAGGAACTCTAAAGCAAAAAAAGGAAAACTTGGTTTGTTTCAAACAAGTAGGGCTTACGTGACGGAATGCTTCCCGACGTCTGCGCTGAAACAATTGCAGCAATCTGAGCACGAAGAAAGGTTAGCTCATCTTCAAGTGCAGAAATTTTCTGGAGTGCTGCTTGATCAACAAGACTGCCTTTTTGTGTATTGTGTTTTGGAACACTTTGTGCTGAATCTATAGATGGATGTAGGTCACAATAAGCTGTACCTTTTTCTTTGCTCCATAATTCAGTCCTAGAAAGCACAAAAGGCAGTTTCAAAAGGCTCAGCCAGCAATGGAAATCTCAAAACTTACTCGTCATCATGTTCAAACAAGTTATTGTCATTCAGCAAGACATAAATTTGCAAACTATTTAAGAAAACTTTACACTTTAAAATATTTTTAATGTCATGAGTAGTTAAGCCTCCCTTTATTCAAGTATGATGCAGATCCTTTAAGAGACGTCATAAAAAAATAGTCAGATATTTTTTCAAGGATAGATGATATACATCATATAGTCATAACATAGGATTGGGTTGTTGTTATTCAATAACTATTAGACTGACATCATAAAGGTGTATCTCCACCCTACTTGAAACAGTAGATATGAAAGGCAGGGAGAGTCAAATAATAATGATCTCTTAATTAGGTTTCACACATTTTAGTAATTTATCAAACTCCACAAGATGAACACTGCAAGCAGCAAAGAAGTTTCAGTCTTTCAGAAAATATATTGGAGAATAATGAATTTTAATACACATTTACAGAACAAGAACTTTATCTTCTGTAAACTACATACGAATACAGACAGCATTAGAAAATTATGCTACAAGTCTCAGGTTTTAATTTTAAAAATTGTTTCAAGTCTGTGCCTGTAGAAATAACCTTAAAATACAGAATGAGTGCAAACAAATTATGAAACAGAGAGAAATTAAGTTTACTTTATTTACTTTATTTATTCAAGATGTACTAAGTTTTGATTGAAACAAAACTAGACCTTTTCCCTTATATTAATCATCCTTTTACTTCAAATCAGACCTGCAGCATTGCTTTCCCATTTGCCAAAAACCCTGGCTCTTCACACTGGCTCAGAAGAAAAAGATATCAGTTACAATACTTGTTCTTGAAAAACATCCTACAGAGCCACAAGAGAAGGAAGAGGAGGAAAGAACGAAAACAACAGAAGAATGAACTTTCCTGAATTACTGACTAAAGAACCACACAAGCAAGACAAAAGAGGCCACAGTTTCTTTCAACAATATTCTTACTCTTCCAGTATTTTACAGCTGCTGTAAAAACCCTTCCATAATTCAACAGTAACATCTCAGGAATCACGAGATGAAACACAACTTTACCAAAAATTCTCTAATACAAAGTGTGATATTTCACCGATTTCTTGTAGTTTTATTACCAGCAAGCAGCACAAAGATCACAAACAAACACATGCCAATATGAAGTGGAATTACATTTTTCAATATAGATGTAGTACAAGACAATACAATAGTCCAAGTTTGAATCTTGGTTCTGGCTGACTCATCCTCTGATTTTGAACAGTGCCTTTAGAGGAACAGTAAGCCAACTTTCTATTCCTTCTCAGGGCGGGGGGGTGGGCAGAGAAAGACATGTATACTATTTGTGTCTGTAAATTCCTGGATAATCTGTCATTTTACAGTACCTGTAATATTTTATAATTGTAAAAATACTTTCCTTTAGCAATCCGTAAAAGCTAAAAAGAATTATAAAAAATATATTCAAGGTAAATTCTTACAATTAATAAATTATGTTTTTCTTTCCATCACAGCAACCATCAAGGTTTACACACATAGCACTGTAGTAATCAACATCAAAAGGAGGCATTTAAATATTTTTCTTGACCTCCCTTTTATAATGTTCATCAAAATGCTTGTAACATAAAATTATAAAGATAAGAATACTCTTATTGTATGTTGCAATACACGAGTTTCCCTTTAACTCCCTCTCTCACAAAATAATTTGTGAGTGAAAACAAATTAAAGCACCAGTAATGCATCTGATATGCTATTAGTCAGAGAAAAGAGGGGGCCCAATTTCAGCAATCTTTTAGATAAGAATACTCTATGTAGTAAAAATTTTCAAGTAAGCAGGAACTGCCTCCCCTAAAAAACCAAAAAGTTTCCATGGGTGGTTTAGCTGAAACCCTGAAAGGGGTAAGAAGAAGGAAAAAAAAAAAAAAACAAACACAAAACACCACACCAGAAAAAAAAAAACCAAAACAACACATCACAACAGCGAACAGACATAAGTTACTTTTATTACTCCCTTTTTTATGCATGGATTCTACTTTTACTTACCTAAGTCTAGTAAATGCTTGTCCCTCATCATTTGCCACCCACAGCACATCAGCAAGTGATGGAGCTACAGGAGTTGGAGTTGTGCTTTGTTCATCATTACCCAATGGACTTGGGTCTTGAACAAGCTAAAAACAAAACAAACAAAAAAGTATGAAAAGAAACCAGATCCAGCACATACTAAGAGTTCTGCCTCAGCAAAAGGAACTTTTAAACAGTGCTGTAAGCAAGTTGAAAACAGTGGGCATAAGGGATGCAACAGAAGAGTTACACAAGCTAAAATGAACAGGAAAGCTATAACTACATTAAGAAACTAGAAAACTGAAATAGTTGAAACATATGTATAATAACAAATCACTTACTTGAAAGTAAGGTCTTGGGTAGGGCTCTAAGGAAAGAATTGTCCCAAGTCTACGGACAACACTTCGAGTAGATCCATATTCCTTTTTTTGGCAAACAGATATGACCTAAAAATCAGAATACCTTTTAATTTGAGCAAAACTAAAGCCTTCCATTCTTACAAAGGTATTAAATAATTTAATGTTATACGTAATTAAACATAATGCAGTTAGGTTAACCTAACTTTTCAATGCTCTTCTTGAGCTGAAAGTCCAAAGGGGCCTACACTGCTTTTAACAGACTGTTTCCGAAACACCACCAAGATACAGCCTGTACCCAGTATGTTTTAGAGTGGCACAAAGGCCAACAAAGAACACAGCAGCTACATCATGCAACTAGTAATATTCCAATACTGACAAAAGAAAAAGTGCATATTTGAGTAACCATATGCATCTATAAAAGTCTTAGGGAAAATATTAGTAAATAAGCGAAATAAGTTTAACATACCTTGACCTGATAGTTCCTTATAACTCCATATAACTGCTGGAAATGCCTTCCTGAGGAGATTGCTGAAAGAAGGCACGTTCTGATTGTACGACTGATATTGCTGCTGAATACACGAGTTTCCAAATATATGGCCTGTCAAAAAAAGCCCAAGAACTCCCAACAATGAAACCAGAAATAACCAGGATAGCTCAAACCAGCACTCCTGGAGATACTGCAGTAGTTTCACGTACATAAACCAGAACTACAAGTTGCAGTTGTGCCTCACTACTGACACCCATCACTAAAGAGCTGCCCTTTCCCAGGTCTCTGAAAACACAGGGTTAGCTGCTACCTGGAAATCGTTATGCAGCCCTTCACTTAAAACAGCAAAACGTTAACAGCTAGAGTAACTGATTTTTCCCCCGTTCAGCGAAAAAAAGAGCCCCTCGAACGGGTGCATCAGAACGGCGAGCCCACGACACCTGACGCGGGGCAGCGCGCCTACAAGCTTTCCCACACCGGCAAACCCAACCGCACTTCAGGAGCGAACCCCGTCCTGCCGCAAGCAGGCGGCGGCCCCGAGGCGACGACCCTCCCTCCCCTTAACCCCAGCGGCTGCAGACGAGACGCCCCGCACTAGCGGGTCTCCAGGCACCGCCCGGCAGGAGGCATCCCCCCTCCCTCGCCTCGGGGTCTCTCACCTGGTCGGGCGGCCAGCCGAAGTACTCCAGCACCCTCCTGAGGAGATCCAGCACCAGCGCCATGGCCGCCGCGCCCGCTGCAGGGAGAGGTCACCGCCCACCTTGCAAGGAGGGACACCGCGCCGAGCGGCGTCCAGCCTCCGCGGCGCTCTCACCTCACCGGAAGCACCCGGTACCCTCTTTCTGCCACGGGAGCCCCCAGCGGGCAGAGAACAGCCCGCACGCTTCCGTTAATCTCCCGCTTCAGGCCGCGGCCGACGGGCGCAGAAACCGGCCCGCAGCCCAGCTAGGCCGCCTTGGCCGGCAGCACCAATCAAGAGGTAGGGGCAGGGCAGAAAGGAAATCACGCCAATAGGAAGCAGCCGGTGCTTAGCGCAGAGCCAATAGGGGCACGAGGGCGGGCCACCGTCGCGGGGGGTGTCGGGAGGGGGGCATGTTTGAATGCCGCCGCGAGGCCAGCTGGGCGCGGTGCTCAGCGGCCGCCCCGGGGGCAGCAGCGCTCCCTGCCTGCTCGTGATCCCAGCCTGCCTGCCGAGTCGGGCGCAGGGTCCTGGTAGAGCTCCCGCCACAACCCCAGCTGAGCACCAGCACTGACTGACTGACCGACCAGTGGTTTCCACTGAATAACACTGGGGACAGGTATTCCTACATGTACCACTGAGGCAATTTCATACGCCGGAATGATGAATGTTATTCGACTGGTGAGAAAATGAAACTTCAGTGGTTACTTCAGTACACAGCAACAGAAGAAACACGCTAGAGCAACAGGACATGACTGAATTCATGATGGGGCCACGTTAAGGAGCTAAACTGAAGTGAGATACTTTAGGTCCTCCATGTAGTAAACTAACTGCTTCATTCTAAAGTAGAGTACTCTCAAAATGCTGAAGCAACTTGATGGTATCTGATCAAACAACTCACTTCACGTAAGAAATCTGCTCTTAATGGAGGCTATTTGATTTTTATCTTGCTTGTCACCATTTCTGCTGTTTTGCTTAAGAAACTCAGAGATCTGCAAACAAGCCAAGAAAGTGTTAACAAAATAAAGACAGTGCTTCTACTCAGAGGAGAAGAAATGTAGAGATCATCTTCCTCCAGCTATGCAGTGTAGCTACAAATTCTTTCAAAGACCTAACTGTACTGTTCCAAATAGCACTAATTTCACAAAGCTTTCATGGATTTAAGATAAACTGGATTAGCAGACATTTTCTTTATTCATGTTTACAGGTATGTCTTAGCAACAGTTCCTAAACAAAATCCTGTAACTGCAACACATAGCTGCAAAGCAACTGTTACTGCCTGTTCCTGTAGTTGCTATTATCCCTAAATTGTCATGTGGATTGATTCTCTACGACCAAAGACAAAGGAGGACATTGTACTACCAGTACTAGCTGTAATTAACAGTATAAAGCTGTTTTAGGGGCCTAGGAGGGTTTAAGCTTGAGGAGAGGAAGGGTAGGACTTTTTAATGGATGTTTTGAAAAACTGAGCTAACTAAGGAACTTTAACAAAATGTACTAGTCACCCACTTCTCCAACACCTTACTAAGGAACAGGAAGTGTCCGCACAAGCAGATGGAAACAATTGCACGCAGTCCTACCAGAAAGCTAGGAAACGGCAAGGTCTCAAATGCAACAGCAAAACTGAGGCAATTTAGTTTGACAGCATCACCGCCAACAAGCAGCTGCTTTGGAACTGGACATGCCAGTTGGGAACTCATACCGAAATGCTTCAAGTCAGCAGCATGTACAACTCTGATCAGCACAGATGGGACCTACAGGATCTCCTTAACAAAAGGATTTTGTGAAAGGCAAGCTTTAAGAAATGAGGAGAAGCGACATGGGGCTTCAGACTTAAGGCTGCAGCCTTTACCTCTGCAGGTAAATCAAAGCTAGGCAACGGCTCTGCTTTTGAAGCACCAGCACAGCACAACTAATGCAGGAAAGCTTTCATCATGTGTAGCTGCCCACTGTTACACTAACAGTACTAATTGTTCCTGGGAAGTAAGAGGATGAGAGATTTAATTCCAAACCAAGAAACTGAGTGCAGAGTCTAGACTAACAGTATAACTACTAGATTATTTTTTTTTTTGCCTAGTGAAATGAAGGTCTGATTTTCTCTGAACTCCAAGGATAACTTCACACTTCATAATCACACCACACAGAGATGAAGCAGATTCAGAAACTGCTGCATTGCTGGAAAGCAATGAGTCAGAATGAATTACTGAACTCAAAACATAGTTAAACATTTTATACTAGTAGAATGCTTGGATTTTCTTTTTCCTACAGATCCATCAATGATGATCTTTACCTTCTAACACAAGTGGAAAATGCACTGAACTTCCATTCACAACAGTCATACAACTCTGTCAGTAGCCCCTAATGATAACCTCAAATA
The DNA here is from genome assembly GCA_013400195.1 of Aramus guarauna. Taxonomy (NCBI): domain Eukaryota; kingdom Metazoa; phylum Chordata; class Aves; order Gruiformes; family Aramidae; genus Aramus; species Aramus guarauna. Next base: position 1,132,933 of record VXBL01004964.1, read on the forward strand.
TGGTTTTCCTTACCATGACAGTGAAAATTCAGTATTCACATTGAAGGACTAGTAAGTACCAAAGCCTTACTTTTGGATTTTAAAAAAACCCAAGACACTTAACTCCCATAATCTAACAGAAGATGCAAGTTGCAGTTTATCTTATTTCAGGCAGTTTTTTAAATAAATTATTTTATGGCTGTCACCATGTCTTCTGTAATCAACAAATGACATTTTTAATAAACTACACCGAAATTAAGGATAATGAAAGAAGGATTTTTATGAAATAACCGACAGACAGGTTTGTAGGATCAAGTGCCATTATCAAAGCAATCTCTACCAGATTTCCTTGGACATGCAACTGAAGCAGAAAACAAATCTGCCTCATCATGCAGGAACTATCTTGCCTTATGACACGCAGATCACAGCAATCCACTTTCCAACTTGACCAAGGTGATACAGATTATCTATTCTAAGGTTATAGGTCAAGTATATCTTGATCCTAGTTGTTAGTTTCAGACTGATGTTAAATTTAACTTCATTAGGACAGACTTTGACACTGCTGCCAAGTTTATTGTTTTGTTCCTATTCTTGCTTCTTCTGATACTCAAAGTCTGTATGAGCTTTGCTAAAAAGTCCAAGGAGTAATCAGTTTTACATTTCAAACAGCTATTAAAAGATGCACTGTACATGTGAAAGCAGATCTTGCAACAACCACATAGTTTGCCTAAACTTCCTCAAATGTAACTACCACTAGAGGGCAACTATTAAGTCTATTTCCCTTTCTCCACAGATGCTGGCAAACTAGTGCAATCTGAAATACAATTTCCTCAAATACATTTAGGATTAGTGACAGTACTACACTATTATGCCTTGTGGTGTTCCATTTGGATAGGCAGATAGTTAACTACTCCCCAACTGTAAAGCCAGAAAGAGGGCATATATTATTGTATGTATGTAATACAAACACCTCTGCCAAAGCTTTAAGACATTATGTTATTCTAAGGGGCAAACTAAGAACAATACTACACTATTAACTCCATATAACATGAAGATTTACTACATCTACAGTAGTCTGAAAAAGAAAGCCTAAGCAGTCTTGTTGTATCAGAATGTCCTTTTTCTGCTAATTCAAGCATGTTACTGTCATCCTTAACATTCTGTAGGTTAAAAGTGTACCTACCACTACATTAAGTTTGTGGGTTTGTTGGTTTTGGGTTTAACAAAACCAAACAAAAACCTGCAGACTAACTTCTGCACTTTGGCTACAAAAATACTAGAAGCACGACTATGTAGCAATCAGTGGCAAAGAAAGTTAAGACTAATTTCTCACATCTTTTGCTAACTTAACTTTTACCACCGAGTTGTAACTTCAAATTTACACCTTGTATAAAGTGGAATACTAAAGAAATGCACTTCCAGGGCACTGTAATGGAATTCACACTTTATGGAAATGTTTTGGTATATCTGAACTATCTTTACGGATTCCAGTTTTAATATATCTTGCTTTACTTTTTCAGGGATTTTTGGGGGGGTTTTTTGTTTTGTCTCTTCCTCCCTCCCCAACTCCTCATCACTCCAATTTCACTGAAGGCTGTAAACATGATAGAAGATTTAAAGACTTACTCTTGCCAGATTACATACCCAGAGAGGCAAGTCTACATAAAGAAATTAACGAGGCAGTTTAATAACCTGGAACAAAAATTGATAAAAAAAGCTAGATTGATACTGCCACCAATTCCTTAACTAAACTGTTCTATTGATGATTAGGCTATCATCAGAAAGCTGAAACTATTATCACTAGTGGCCCTGAAAATGCCACTTCAAACTTTACAGACAGCACATTTTTCGTGCAGTGAGTTTAAACCCTAGGTTTATAAAACCTTAAAAATTGTACAATACATGACTGATCTGTTCTAAACACAAGCTACAGGAAGTAAGGTAGGTGTAGGTAGTTCTGCACTAACTACAGAGATGAGGGAGGGAACTCCAGTTTTCAGATCTGTTTAAAGGTTTCTGGCAGCAGTGACTTGGAAACAGGTTTCAAAAACTCACATGCCACAAGGGAAATAATACACTTGAAACTCACTTGAATATTTATATATGTATGTATTTCTCAGGCTACTAAGAGTGACAAATTTCACTCTCAAGGATAAAATTCTTGCTGCACTCTCTAGCACAGTGAAATAAGAATCCAGGTTTATCATTGACACACTACGTAAATGTGATTCTTGTCAACTAACTTGTAATGAGCATTTTGCACAACTGTTTGTACTTACACTACAACTGGATAACTACCCTTAAATACACTTCCTATAAAAAGGCAACACAGAAGTAATAATCAGTTTATAAAAAATGCTGCTCCAAGATTTCAGGTGTGCAGAGCTGTAAGTTTACTTCAGAATAAAACACAGACATAGGGGAGAATCAAAACTTTTAGAGTTGTACTTGACCATATATTTGGACAAAGCAGAATTACACTGCATATAACAAACAGTAAAATTTCTTAAAAGTTGTTACAAATATTTTACTTTCTACCTGTACGATCATTAACATAGTTTACTATATCAAGATTTTTTTCTAAAGGCTTAAAACAAAAACAATCCCTCTAAACTACTTTCCAACAGTAAAATTTAAGTAAAATGCTTACATTCATTTGACAACAAAAAAACATATTAAAAATGTTGTGTGGGTGGTGCAAGAGCTGCTCTTTCAGCTATAACTTTCTTCCAAGGTTACTCCTGTGGAAAGAAAGAAAACAGTCTTGTTGTAAACGGTTAATAACCAAACTCCCACACCTTTTAAAGTGATCCTCCCCCCACATACACACAATTACTTGAGATATTGCAAGATAAATTGTCTAATCTGCAATTTACTAAACTGTTTACCTTTTCCTCTTTGCGTCTGTCCTTTTCTTCATTATTCTCAATCGTTTCTTCTTCATCTTCCACAATCCCATCCCCTTGATATTTGTCATGTGTCCACTTAGGACTGCTACCTGACTTTTTGAAGTTAAAACGCCCTCTGCCACGCTGGAAAGTACCACGGCCTCTTCCTCTTTTGGCCCAATAATCCACACCATCATCTCTGTCATCATGCTACAATAATACCAAAGAATATGGTTAGAACATCTCTTAAATGTACCCCTACAATGTTGGTACTCTGTACCAAATTTATACTACACACAGAAAAAAAAAAACCAAGAGAACTTTCTAACAGTTCAGATCATCATCTATAGAATACATTATGAAGTATATCCTTACAATTCATGATGCTGTAACTAAAACCACAGCAATAAAATTGTTTTAACAGCCCTTATTAGCTGTGGGTCTGCTCAATTGTTTCTAACAAATCCGTTCTGTCACTAATCTTCAGTCAGAAGAAAGAATTACTAGTTTGGGGGGAATTGTGATTTTAAAAGGAAGAAGGTCTAGGAATGTGCTAGGATTTTTTTTTTTTTTTTTTTTTAAATTTTACTTCAATGCAGAGAAGGAGTTCTTTAGACTTATTAAGGAAAAGTAATTGAAGGCAGTTTTCAGAAACACTGCTTCCCCTGCACAACATAGGGCAAAGGAAGTTTAAACTGTTTAAATCTGGCGTTAACGAACAACAGTTGAGTTTCTCTGGTTAATAAGCTTAGCTATCTTGCTACCAAATACATAGCCTTAGACAGTCTGGTAAATCTTCTGATAATCATTCCATGCGCTGCATTAACACTATAGACAATTATTTAATATAAAAAAAGGTTTATATTTAGAAGAGTGAGGTACACTTGCTTCAACATCTACTTTTTTTACTTGTGATTTGGAAAGAAATCTGAACTACTAAACACATACCCCACCTATATAAAAAAAAGTTTATTAACAATTATGCATTATAAAAAAGTGAAAGGGTGGCACTATTTTTTAAATTAAAAAATGTCTTTAGATATGAGAAAAAAGTTTAACAGCTACAGTTAGTTATTTGTTCTAGCTATCATAGCATTTCTTAATGACTACATTATTGCATCTCTAGGTTTGTAGGTCAGAAGAGTTTATATATGTGCGGGGAGACGGAGGAGAACTCCTTGTACAAACATCCAAGTTGTAATTGTATTATTTCTTGGATTACCTGTTAACATATTTATGACAAACTATAACACTATAGGAGAAAGCCTAATCTTCACTACTTGGTGAAACAATATCCTTCGAAGTTTGCATTGTTAAAGAAATCAACTGGAGCAGAGGCTACGTAGTCAGTATACACTACTTACTGGGTGGTTACATCAACAGTCCTCCTTTCATAATCCAGATGGGAAAAAGCCATCAAAACTGAGGTGACTTTCTTATGACTATCACACTAGTCAACTAAGAACAGAAGGACTGCTAATAACAGAGTCAGCCTACACACATCCACAAATACTGACAACTTTTCCTAATCTTCCACTTTTGTAGACTTCTAGACAAAATCTAAGAGAAAGCTCAAATGCCATACAGACATAAATCCAGGAAAACACAGCACAAGCCTTTTCGGTTTAAAATTTTGGTTTTAATTATTTTAGTCTAAGTCTGCCTTCTTCCCCACCCACTGATGAAAGTTTTGGAGATTTATTCTCTGTCAGGCCTCAGTTATTGCCAGCCTGCTGCAGAAAGACACGACAAAAGAACCAGGCACTACAACAGCCCTGATACTCTCATGGTTATGTAACTAAATTCCCTGTCCCTACATGCATGCTACTTCTACGCTTGTAGAAATTTTGAAAAAACAAAAGCATGCATAAGATATTGAGTTCTCCACACCCACCAAGAAGTATTTCTTGCTTTTTGGGGTATATTCAGGATCCCATTCCTCTTCCTTCGGTCTCTTCTGAAAAGTAGTATTTGAGTTGCTGGGACCAGTATTTGTTCCAGCAAAGACTCCTCTGGCTCTTCCTCTGCCCCTAATTCGAAACTGATTAACCAAAATGTCATTTAATCCATTTACACAAAACCACAAAGAGAATTCAAGTTCTCTATTACTGAAAATGCTCTTTCTGTGCTTAGTTACAGTATCTGCAAGTTTCAGAAAATTCACATATTACCTTAAGTAATATATTCAGGCATTCACTTTGAAATAATGATTCTATTAAACTTAATTGAAACACATTTGAGTTTTTGGCATAAATTCATCCATAAACACCACAAAGAAGTTTCCTTTGCTGGTAAACCAGGGTGTTGCAACAAGAGGTCAGAAGAAGCTACTGAAACTGTTCACAGACAAAAAACAAACAGAAAAACTAGATTGAAAGAAGGAGAAAACTGTCAGGAGGAAAAGAAAGGTCATTTATGGAGTCAGTCATACTGGTTATGAGAAAATGATTCCAGAATACACACATACAATGCAGTTTCCAAATAAGTATGTCCACATTGTGTTACTCAAACATTTTCAATTGAGATTCAGAAATGTATTTTAGGCCAAATTAAGTTTCAATGAGTAGATTCTTTACTCAGAAAAAGCAACAATATGTACTGTATGGAGTAGCAACACTTGAAGTGTCTTATATTCTTTATAATGAATTAATAGAGTTTAAAAATGTTAGGCTAAAAAGTCTCATAGCAACAAAAGAAAATATTTAACTCAGAATATACTAAGTAGTAATACATACAGTTCCCTCAGCATGTAAATTTTTAGCTTGTAGAAAACATTAAACGAGTTTATATCATCCATTCAAGGGTGGGGGAAGAAAGGTTAGGTTGGGAAGATAGACTGCTAAAACCTGCAGTTACTACACAACACAACTTCTATAAACAGCCTAGTTAAACACACAGAACTAGGTCTTCTGACTAAATGTACAAAAAACCTGACTAAAAATTAATTTAGTGTGTTAAAAATAAGTATGATCCATAAACATAGATTTAAAAAAAAGATGTAATTGACTGACTTGAAAGAGGAGTATTATGCACACTTAGTTCCACAAAGTTCCAACACTTCTACTGCAGAATTTATGCTGGACAGTTTTAAAAAACTACTTTGAAATCAGACTGAAAAACAATCTGTAAAAGACCTATCCAATACACTGTAGGCAAAAAAAAATATTCTCAGAGAATCACTTGGAAACAGACTATCACTTGAAGAAAACTGTACAAGAAAGGAAATATTACATGCTTTATTTCCAATAGTTTTCAAACCTTCACAAAATTAGGACACAAGCAGTATCTCAATGGGGGGAAAGGATGTAGAGACAAAATGATGACAGGATTAAAAAAAACAAAACAAAGCAAAACAAACAAACAAAAACCCACAACAACAAAAAGACATAAGCATTTCCTGGCATTAAGTCATATGATCAGACTCCCTTTAAGAAAAATATCTAGAGCTTTCCTCAACACTGCATTAACACTCTCCCCACCCTCTCTTGCCCCCAGGTTATCTTTCAGGCAAAGAAATATGGGAGGTGAAATCCACTATGGATAATCTTTATGGGCTTACTCACTGCAAAGACCATCACAAAATGGACAGAGTACATTTTCTATAGAAAGAGAAAACTTAAATCAGAACTGTTACACGCAGAATTCTTTAGGAGCTAGATACTAATGACGCTGTCATTAAAAGAGTCTACTTATCCTTATTTCTGTGTTCCTACTCCAAAACTATTCATGATGTTTATATACAAGAAGCCTAGAATTAAATATGACAGTCTATCATCAAGTGTTAGTGAAAAAGCATTGCTGATTTAATGTGAAATCAACAGCTTAGCTTACATTTAAGCCTCCCCTATGCAGCAAGCTATGCTCTCCCGTGTATAAAGACTTCTTGCTTTGCAAAGGATTCACAACCAAAACATTTCATTTACTTCAAAAGCAAAGCAGTATTTACTGGAATGCAGCCACTATGAGCCTGCATTACAAAGACATTCTTCCAGTCTGTAAGTTTAAATACTATCCAAGCTGTATCCCTAAGAGAAGATTTGAGTCAACAGGTTGGCCTGTTTAGATTCTCCTTTTCAGAAACAGTTTGTTCAGTAAGCCTGTGTGTGACTATGTACATCGTTAGGGAACATTAACCAGTTATTACAGCTTAGTCAGAACTAGCAGTTAACAGTAGTTAAATAAGTAGGTGTCTATTAAATTTCCAATTCACATCTGATTAAGTTTAACGTAAAGAAGCCTCTCTTTCACAATCTGGTTTTATAAAGCAGTAGCTACCAATTCAGTTTCCTTCAACTGATTATCTTTGAGAGGAGAGGGGCTTTTAAGCTCTACTTTTGTTTAACTCAGTGCCACTAGCTTATACAGCAAGAAATAGGGCTAGTACTGTTGCATTTGATGCCTACCACATTCAAGGGTATGCCCACATAGCTGTTCCTTGGTACAATTGCATAAAAAACAAGAAAGGAGGAAGTCATGCATTTTTAGTGTTAGAAATTTTGAATTTTCTTCTACATATGGGAGATTCAAACCTTAACTCAAGCGATGCACACCCCACGTGTGTAGTTCAAAACTGTTTTTAAACTACTATAACTAATTCAATGTACATTTAAACCAAACAATGTCTTTTAGCATTAGTCTTACTGTGAAAGTATGAAATTACTCCTACCCATTATGTAAGTCTATTTGACATTTTTTCCCCACCTAAACAGGGAACTTAGGGGGTTTTGTGTGTTTTATTTTGGTTTGGGTTTTGGTTTTTTTTGCTGTGTTGTGTTTGGGGTTTTCTTTAAAGCATTCCTTATCTTTTCAAGGCCTCTTTTATTGATTCCTAGTCTTCCATAACGCTTCTACATTTCCCAATTTTTTATCAGTAATTACTTTAACATGCATTTTTTAACTCTTCTGAAGACTATAGTGGTCAATTTGTCACTTTCCAAATCACAATGCTAAAACACATTCCAGAAATAAATTTATGAGCATTCATGCTCACTGTGGCTAGTCCAGGCCAAAGAAACACGGAAAAACAAGTATACCATCTCCTCTCCTTAATACAGCTGTTTTAAGGTTGATGTGTATTTTTAATTATGTGCCATTCTCCATTTAACAAGTTGCAGGCATGACACACAAAGTAGGGCAAAACCAAACTGAAAATGACAGGGGAAAAAACAGAACCTGCAGGGAGTTAAGAGGTAGCAGATCACAAGATTTAATCTTTACAGAAAGGTAAATTTTTCAGACCCTGTTAGGAAACAACGTAATTACAAAAGAGTAAGGAATAAACAAGAAATCATTTTCCCCACCATTACGCTAGGGTCTCTAATGGCATGCTAATGTGTATTCACACACCAATTAACTGCTACCGGGCAACGCTGGGAAAAAAAACACCTCAACTTTTTCAGTTTAGCACATCACACAAGAATTCAAGAATCACTGCTACAAAAGAAGTCTAGCTAATATTAATCACTGCAATGCTTCCTCCTTTTATTTGTTATGCTACCACTATTTGTGAAGTGTTCAGAATTTGGGGGAAAAATAAGAGAGCAACTTACGAAGGTGCCTCTTGGCCTGTTGACTCCTGCAAAACCAGAGTATTCTTTCTGCTCATGGTGGGTTTTGAACTCTTCATCTCTTTCTTTCTTGCAATCCTTTTCTTCCCGAGAACTGGATGAGGAGGAAGACGGGGAAGATGATGGGGAGGACCGAGCACGGTCTTGATCTCTTTTTTGTTTACTGAAAAATAAAAAGATACACTGCGCGCTATTTTAAAAGTACTAGACAGTCTGTAACATGCTATACTAAAAGGGGTCTCTTTATATTTTATGAAAAACCATCCCCCTTCTGCTTATAAATTCACATATATGTTAAATATTTCAGATGTTAAGGTGAAGTATAGTTCCACTTTCCAGCCTCTTCTTACACATTTAAAAGCACTAAATGTATATTATTGCTAGTGAGTTGGAAAGCAGCAGTCTGCAAACTGCAAATACAGTTTTTCTATGTTTTGATGCCACAAAGATTGTTACTTTTAAGGTCTGCTTTTCCTCTGAAGCAGAAAAACAAAAATTGAAGGGAAGAAAACCCTCAAGGCAACATTTTACAGTAACTTTACATAGTTCAGTTTGCACACTGTTGAGAAGGTACGGTGTGGGCTAACCTATGTAGATGGCTGTATGGAATTAGCCAGTGGAAGGTAATGTGGATACCAAAGTCAGAAAGTAAATGGGAAACAGAAAGCATAAGTAAAAATTCATTGTATATCCAGTACAAAGCAGGGAAAAAAAAAAATCCTACAGCAAGGCTTTTAGTAACCCCATAATGGCACTAATTTGACCCAATTTACAAGACTTTAATATTCTATTCAAAGGAAGGTCATACCTGAAGTAACTCTTACCACTGCTACACAGTATCCACTGAGATATGCTACATTTTTTTCTTAAAGAACAGCCCACTGGCTTTAGACAAAAATAAAAATTCCCCTTCTCACCCATGTTAAAACCTAAGTATCAGTAAGATTCTCATACTCTGGGTGTTATGAGTTGAAAAAGTGCGGAATCAAGCATAACGAACCAAAGTTCTTACACAAACTGTTTATAGAAATGTACTGCATTGAAGTCCAACCTCCTGATGTAGCCTGGATAATAGGACAGATTAATTTGTCATTTTTTTTTTCAGTGTTAGCTTGCTATTCCAAAGTTTTTGTCCTCATCCACCATAAGCCGTGTAAAAGACAGATAATACATATTTGCTGTAAAACAAATAATTTTAATTGTTTAAATTTAAATGTTCCATTATACATTGAAAATTGAAAGCAATTAAGCTTACAATTACAAAAGGCTAATTAGAAGCTAAAAAATCTGTATAGGGACTTGAAATATTTACCTGTCATCTTTGTAAGATTTGTAATCCTTGTAATCTTTTGAAGTTTTCTCTTGCTTTCTTGACCCACTGGATTCCCTGGAACCCTTTGAGTCTCCTCGCTCTTTACTTCGCTCTTTTCTACGTCGGTCAATGTCATGCCGAAGATCAGCAGAATCACACCTTAATTTTTTATCTCCCTGTAAACAAATATATATTTTGGAAGAAAATTTTGAAATAAGACATCCTGAAGAGAATCTTAATAAAAAGGGAAGTTGTACACCAATTTTCAAAAAACAAAAGCTAGAATTTACCTATTTTGCAACAAATTCTTCAGCACAAAAATTGACTTTAAGTGAATGCCCTTTACATGCAATGGCTAGCTCAAAAAAAAAACCAGCTAAGAATTTCAGTTTCAAACAAGCATTCCCATCAAGCCAATGGGTTATCTATTTTTTGATGCAAACAGACATGGTTTGGGAGGACGCCTAAGTATTTGTTTCTTCTGGTGAATTGCTTTTAGCAGAACATAAGCACCTTTGCAATTCAACCATACTACTCACTGACCACCTCAGTAGGTTCCCCCCCCTTCTATTCTTTGTCCCTAGTGCCACAAAATTGGTCAAGAAATGTCCAAGAAGAAAGGAAGGGTGGGAGAAAACTTGACCTTCTATGCCATGTTATCAATATAGCAAAATCATGCTATGTAAACTGACTTCTTGGTAACATGTATTACTCAAAGAAACAAAAATTATTCTAAATGCAAGTACTGCAGATACAATAAATACAAATTATTTTTGTATTTTTATACACAAACACAAAACCAAAACTGAAGTTCAGATTTAAAGGGAAACACAATAACTGAAGTATAGAAATACACATAGGACATTTACTAGGAACCTACTTTTTGACTTTCTTCTTTAAATACTCTTTCTTCACCTGCTAAACGGGTATGCTTCCTCAGGGTACTTGGAGAGATGTCAATCCTCCTAAATGTAAAATAAAAGCAGTGTCTTGCCATATGTGTATGCGACTGTTAATGGCCTCAGACATTTATTTTCAACAGAAAATGGAGAAACAAGGCATTTTTGCAGTAGAGCAAACTTCTTGCATATAAAGCCCCACCATCAGAATACAGCAGCAGACTAAAAATTAAAAACCTTGGTTCTGGTCTGTGACCGTAATGCATGCTAAAGACACAAATACAGAAAAATAGGTAGTTCGATTTTTCACATTTTAAGTACGGGTCTGAAGAAACAAAAAAATGTTTAATGAGTTATTTCAAAAGATCAGTATACGTAGCCAGTTGAAAATCCACCACCACCACCCCCCCAAGAAATCATCAACACTACAATAGTTTGCTGTGAAGTCAAAAATACTTAACAATTAAGAATACTTATAAAGTTGGACACTGAATATGAGGATAATATATCCTCACATGCAACACAAATATAGTACAGTGCATCTTAAAACTATAGCACATGAACAGAAATTACATCTGCATGCCTATTTCTTACCTTTCAGGCCCTCAGATTTTTCAAAAAAACTGCTGTAAATTAACACACACAAAAACTAAAGGAGTATGAGATGGAACATTTCACACTGAAGAATAAAGATGCATGTACAGGGCTTCTTTTCATCTTCAAGACATATGCCCCTCAATATTTGAGCACTGCATGTGAGAAAAGTAAATATATCCCAAATGAGGTACAGAGGTAGAGAAGACATCTGCTACAAAACCACAGATGAAGCCAGACTTGGCTCAGGTGAGTTCTCTTTTACAGAAAGAGGGTTTGGTGGGGGTTTTTTTAGGTATTTGGTATTTACACAGAAATTGACAAATTACTCCATGCACATTAGAAAAAAAAAATATTTTGGGTTCTCAAAAGAAGTATTAGCAGACATTATTCGAAACACAAAGCATTTACAGTTGCAGTTAACATATACCTATGTATTTCTGGGCTCTTTTGCCGGGTGCAGTGTTCTTCAGTAGCTTTTTGATATGCAGTGAACCTCTCATTTAGGGTCATTCCAGCTGACTTGAAGTATTGCTCTGTTGGTTACAATAGAAAAACACTGTTTCATTAGTTTAATTCAATTGACAGCTATTTTACTCCTGACAGAAAGGCAAGTAGCAGGCAAAACCAAAGTATTTTCAATAAATCTATCAGAACAAGCAAATGTGGTGTTTTCCCTATTTTTTTTTTTAAACACATTTTGTAACCCAAACAAAATAACAGTGCACAGCATCACTGCAAGTCTACGTATAACTATGCCATGACTGTATTACATCTACTTCAAGCATCATTTACTGATTGGACTTGATCATTTTCAATAACATCTTCCCCTAATGAAATAGAAAGGAGCAATTTCTTAACAGGTGTTTTATACTTGGCCCACAATAGAAAATGAAGTTACTTTTAGTCATGAATACTTGCAATTAAGTACATTTTACTATTCATCTCATCTTTAACTTAAAATAAAAGTTAATTCAGTGAAAACACTTAAGTAATGTATGCTTTAATAACTACATGAATGACCTAACAAGTCACTTCTTAAAGGAATACGATTTCTTGATTTGAAGTTGTGATGATAAACAATCCAAGACAATTAACACACCTATACATAAATAAATTCATTTAAGCATCTGGCATCTTGGCAAACTTGACAGCTTCTCTGACAAATTTTCTCTTCCCTTCAGAGACACTTAAATTAGCAACAGCAAAAGTCAGGTTTTAAACCAGCTCAACAAATGTGTTTAAATGTAATATAGAAATACATAAAGTCATGAGCTATGAAATGTTACATATGAAGCAAGCTATCTGCTTAACAGGTCAACATACATCTGTATCAACTTACCGCCCGGCATCCAGTATTTGTCTCATAACCAACCATTAAAACTTGAAACGGCCACTACAAGGGTAGTGCCTCAATCATAATTCCATCAAACACAGGAATTTGAGCTAGCAACTCTGTTTTTATGCCATTTTTGCCAGGAAGACAGAAGGTTCAACTTTGCCTGTTTGGCATCTGTATCTTTCAACAGCTATTTTACTTTTGTAACATGGATTTTGCCATTTCAAAACACATTCCAGGACCTAGTTACAATGAAAAAGAAAACATCACTGGGCATTTTCAGCTCTACATTAATAAAGAGCTGTTCAGACTGGTCGCATCACACCAATAATGAACATAACTTCAATTTGTCAAAAGAGTTACTAAAATCTGATCACAGACCACAGTAAATTTGAAACTTAAAGAGAGGTTCTGCTTTCAAAACCAACCATAACTGTACATATTCTAATAACTTCACCAGATAGGCTGTTAAGCTGTTACATTTACCAAGTATTTGTTTAACATACAAAAGTTTACAGAAAAACAGTCTATTCTGTGATCAACATGTGAGAGTTTCAGGAACATTATTTCACCTGCAGTTTACATATGTACCATATAAGCAAAAACTTACAGAAGCTCTTATTGGATTGAGCCTTAAACCTCTTCACATATTAATAAAACAGATACTTTCACAACAAAGATCATTATACTCTAAGCAGGTATCTCAGTAAGATTTTTTTTAATCTAATACATTATCATATTCTATTATTGTTGACTATTACTTTCTTTTTTATAAGTAATTCAAAATACAGGAAATCATTTGGCCTTAGTAATCTGAATTTTGCCAACAAAAGAAGACTTTTAAGGGAACCCTAGCACATACTTCTACCATGCAAATCTTTGCAATTTTAGAAGCTAAAGTATCTTAAAAAACAATGCTTACAGATACACTGAAACTGGTCACCTGATTAAGTATTTCCACATTTTCCCTTTGTATGATGATACAGCAAAATTATTTTCACCAGCAAATTCTCCCATTTTATCTCAGTACATTAAACACAAGAACAAGACAACAACCCAGTGAAATAAAGTAAATGTTATTGAAAAAAAGGCATTTAAAGAACTCTCCAGATAGCCTTACTCAATTTTAAGGAATTATGTATTTTTCTATCAGAAAACTTTGACAGGTTATGTGACCTAAATGAAATACATCTAGTTTGATGGTTTGGGTTTCGGGGGGCGGGGTGGAGCATGTAAGGGGGTGTTTGTTTAGTTGGGGGTTTTGCAGTGTTTATAGCAAACAATAGCCACTGCTGTTACATCAGGAAATAGTTAGTATACAATTAATTTAAAGGAGGTTTATTTAGCCACTGCCAAATTCCTGTAAGTGAAATTCCTGGCTCCAGCACTACAATACTGTCAAATAGGAGTAAAGCGAAATATCACAGTGTAATTTAGGATTATTTAGAGCACAACCTTTCTTAAATCTTGAGACAAAACAACCCCTTCTAATAACCTGGAAATGAGCTCTGGGGTGCTCCAAAAGGAATGCCATTGTATTTACAGTGCAAAAGACACATGTCAACCCACACTGCACCACTTACTATAAAATTGTATGTTAGAGCTATTAAAGTGAAACTAAATAAGGTTGATCAATGTAGTATGAAAAATTTAAAACTGTATACGCTACTGAGGCTCAAAAATTTATCCAGAAACATAGTAAAACTGCTATTATGCTCTACATTGCATGGGGTTTTTTTTTTTGATACTAGCTTCTGCGGCTATTATTTTTCTAATTATTTTTATGTGTACCTCAAAAGGAAGAAAGTCTGACTAAACCAACATTGAAAGAAGGCTGAAATCTTCCTGTACTAGAGATAGCAAACAGGCTTAAAGTTGCCAGATGTCTATTTGGTACAATAAACTGAATACATACCTTTGACATGATGAACCAAGGACACAATGTGCTGAATAAATGACTCTGACGTGCTTTTGCTGGCCTGTGGCAGCTTAATGTGGTCAAAGATGGATCGGAACTCTTGCTCCTTCTTGACGGAATGGACAAGTGTGCTAGCAAGCAGCCTGTCTTTAGTCAAGGAAGCAGGTCTAAAATGCATGAACAACAACAAAACAAAAACAAAAAGAGACACACAAAAAGAAACCACTAGTTTAAATAAAGATGAATGACACTGCAGGCAGGTGGAAGAACCACACTGTAAAACGGAATAATTTACCTATTGGAATCATCAAGAGGTACCGGTGCCATTTTGAGTTTAACTTCAGGACGATGGGAGTCACTGGCTATCATTTTGATCCTAAGTGGGCTCTCCTCTCTGAAGGTGGATTTTTCTCTCGCATCCAGATTCTTGTGTAGAGGGGGACTGTAATCAAAGAGTTCTTTGAGCTTTTCAGACTTTACCTGCTCAGGTGACTGAGTTTCTTTCTTCATCATTAGTCTCTCAGAACTCTTGTCTTCTTCCTTGTGCTTATCTTTTGTTGCACTAGGCCTTTCCACTACATAGCCAGTCTCTTTAAGCTTATAACTTTTCTCATCTCTAAATCCATCGCTCTCTCTATTGCCCTTGATTGATATTTTAGATTTGTATTTGGTTCCTTCCTCCTCAGCATTCCGGTGAGATGCAGTAGGAAAATTTTTACCCTGATCTGCCAGGACAGACTTTCTGAACTGTCTGTAATCCTCTGTCTCCTCTGTGTCCTCCCCTTCAGAGTCATTAAACTTTTCTTTCCCAGTCTCTTTATCAACGAAAAAATCTAAAGTTTCCTGTTCCTCCCATTCCCTTTCTCCCTCTGTCCTCCCTTTTTCTGATCCTCTCTCCTTCTGGGCCTCCTTCTCCCTGGTATTACCCCTATCAAGCAGGTATACTCTAGACTCTTCATCTGTGTACCTGTGGATAGCAAAGAAGAGACTGGTAACTCTGGATTGCATTCATTCCAGTTCACTTGCATTCCTCTTTTGTGTCAATCCCACACCAAGAAGAAGAAAATACATTCCTCTGAGCAATTCAACTTTAGCATGCAACTCTTCGCACACCATTAATGCTGTACCCACTGTCATTTATGTACTACTGGAGGCATCTGAAGATTATAATGCCTTTCCATAGAACACCTGGAAATTCTCTGCTTGCGTTTATAAAAAAAACTAGTAGTTTGCTTGTCTATTCTTTCTTAATTGGTACCCAGTTTCACATTCTCTTACACCAGTCATTTCTCCATCATTCACATGAAATTTGATAATTCAGACTGCAATTCATTTTTCTACTTCTTTCAGTGAAAAGGTTAAAGGAGTACCAAAAAAAAGTGAGCGATTGTCAAGATTCTGTACATTCCTAAGAGAATTCCAAAATGTGACACAGGCTTAATGCATTCACTATATTCAAGCAGGAAACCTTTAGGAGGCAGCTCTCAAACACAGAAACACACTTACCAATTAATTATTTCAGCCACTGCCTTATCTGTGCACTATTTTCACATAGGTCCTATTACGTTCACCAACTCCAATACATCTAACGCAAGGGAAGTTCTATTTTTGATCTTCTAAGCAATATATTTTTACATAATAAATCACTGACTGGACAAATTCATTTAAAAAGCTTACAATCAAACCTATATAGCACAGTCATAGCTTTGCTGTGTAATTCATTTTATAAGAAATCCACTGAAGTACTAGTCACATTAGAAAGGAACAGACTAATGAAAGATATTGACAACTTTTAAAAATTACTACTATTTCAAACATTTTAAGAGCAAATTTAAGAATTTTACGTTCATTGGAAATTATACATTCAACTTTGAATATGTTGTCCTTCACATCAATAGAATTATGTTCCAAGAATACCAAGACCTACCCTCTTTCACAAGTAATGCAAGTCAAGGCATAAAAGTTGTCATATTGCACCACACAATTAGCAATGGATGCTGTTTATGTTAACAAAGAAATCATTGTACAACATCTGCATTTTTAGACTTCCAGAACATTTGCGTTTCAAACTACACAAAGCATTAAAATCTTAAAATACTTGAACAGAATTCACTATCAAAAACGGAAGTCTGATACACTATTTCAATTAATATTTTTCTTAGCAGTAAATGGAGTATAAGAAAGCACACTATAAAGGAAAAGCACAAACCAATTTTTCCTCAAAGACACATGTCCCCATCTCCACTAGCCAATGGCCAAGAACTTGAAGCATCTTAAGAGGAAACCTATAAAGGCCTATGTTTCAAGCTCAATTCCAACCAGACTAAATTAGTAATATTTATTCCATATTGCGTTTTTCAAGGTATGGTGATGATCTTGTCAAAACTCTGTGACACACAGCATTTGAAAAGGCAACATTAGGCTTACAATCTAATTCTTACCTTTTCATAAACTTTCCACCTTTTGCAGTTTCCTGTTCACCACCCTCAGGATAAAATGACCGCACTCGAGCCTCCTCACGGGGAGCACTCTGTGATGGGATTGTCTTTGCAGGGCTTCTCCTCGAAGGGATGTGATGCAATGGGCTATTCTGAGAAGGACTGTAACGGCTAGAACCATTTCCAAGAGAACCAGAGCCAGACCTCTCAGGACTATGCTGAATGGAATGGGAATGTTGAGGTGTGTCCTTTGCTGAGTGGGCTGTACTAAGCAAAGGGGCATCAGAGCAAGATGAACTCTGACTAGGTGGGGTGGCAATAGAAGGACTATGGGGTGACCTTGGACTGTTATCATATGCTGAAAGGCCAGGCCAAATGTCGCCAGAAGCTGCTGATGATTTGTTAAAATCGTCAAGAGACTCTGATGGGTCATGTTCAAATGTATCTTTCTGTTCATCTTGTGATTTATTTTTCAAAGGGCTATCTTGCAAAGGAGCCCCTTCAGTTTTCTTTGCCTGCTTTTCCAGAGACGCACGTCTTTTGGAAGAGACAGGTGATTTGCTGTATGGGGATGAAGAACGAGATGAAGAGGACCTTGGGGACCTGGAAGATCTGTAAGATCGACGAGATCTGCTCCGGGACCTCTGGGAAGACACAGACCTTCGTTTTGGACTTCTGGAACGTGAACGGCCACGCCTAGGGCTTCGGGAGTGTCTTCGGTTCCAGACAGGCCTATAACCTCCACGATGGTATCTACCACCTCCTCCTTGATAATACCCTCTACCTCTTCCTCTGTAACCATAGGGACGTCTCATTCCTCTATTATTTCTGTAATCTCTGCGATAATCTCTAGAATAAACACGATCCCTGCTGCGAGATCGTGAATATGTCCTTGACCGAGACCTAGAACTAAAATTAAAAAGCAAACATTAACATTTGACAATTGGAGAATCAAAAAAAAGTGCCTTGACACTAAATGCTAGATTTCTCAAATGCAGTCAGAATGGTAATGGAAACAAACAGTCTTAAAGTAACTTCTACAATTTATCTTTATATATTATTTCTGCCTCAAAGGTTTGTAATAAACAAGCCTATACTCCTAAGGGCTGTGAAACTTAGACTTCAGCATCACATGATTAAGACATTACCAGCCTTGGTGGCCTGCCCTGACATTTTATTAGAGATCACCACCACTCTGGAACATGGCATTCATTTCCTCAGCCACCATGGTTCACAGCCTGGAACATGAAGTTACATGACCCCCAGTTTAATATGCCAGCCTGTGGACAGCAGCTGATGAGGCAGTAAACATTCAATTCAGCCATTTCTTTTATGGGAGATGGTAATGTCCACTAGTAAGAAAGATGAGGATAAGGTTGGAGCCAACTGAAAAAAGACAGAGCAAAGCTTATCTGCTGAAGCCTTAAGTTACTCCAGATCTGAAAAGCTGCATGAGAAATACAGAACAAATTACAAGGAAAGAGACCAAACAAAGAAAACATCACGTGAAGGGGGAGGGGAGAATGAAACAAGCCACAAATCAAAAAGAACCATTAGCATTCTGAAACAGTCAAATATTAAACAAAGTAACTGAAATTACATTCAAAGTAGAAGTTACCTACTGCCTAAAACGCAGATCCCAGGCTCACTTTTGCCACAGCATCATGCAAGTGAAAAATAATTTGCAGACAAAAACTAATATATTAAACCAATTTTTCATACAGTAAGACATAAATTTACCTGTATCTCTTTTTTCTAGAATGTGATCTGGATCTTGACCTAGAGCTGGACTGAGATCTGGACTTTGATCTTGAAGAATGTGATCTAGAGTTAGATCGACCCATTTTTCCTAGTAGATATACTCCTGCTTAGGAAAAGCAGCAAGGAAAGGAAAAAAAAAAAAAAAAGAGAGAAACAACTATTTAGAGTCCATGTATATCATATAAATGAAAAAAAATTGTATATGCTAAAATGAGACTATTCAAAAGAGGTATAGCATTTCCTAAATAGAATAACTTTGAGGAGGATATGAGTACATTTATTAGTAAATTAAAAGCTCAACCACATTGTAAAGAATTTAATGGAAGTACAGTGCACACAGTTTGTCTGAAATGATAAAGGATAACAGTAAAAGGTTTTCCAGGTTTAATTGCAAACCAAACCTGTAGAAGCAGAGAGGAAGCAACAGAAAAAAATATTTCTGCAAATTAAGGCAAGAAATAATGTGAGTCTGGACAATTACACATTTAAATATATTTTAAACAAAATTCTTGCTATTTGTCTAGTGTATAGTTTCTTTGTGTTTCCAATACACCAATGCTTCTTTGGAAGGGCTTCATAGTCCCCTACAACATACCTTCTACATCAGCAAAGATAAAGCCCTGAAGTATTCTGTCCAGCAGTTGTTGGTTTGAGCCAGGGGTATTATTTCTCTTAACCACATGTACTAAAGCTAATCACTCTGATCCGATTTTCCACTGGTCAATATCCCCACCCTGCACCTTTTTAGGTTAACCTTGCTTTTTAAACGACATGTAAAATGCATGGCCAACTTAAAGATTTTAACAACTAGTTAAATAATATGGCTTGTAACAGAATTCAACATTTTTCAGCTCAAATTAAGGTATGAAAGCTACAATTGATTATAAAGCAATGAGTCCTATAGGAAAATAAACTGATAATAAACTATCATTTCTTTTTATGTACAGTCATAACAAATATTTAGAATTAATTACTGCTAACCATAAAAAAAATACACACCTTTTCCTTTTCAAATCAGTGGCTAAAAATAGCCAATTTAATTGCTAACAACTTTGACCCATTACCATTTTCTTTTGAAATTGCCCCTCTTTAAAAAAAAAAAGACATAAGACAACCTGAATATAAGACTGTTGACAAATAACTGCACATTTTCAAGCCTTTATATGCTCAATATCTATAATCATCATTTAATAATTATTAAAACAAAAATAGAAAAAATGCTTAGCTTTTGTATTGCAAACAAGCATGAAAGCCTAGAATTATTGTACTGAAAATACAAGCTCAACACAATAAGCACTTTCTGTCACAAGAGACTTGATAGTATTTTTCTTGTTTCCTGGGTGATATTTCAATTACATGAAGAGAAATAAACAGCATTAGAGCTTAACTTAAAGTTAACAAAATTGCAGAGATTTTAGACTTCTAGAAAAGAACCTAAAAAGCAGACCAACCAACTCCCTATCAACTGGTCCCTCCTGCCCCATATGACTCCCCCACCACAGTAGCAGAAGAGTTTGCATGACCCCAGAGATGTAACCTCATCTGAAACCAACCCAACAAAAAGTTAATTTTAACCTAAACTAGCTTTCCATTTAACTATGAAAAAATTATTTACTTTGGAGAAGAATATGTTGAATGCTGTCTTTTATTGGCTCCTTCCATTAAAAATCAAATTTACATAACCTATACTCAGAAGATGGTTTCTAATTCATTGTGTTCAATTAAACTCACACAAAGTGATTTATCATCTCTTATGCTCATCTACTCACAGGCAACATTAAATTTAGAGGTTTAAACTGTTGTAAGACATGAAGGATACCAATTTTTCAACAGTGTTTTTTTTGCTATTACAAGTAATTTTCAGATCAAACTTCAGATGGACGAGAAGTTTATAATACAATCCAATCTCAGCTTTAAAGGAAATCTGTTTTATTTTCCCTGTATTTAACATTTATAATTTGCATTCTATGTATGACAAGTACATATATACTGTACAATAGTTGACCTTTACAAGAGATACACTAATTTCAGAAAGTTTTATACATTTTAGTTTCTTATTGCAAACATATATTTTAGGAAAACAAAATCAATTCTCCCTTCAAATGGTCGGGTTCAATCAGAACATTTAAAAATAGAATTAAGGTAATCTTACCTCAAACCGTTAGCTGGTGCCAATGAAGCAATTATTTCAAAACTCTCTATTTGTGCTTTCAGCAATACTGATCCCTATAGAACAGAAAAAGGGACTGTCAAAGACATGAACTTTTACTAAAGGGCAGGTAATACCTTTTGCTTAAATGGGTTAAAACATTAATGTGTTTATCATGAAAAGACGACACTTAAGAAATGGCAAATTTACTCCTGGACACAGTGAAGTTGCATGTTAAGACTGGAGCAACTCAAGGGCTAGCCACTGCCAAGGGGCAAATCCTACTCCCCTTCCCATACATGATCACTCCTTCAGCCTGGCTTACATGGCTGTATAACACATTATCTTCATCTTCACAACAGCCCCGACACCCTTTGGGTCCTTCAGTGAGCAGGTTCTTGGTACCCAGAAAACACTTTCATATGGCTGGGTTATAGAAGTGGCTTAATGAAGGGCCAGACAAGTGCCAGAGCTGGATTATGGGGGAAAGAACAGCATGCAGCCAGGAGGAAGGGGCAAAAAGGACAGTGGCAGAGTGTTCAACCAGTTTGAACTCTAACATACAGCTTTACACTTAACTGGAACTATTTNATTTGTCTTTAGGTTTCTTTTGCTACATTTAAACAAGCATTACTCTGTTATACTTTCATGTCTAAAATGCATACGTATATGAGCTTACCTAAATAACCAACATCTCTTTCTTCAAAAATAATCTCTTTTACAGGTATACAAAAACAAAGCATAATTGCAATAATGCAGCCAGTCTCAAAAGTATGAACTTTTCACTGGCCTCAGCTTTTAATTGCCTCAAAGCCTTTAAGACTATGTATACATTTGTAGTCTGACTCAACATTAAGCAAGCTTTCCAATACCACTCAAGCAACTCAGAACTTTGTCCCAATTCAATACAGACAAGATGGATCTCCCAGGAATTCTGCATCTCAACAATTTATTCATTAAAGCCAAAGCTGACTGGACACTTTCACACTTGTTCACAGATGTTTTCTTCATCTAAAAGAAGAAATGTAGCGCTTGTGTTCATAAACACTGCTGTCAAATGTCCACTTACCATTCACTAGTAGGGACCAAGATATTTCCAATTTCTATAAAATATATGCTTTAATAAGATTAAGTTTTTACTTCTCATCATCAGCAAGCATGAGTCTCTGAAGGAGCACAGTAGTGTATCGGACCATTTCAGATCTTGTCTAGACAAAAGGCGAGATGGTATTAGCTAGCAAAGGTTAATTAAGGCATTCAGAAGTCTAGTACAGAAAAAGTAATACAAACTTCAGCTAAATGGTTGAAGTTCAGTCTGAGATTTTTAAATCAATATTTAAAATCATCTCTACTGCTGACTTTTAAAAACAATGTTGGTGCTAGCTGAAATCCAAAATCCTAATTTAGACAAGTCTTTAGATCCTGGGGATATATAACAAGATAGTTACTTCACCTTTAAAACCTCTAGGCAGAATGCAGGATCTTAAGTTACTATAGCTCAAACTCTGGCAGTCACTTCCACACTTAGGACTAGCAACTGGCAAAAGTGAGTAGCTGCCACACTTAAAAAAAACCCAAACAAACAAAAAAAAAACCCACCCCACACACCAAAAAAATCCACAGACATTAGATACACCATGTCCAACCCTGGTAACTAAAATGTATTTGCTACCCTTCTCCCTAGTTTTTTTAAGACTATATAACATTTTAAAAAGAAAGTTTTGAATAGAAAATCGTAAATGTTGAATAAAAAAAAAATCTTCAAGTATTTGCAGTATTCTCACAATATGCAAGAATCTAAAACTTTACTAACCTCTATTAAAGCTAATTTAGAGACAGTGGTAGATATAGAAATATGTAGGAAAACAGCTTCTTTGTAACAGTTAGCTTCTACATGCTTTACACTTACACAGAAAAAGTACACATTCCTCTGAAAGCATCACAACTACAAAATACTGTTTCACAGTACCAAATAAAATCACTCACAGCCTCTTCCTGCTCATTGTCAGTCTGCACCGACTGCACCACGTCAAGTAAGAGCAAGACTAGTAAAGGGCAATGAAAAAGAGATGCTAAGCATCATACACTGCTAAACAACATCAATCAGTAAATCAAAAAACTAGTTGGCCCTCTCACTTCTGAGACTAGTCCAGAGATAAGCTTCATGCACTGAAGATACAGTCTGCCAAAGGCGCGTATTAAGAATCTGACATGAGACGTCATCACTAGCACTAAGCATTTTTAAGTAAGGACCATGACTGCTAGGAACATCGTCTATGCCTGAAATACCAGGGCTGTAATCCACATGGTTTTTTGCAACTCAAGTTTCTTTTTTCCCTTGCTTTCTGCGCTACATATAGGGGGGAAAGGGGGGAAAGGAGAAGAATGAGGAAAAAAAAAAAAACAATTGCTTGCTTGGCTCTCAACCGTTTCAACTCCTGTGTTAGAAAATCTGGGTACTACAAAGGAAGCTGCTGTAGCTCCACAGTACTTTCAACCAGAATAAGCTGGCACTGCTAGTGTAAAGAAACAGTCTCATCTCTCCTATCCTTTGTTTCTTCACATTCCTGATGATCTTCTCCCTTATGCCAGCAAAAGTATTTCTGCAGCCACATCCTGAATTAGATGAGGAAATGTATGGACCACCTGGATTAGTTTCAATACAAATTATTTTTCTGATATGGTTAATCACACAGTCCCACAAACATTTGGGCCAACACAGGAGGCTGCAACAGCAGCCAGACAGGACTGCTTCTTTTGGCAGCACTGCAATCTTAAAGCTTCCCTGAAACTAGCTTGGCAAAGTCAGCAGCAGCAACAAACTTGGAAGTTAAGCTTTTTAGCAGTACTTGGAAGCAGCTTTAAAAAAAATAAAAAGGCACACACACAAAAAAAAAAAAATCACAAACATGGAAAAACCCCACCCCCAAACAGCCAAACCTTAACAGAGAAACCTAGACATTTTTAAAAGATGGATACTCCACTACCTGTCAGCTATTGAGTCACATTAATGACCAAAGAGAGAGCCAAGAAGTTTCTTAATGACACAACAGCAGAATCTCTAGGTGTCTTAGGTCAGCCTCAGCCAGCAAGTGTGACCATCAAGCAAATACAGGATCACAACAGAATCAGGCTTGTCCCACCACAAGCAACACAATGAGGAAGTAAATGTCACTGTTAGCATTCTCTATATTTAAAATAAAAACAAAGCACAAATAAAATTGTTTCCAATTCCTTTTCAACATTAATTTTAAGAGTCTTTACTACACCACTAATATTGACATTTTCTCAGAGTTCACACACTGATTAGCCATTTTAAATGTTCCACACCACATGGAAGGTTTTGAAGACATTTTAGGACAGTTATCCCCACTTACACTAGCAAAACACTGCTTCCTCTTAGATTCATTTTAGCTATCCATTTTTAGTTATTTAGTAGCCTACATTTCTCTTGCTTAAGCACTACTTGAAAGCTGTCAGGAAGATTTAAGTAAAAATTTTGTTGAAGTAGTTCACAAGCTGTTGCCAAAATGCATTTTCATTCAGAGATTCAAGCTTCAAAAGAAATGAGGATTATACTATGAGGACAAAACAAAAGAGGATAGGACAGTCTTCAAGAAATCCCACAGAATTTGTAATATTCTCTCATAATACATCCACCGAATTAAAGAAAGTCTTATTGAGACAGTAGTGTAAGGCATCTATTCAGCGCCTGTACATCTGCCATGCTTTCTTACCCATTCTCTACCTCCCCTCCCCCCACCTTTTTTTTTTTTTAAATGCCCACAAACTTAACAGTGGCACATCACAAATAAGAACAGAATGCATTTTGTTAGTGACTGTAAACCCATATAATTCAGATCATCAATGACTAGAGTCCTACAAATACTAAAATACCATAGCAAATTTGCCCATACTATCTTGAAATAAGAGTTGGGAAGCCTACTTCCCCCCTATTTATATCCTTGCTTTATAGTATCTTTGTAATATCCACACAGTTACAAAGACAACACAGACCCATGTAAGAATCACAACATGAAAAGTCAAGTGGAACTGTAAAACATAAAGGCCTTTTTCCCCTAATTCATTCATTTCTTAATTTTCAAATAGTTTATATTGTTTTCTATAAAGAAAAAAAAACAGCATCCTAGTAACAATAAAATCAACTCTGCAAAACAGTCATATGATTGGTAGCTGTTCTTTTATGTAATACTATTGGCAAACAAAAGCATGTTTCTCCTCTAACTAAAAACACAGAAATCAAAGTGACAATTTCTAAGAACTTTGCCAATACGCAGAAAGGAATTAGCATGCTTTTGGAAACACATTGTTTTGGATAGCCATTCTTGGGGGCTTTTCTGATTGTGTTTTAAATACTGTGTTTCCACACGCCCCTACAAAGTGGCTTCCACAATCTCTTTGCAATAAACTCTGAACACACTGCCACAGAAAAGGCCATCTTCCCTCCCTTGTTTGTTTCAAGATTGATATTCATATAGGTGCTCGGTGAGCTACAGCAGTGAACTGATCCAGAAGAAAACTACTCTGGACAAAAAAGACAAAGCTGACTTTTCAGCCACCATCACCTCCCAGATCCCATTTACCACAAGACCACATGGATGCCAGTGCCAACACAATGAACAAGACAGCAATGCACTTTTTCACAATACCTTTGGGAAAAACGCTCCTGCAGATAAACTGAATACAGTTGTAACCTAAAGACTTACTTTCTTCAGTAGTTTCCTTCACTGATCTCCACCACTTGTAAACAAACCTCAAATGTTCCCTGGCATTCCTCAAACTCCTACACCACAATCTCTCCTTGACAACCAGCCCAAATCTAATCCATCCAGATACCTGCACCCCAGCTCCAAACAACAGCTCCCTGCCGACCCTTTCTAAATTCCTACAACCACTCCAAGTTTTCTGCATTCCCAATGGCAACAGGCCCTTCTCCCCATGGCACATTCTCCCCTCTCCCCCATTTCCCCCTTCCCCCACGAAAGATTCCCTCAGCCACAGCCTTCACCTGAGGAACTGCTCCTTAGAGCCAGGCCCACTAACGCCTTGCTTAAGCCATGGAGCCAGTGCTCAGGAGAGAGGCAGGCACACCCCAAGTACCGATACATGTAACACATTAAACCTCTTCCTGCCATTCAGCACAGCCTGTCACTCAACATCAAAAGGGACGAGTGGGAGGAAGCAATTCCTTACCCTCACCGCCACAAGAAGCCGCATGCTTGGAGTGCACCTCCACCTCGGAGCCAGAGCCTTTACCCCTTCTTATTTTGCCCACTTTTGTCTAAAGCAATGAGATTATCAGAGAGGAGAAAGAGGAGGAAGGAGGAGAAAGACAACAGCTAGACAGCATTTTCCTGGAACCCCACGCTCTTTAATCAATCCTTCCCACACTGAGAACAACTATTCAAAGCTATGCTTTTATACATTTATAATAAACCAACCATTACTCAAAGAGTGACTACTTGCAGTGTCTCCTTTGTTTTGCATGCCCCCGGGTCTTTCTGTAGTAAAATGTAACTGCTATTGTTAAGATGAAACTTTGATCTCTAAGATAAACAAGTGACAAGTTGTATCGACTTGGTAAAGGATCACCCTGACACACACAAAACAGAAATTTGATTTTCATAAGAAAATAAAAGGCAGAAAGTAGAGAGCTCACAAAGCAAACGAGAAATAAAGGACAAGATCCTGCAAAGGTTGTATACTACAGTATGATCAACATCCGAAGTAAAATAGCCCCTTTCAACAAGGGAAGTAAAACCCACCCCAGTCCCTCACCAGCTTTTGCGGGCATTTCTAAACAGGGCAGTTAACGCGCAGGGAGACAAGCAGGAGGAGAGTATTTAAGGCACAAGCACTCGAACCGCAGTCATGCCCGAAGGGAAGTTCCTCCAACGTGCGTAAAGGCTGATCCAATACCGGGAAGCATCCTTTCACCTCAGCACCGTTTCCCTCCTCAAGAGTCACACCCGCGAGAATAACGGGGAGATTTTATATTCCTGTAACCAGTGCTGCATGGCGATC
>VXBL01004964.1:1160041-1201778 GCA_013400195.1 Aramus guarauna
CCATCTCTTCCCCCCTCCCCGCTCCGGGGTTGGCTCGGCCGCGGCTACGCACGCCACCGTCCCGCAAAACCTCCCCGCGGCCTCTTCACCTCCGCCCCTTCCTCNAGACAACAGCTAGACAGCATTTTCCTGGAACCCCACGCTCTTTAATCAATCCTTCCCACACTGAGAACAACTATTCAAAGCTATGCTTTTATACATTTATAATAAACCAACCATTACTCAAAGAGTGACTACTTGCAGTGTCTCCTTTGTTTTGCATGCCCCCGGGTCTTTCTGTAGTAAAATGTAACTGCTATTGTTAAGATGAAACTTTGATCTCTAAGATAAACAAGTGACAAGTTGTATCGACTTGGTAAAGGATCACCCTGACACACACAAAACAGAAATTTGATTTTCATAAGAAAATAAAAGGCAGAAAGTAGAGAGCTCACAAAGCAAACGAGAAATAAAGGACAAGATCCTGCAAAGGTTGTATACTACAGTATGATCAACATCCGAAGTAAAATAGCCCCTTTCAACAAGGGAAGTAAAACCCACCCCAGTCCCTCACCAGCTTTTGCGGGCATTTCTAAACAGGGCAGTTAACGCGCAGGGAGACAAGCAGGAGGAGAGTATTTAAGGCACAAGCACTCGAACCGCAGTCATGCCCGAAGGGAAGTTCCTCCAACGTGCGTAAAGGCTGATCCAATACCGGGAAGCATCCTTTCACCTCAGCACCGTTTCCCTCCTCAAGAGTCACACCCGCGAGAATAACGGGGAGATTTTATATTCCTGTAACCAGTGCTGCATGGCGATCCCCTCGGGCCTATCTCCCACGGCGAGGGCGGAAAGGCTGCAAACCCAGGTCGGCCGGGGTGGAGGCCCAACGGGGCAGGCCGCCCATTCCGCGCCCCCCAACCTACTTCCCCCGACGGGCTTCCAGAAGCCGCGAACCAGCCTAAGGCAGCTCCGCGGCCGCCTCCCGCCCCCCTCTCCCCTCTCTACCTTCGCGCCCCGGGGCGCCGTCCAGGCCCAGGGAGAAGCGACGCCCGCTCGGCCCGACTCCCGCAGGAAGCGGCGGCAGCAGCCCGCGTCGGGGCGGTGACGGCGGCAGCCCGGCCCCTCCCCGGCGGAGCGGCTGGGCCCGTCGCCCCGGGGGCTGGCGCTGCTAGCGCGGGGAGGGGGGTGCGGAGGATAATGGCTGCGGAGCGCGAGGTCACGCGGCGGGGAAGGGCGGGACGGCGCGGCGCGCGGGCACCGCGCGGCCGCGGNGGAAGAGACACGGGCCCCAAAGGGAAAAAGAAAAAACCACCATACAGAGAGGGGGGCGGCCGCCGTCGCGGGTGCGTCACTTCCGCCCTGGGCGGGGAACCGTCGGCACCCCTCACAGCCTGTGCGCCATCTTGGTTTTGGGTAGCCGTCCGCAAGGAAGATGGCGGCCTGCGGCGCTGGGGGCTGTCTGCAAGCCGGCCCTGGGTCTGTGTCTCGGGGGAGTGGCGTGGCCCTGCCCTACGTCCGTCCGTCTGTCCACCCACCCACCCTGTCCCACAGGCCGGGGCTCCGTGAGTATTTAGCTGCAGCCCCTATCTCCTCCCACACCGCCGTGACCAGAAGTTGTGGTCTTTTATCCTCTCCTTCCCTGAAGAGCGATCCGAGGGGTCGTGGTCCCCCTGCCGAGCCGCTGCCTGGTTACCTGTCGGGCGGGGTGCGCATCCATCCACAAAAATTGCTTGGAAGGGCTTGTCTGTAAAGTGGAGGCCAGCCAGCCGATCACCATCAAGCGGCATTTGCATCCGATGCTCCCCTGCACCAGGAAGGAGATCGCGTAGCGGCGGCACTTTACTGCAGCAGCTTTTGCGGCGGATGTGCGCGTATCGCTTGGGTGCAATGCAATAACAGCAGCGCAGCGGTTGGGAAAAGCGTGCCCGTGGAGGGGTGTCTGTACCACCGAAAAAGTGCGGCAAAGGGCTGTGAGTGAACAGTTAGTGACTGAGGCACCAAGATGTGTGTCAACTGAGTAGGTCCTAAAATTTGCACTACTCAAATCTTACACAGCTGATTTAATTTTTTTTAAAGGCTATTGTAGATAACTTCTGAGGCAAGGAAGGAAAAATAAGGAAAATATGCGTATGCACAGTTTTAGCTGAGTTTTTAAATTCAGGTGACAAGGACTGGAAGGCAGTCAAAAACAACTGATGGAGGAAAAAGACTTGGAAGATGGGAAGCAAACATAGTCCCCAAATACTGGTTTGCTGTTTCCTGCATAGGGAAAGTAATGCGCTGCTTAGATCTAGGTAACCTATGGTGGTGCTTTAATTATACAGTATATAAATTTTTTTTGGCTACTAAGTTCTTTAAAACATCACCTATGAAGGCAGCAGGCAGTGAGTAACTGATGCTCAAACATAAACCTAGTGAAAGTTTTAAGTTCTGACCAGCTGTGGTTAACTGATGAGCAGCCTGGCCTACAGAAACACGCAATTCAGTCTCTTCCTTTCATCTTCTTCCTTTAAGAAGGAGTAACTAACCTGTAGTTCAGGTGCAGCTCATGTGCTACAGCTTTTGCTGCAACCAACAGTAAGACACTGTTAAAGTGGAGGCTGCTTGATAATGCTCTTGTGGGAGGAAGCCAGCTTGCCAAGGCCAGTAAGGTTTCCAGAATTGTTGGGATTTGGCTGCATGCACCGCCACCTATTTTTCTTAATGGTTCTGAAGACTTGTGGGATGCTTATGTCATTTCCCTTCAGTGACGGAAAGTTTTCTGTTTTCTGATATGTGGGATGTATCTTACTGTGACAGAAAGGGTGTTCACTTCTACTCTTTCAGTTCTCCATTGTATTTAAGACAGCATACTATGGGCCCAGAAGAAAAAAAACAGAACAAAACAAACTTAGAATGCAAATACATTTTAATCATGTCAAATATGTGTGCCTAATGGCAAATAGCACAAGTTGTTTCAAATTTTGTTCACTCCTCATTTGATCAAGAATTTGACACTTGAGCTATGGGCTGTATGATGTTTCAGTACAGCCCCTTGCTAGCAAAAACATCAGGATGTGCACCTGTGCTTTGAAACGCATAATACCAGTGGTTTTCTAAGGGTATTGTGTATGAAACACAACCTGACAGTCTCCCTTCACCTCTGTTGTGCAAGCTGGTATACTCTTCAAATACTTGATGCCCTGCCTTTGCGTGGTAATTTACTTCATAACATTTCAGATGGGGGGGGGGTGTTCATACAATTTGTTCAAGATTCTAAGGTACATAGGCACCTCTGACCTACCTTTAATGTTTTAAAGGCACTATCATTTGCTAAAAAGAAAAAAAAATTGCCAAAAAATACTAATTTATGTGTTTATTATTATCGTAGAAGATAGTAGCTCTGGGCATGACACAAAGTGCCACTTTATTTGAATAAACAGTCCTGAAAATTTACAATAAACTACAAGGTTCAAGGCAACAGGAAGTTACATGTAGACAAAGCAGCACAATAACACTGTGTCCTCACTGGCCCAAGCCAAACTCTTGCTGACTATTAGCAGATGTCCTCACTATTCAGTGAGCTGGCCGAGTACTTGTACATCTTCTGAGCTCTGACGTAGAAAGGGGAAATGAGTAGGAAAGTCCATGGTTAACAGTCAGCAGTGAAGTCAGATTGTCCCATCAGGAAATGCTGCTCTTAAGTGTTATAAAATGATAATGTAACCTCAATGCCAAAGATTTATTAAGACCGAAGAAACCTAGAGTGAGGTTGTTTTTAATCTCTTCATAAAACTGGAGCATAGGCTTGCACAAGTCAGTGGTGGTACTTACATCTTTGGCCTGGTCCGTTACATGCAGCTGTTACTTTGCAGTAGCGATTCACACCTAAAGCAGCTTCTCCTTCTGTTAAAACCTTGCTCAGTTTTACAGCCCCATTGGGTAAATTTTGTCAGTCCATGAGTGGGACAAGGCTCAAGGGTGTTATGTAAAGGGGATCATGCTTCAGTAGATGGCACTCTCCCTCTGAACGAGGATGAGCAAAGGAATTCGATGCAGTACAAGCAACTTCCTTTATGCTCTACAGAAATTGCAATGAATGCAAACAAAGCTCTGCCTAACTATGCAATGAAGTAACCCCTGGCAGTTTTTCACAATTCTGGATCTATCAAGTCCTCACATCTGGCTTTCTCCTTGCTTAAATGACTATAATCTATTTCTGTTCAACCTGAATTCCTCCTGAAATCTTAGTGGTGAATATATACATATACATACACACACACACACACACACATATCTATTTAAAAGGTACATTTTTTAAATTATATATATAATATATATATAAGTATTTAAAAGAGCTGAGTAGTAATGTAAGTTATACACGTCAGACATTGGGTTTAGAACTGTTCTGCTTCCTCAACCATTTTTCCCTAATTCATGATTTTGCATTACTATTCTGTCAATAGTAGATCCAGTTTAAGAACTTAATACCTTTGGTTTGTTGATTGTTTCTTCTTGTTATGTTGAAGCCACAAAATTACATAGATCCAGGTTAAAGAGCAGTCACACTGAATTAGTACAAGCAAGGAGGCCTTAAATGCAGGTATGGGGACAATAAAGACCTGCTAGGCATTAGGGGAGCTATCGCCTTTTAAATCTGTTGCTACCCAAGCAGTAATGCACAGCTATCACCTGACAGCTTTCTAAACTGTACAGTGTTTTCCTCACCCCTGAACAGAGGAGTGAGAGAGGAGAGTGAAAGAGATGTATATAAGACAAAGGTTGCAATAAAAAATTACATGGGACAAAATCTTAAAATGCAATTAGTTAGCTGATTTTTTTTAAAGTTCTGAATTCTTGAGTAATGCAAGTGTATTATTTCAATTTACTGCTTTTTAAGCATTTCCTTAAGTATCTGTTTTCTTACTTGACTGGCACACAAGTCAAATAAGACTCCATACATTCTCAGTCCCTGCCCTTCTCTTACACTCCCAAAAAATCCTTTTTCCACTGGTTAAAATCACAGTGATAACAGTATTTCTAAAATCTGGAACCTGGAGCTATCATTTTCTTTGTTTGAGAGGGAAGCATTTGCTACCATAGCTCAAATAAAGCTGTTGACCTGTTTTTTCCAATATTCATGTCAGAGCCTGAGGGTTTTTTTGGCCTGTTAGAATGAAGAGGCCCTAGGTAATGTATGAAAGAGGAGTATAAAGAGTATTTGTATGCATCTCTCCAGTGCCAGTCAACTTTTGAGCAATCAAAAGTTACGCACCATTGCAAACTAGAGAAAGGAATTTCTATTACAAGAAGTAGTTCAGGCAGTGACATGCTGCATGAGTGAAATGGCGGATGAATTTAGTGATGAATAAATATATTTTTAGATTTTCTGTTATTAAGTCACAACAAAACCATACTGCTGTGAGTGTTGGATGCTTCAAGGACTGTGCCCAAAAGCATTATTTTCTGTCCTTTGCAGAGAAACAACACAGCAGGTAAAATGCTGGACCAGTGGAAGCTCTCTGCTGAAAGTGCCATTTAGCAAGCATTCATCTATTATTTGGCAAATAGATTTAAACTTCCAAATGCATTTTATACAGAATTCCAAACAGTCCTCATACAGTAAGGTTACCACTTGGAAGTCTCCTTTGCACACAACTGAATGGAAATGGTTTGGAGAGCCTATTTTTTAACACTTTGCAAAGGAAGTGATTCTTTCCTTTGGGGGGGAAAAAAACCCCAAACAAAACAGGATGTGGAGTGTGGGGCTTCTACTATTGGAAAAAATTCTTTATAAGAATAGAAGCAAAACAGTTTAACACTATTAGGATACTAATTTTTTCCCCTTCTACTTCTGCAGTCTTGAGCTGACATTTTGTTCAGTCAGATAAGGAAACATATCTAGGTCATGAAACTAATAAAAAACATTTGGTTTATGGTTGCCACCCTTACAGCAGCTATTGTGAATTCAGAGGAGGTTTGAAGATCCATGAACCAGCCTTCTATGCTGGCTCTGAAGTTGTGGTTTCAAATCAAAGAACAATTTCCTGACTGAATCATCAAACTAGGTATTGGGACACCTGACTTTTATGCCTTTAGGCAAATTATAGCCTAATTTCCAGGTCTGGTGCATTCTTTAACTCCCATTTATTTCAAATGCAGTTACAAGAGCTTGGCACCTCTGAAACTTGTTTGTAAACCATTTTGGAAATATGTTCCTTACAGATACATTGGAAAGCTGCTTTAGTGTTTTAGTATTTGTAATACATTTTGAAATGTGGTAAGCCTATGTTACAGAAATGCAGTCACTACTAACTAAGTGTCTCATTGAAACAGTCCTGTTTTTTCTCATCTCAGTGCAGTAGAGTTAAAATTACCTTAAAAGAAATCTCACAACAATTAAATCTTACAGTTCTGTAGACAGGACAGAGCAAGAGACAGAAGGCACGTACGATGGGTTCCCAGGGATATGCCACCTCACTGCTTTTGCAATGGAAGCTGAAGGGTGGAAGATCATGAGCAAAATATAAAGAGCAAATGGTGGCAGAAGCAGAACTTGACAATCACCTGGGTTCCCTATACTTTAGAAGATCCCTACTGAAAAAGTCCAGAAGACATGGTGACAAAATAGACATATTAGCCTCACTTTTAATAATATAGATTTTACTGGAAACCTCAAGAATATGACAAATGTCCCTTCATGCTTGTGTTGGGTTTGCATGGCAAGGTTTTGGTAGCAGGGGGGGCTACAGGGGTGGCTTCTGTGAGAAGCTGCTAGAAGCTTCCCTTGTATCTGATAGAGCCAATGCCAGCTGGCTCCAAGATGAACCCACCACTGGCCAAGGCCAAGCCAATCAGTGCCTCTGTGATAACATATTTAAGAAGGAAAAAAAAACAAGTTAGAGAGAGCTTTTGCAGCCAGAGAGAGGAGTGAGAAGATGTAAGAAACTCTGCAGACACCCAGGTCCGTGCAGAAGGAGGGGCAGGAGGTGCTCCAGGCACCGGAGCAGAGATCCCCCTGCAGCCTGTGGTGAAGACCATGGTGAAGCAGGCTGTCCCCCTGCAGCCCATGGAGGAAGGATGAGGGGGTGTAGAGATTCCACCTGCAGCCTGTGGAGGATCCCACACCAGAGCAGATGGAGGCACCCAAAGGAGGCTGTGGTCCCATGGGAAACCTGCACTGGAGCAAGCTCCTGGAAGGACCTGTGGAGCCATAGAGAGAGAGAAGTCAACACCAGAGCAGGTTTTCTGGCAGGACTTGTGACCCNTCTCCCTGTCCTTATCTTGACCCACAAAGCTTCTCGTTACACTTTTTCTCCCCTGTCTGGTGAACAAGGGGAGTGACAGAGCAGCTCTGGTGGGCACCTGGCCCCCAGCCAGGGTCAACCCACCACAATGCTACATGAATTAGATCAAAGTAATTTGTAAAACTGTTCAACCAAGGGTGGGCTCATGCACCAGACTGGTGAATTAATCATAGAATCATNGTAGTTGTAGAGGGCGATAAGGTCTCCCCTCAGCCTCCTCTTCTCCAGGCTAAACAACCCCAGTTCCCTCAGACGCTCCTCGTAAGACTTGTGCTCCAGACCCCTCACCAGCTTTGTTGCTCTCCTCTGGACATGTTCCAGCAGCGCAACATCCTTCCTGTAGTGAGGGGCCCAAAATTGAACACAGGGCCTTTCTTAAGCGAAAGGATGGAGCAAAAGGAGAACTGATCTTTTTTCTGCATGAAGACCGCAGATGATTTCTACATCCTCCCATTGCTAGCTTATCCAGCCCACTCTACAAGATTTGCTTGACAGGAGGAAAACATAGTTCTAAATTCATTTGGCCACTGTATTTTTTTTTTCTCAGTTTTCTATTCTTGCTGATTTGCAAAGTCTCAGTTGGCTGAGTTATGAGCTGTTTGCCCAACAAGGCCTTTGTTCTGGTCTGTGCTTCAGCAAAACTGGAAAAACCTGTTCTCATTTTCCTTTTTTTTTTTTTTTAATCTTCCTCTCCCATTGGCAGTTGCAGCTTGTACACATGCAGAAGAGGTGGTGCCTACCTTTCATGTGGAAAGCTGCCTTACAAAAACTGAGGTTGCTTTTTCCATTATCCCAGAGCTTTTTTCGTTTCATGAAGGCTTTTGTGGATGCTCCAGGAGTTAAACTCTGTTCTCCATGAAATGTGTTCAGGTCATAATTTTATTTTTCTTCAAGCAAAGGCAGGGTGTTTGAATGTGGCTCCAGTCCAGGCTTTTAAATAATATTTTGTAGATACTGGGAGATCTGTAGAAATCAGCCTTGCACAATGTAGCTTTTTGGACGCAGAAGCTTGTCTGCTTTACAGCAGCTGCAGACGGTGTAGTGTTAACATCTGTAAGACAGGACAAACGCTGAGGCAGCAAGTTAGTGCAAAAAGTAGACAAGTTGAGAAGAAACTTCTTTCCTTCTCCTTCCTTTTCCTCTTGCTTTGAGCTGCTGTTGGAACAAGAATGGGTCAACTGTGTGGAAGATGCATGCAGCTGCTGCGAGACTTCGTGGCCTTTGTTCAGAGGATGTCCTCCGACTTGGTACACAGCATCAAGGAATGCTTAACTCTGATAAGCAAATGCTCCTGCTTAAACCAAAACCGCTCTAAAGCCAGACAGTTGTACAAACCCATCCTGCAGCCTCATGAGAGGGTGACAGCACAGGAATTTCTGCAGCATATTGAAACAGGTAAGAGAGCTTGATTTTTTTCTAAAGGGTTGTGAAAGAACAAGGAGATTAATTTTGTGGGATGAAAACAAATTGCTGGTTGAACTGCTCTGGCACAGCATGGAACAGCTTGGTGATGGTGTAGGAAAGGCCAGAACTAGAGAGCATTTTCTTTGTGTACGGGACACCAAGGGCTCAAGTGGCGTAACAGTTGGATCTAGGTAGAAATGGTCAGTCACTTTCTTGCTTTGCCACCTCCCATGTAAATATGTTTCATAAAAGTGAGTCCTAGTAACTGAATTTATTTTTTTGAAGTCGGTCACTGAGGTCACAAAACTGGAAACAGGCTGTACTGACACTGAATGCTACGTGAGTGCCGAGCTGTGATCAGGCAAATCACAGTGTGGTCCTGGCTGAGTTGTGAACATCCATGTTGGCTGGCTGCAGAACACCTGGACTGGCGCTGGGGGTGTTTGCGCTATACACGAGGAAGGTCAAAGTCACCCTGGGACAAGCAGGGCTACCAGGACTTCCTCAGATTCTGAGCAACGGGTCTACCTAAGTGCTTTTGTGCAGACATTTTAGACACAAGTTTAGGCTTGAACACAATCCTGGGATTCTGCTTGAATCAAAGTAGATCCATAACTCTTCATGCATCTCCTCTGCTTTACAGGCTACCTGCCTAATTCCCCTGCTTATCTGCTTGTGATGTCCTCTCTATCCTGTGCTAGGACACAACAATATCAATAGAAAAACTTTTTTATTTCACTCCTGCAGCCACAGAATAACTTCTTGGATGAGTGTGTTTTGTCAGTTGTCCAACCTAAAAATATTCCTTGTCTCAAGCTTAGATGGGGGCCATTGCTTGTTTGGTTTTGCTTGGTCTCACAGCTAATTGGGTATATTGCTTTAGGTTTAACAACCTTGGACTAAAGCTACTACACAAAATTGTATAGCCTTCTACTTTCATCTGTGTGAAGGGTGTAGAAGACAAACTGCTATTTTTTTACTTGCCTTTTTGGGGACATAAAACCATGTTGTGAAGAGGACCAGGAGATACATTTTTCCTTGGCATGACACAGTTAATGCTGTTTGAAATGATCTGTCATGGAACAACCTTTGGAATAATTGCTCTGACGCTGGTTGTTGGGAACATGTGTGAATTAGCCTCAGCTGGTACTAGCTGGTGTCATTACCCTATGCATGCGGGGGGTCCTGTGCCGCTGATATGGTTCACTAATTGTTGCACAGTAAGCACTGAGAAAATCCTGAAGTCCGTATCCAGAACAGGACCAGACCTTTTGGCTTGATGTCCATGATAGGAGATACACAGCACTCAGGAAGAAGAACCAAGGTTAATTCTCTGAGTGGCCAGATCCTGCTGCCAAGATATATGGAGGCAGGGAAGCCTCACAACAAGAACCAAGACACATACTTCTTACTTTAGTGCTCGACTGTGTATTTTATTCTGAGATGGACCAAGCCCATCCTTGGTTCTGGACAAATTATAATAAGCAGAGCGCCAACCTTTGGACCCTTTGGGTGCAAGGAGAGACTCCATTTGTTGATCATCATACTCAGCTGTTAGCTATGGCAGCAAATGCTTGATATTATAAGCAAGTGAAGATTTAGAGTTGCTTCTGCTTTATCACTCTCCCAAACAAAATCACACAGATACGTGGGAGATTCAGATAGTCAGTATGTAAGGATCAGAATTAAACCACGTGAAGAGATTATTGTTTTTTTCTCTAAAACCTTGCACACATTGGCTAGTCCTTTCTTTTGTGTTTATTGTTAATTGTTACACAAAATTGATATTTATATGAAGCAGTTCTTCTGTGAAGTCCACTTACCTAATCTTGAAGGTAGCAGTTTGTTACTCTTGACATGTCAGCAGCTTCTAATGGGTTGAGATACTGGCTGAGTTTTGCACTGAGACATGAAAGCTCACACCCCTCACATCTCTTTATCCCATGGGAGGTAAAGTAGCTAGATCTTGTTCATATAGTTCAATCTTTAATGCACTTCTTTAATCTCTTGTCTGAAAATATCTTACAGTTGTGTGCTCCACCAGTCAATTTATACTACATTACCTTTTCAACTTTATGCTATTGAGCATTGGTTCAATAGCCCTTTTTTTTTTTTCCTTTCTGCTGCTCCATTCCACACATTATAAGCACGTTATACAGTGACTTACAGAAGTCACGCATGACTGCTATTGCTGTACATCTCGTTTATTCATAGGGGAACTATATACTCGAGAACAGGTAGATTCATGCTAGAAATTTGAGCTTGAAGCAAGCTCATCTACAATCCGTGTTGCTATTCTCTGAAATCCTTTATTGCAATACCCAGGATAGGAAACACAATGAATGTAAATTGTAGTAAATTAAAAATATATACTCTTTCTGTAGCTCATAACTAAGAATACCATGTTCAGTCAATATATTTTAACAAAGATCTTCTATGATTCAAGAAAAGATAAAGATTTTTATGGAGAAGAGGAACATCTGCATTTATATTGGATAGCATAAAAGTATCTAAAGTTTATTATTTATCTTGCTTCCAGTCACTAGCTTCATAAGCTTCACAAGAGGTATTGTCAAGGACAAGTTATTCCAGTTTCATTTATTGCTTCTGCTTATGGAAACATGAATAAGGATAGATGGGCTCTATGGAGTTGTTGCAGTACAAAAATCCTCATGTGTTTGGTTGGCTGTAACTTTTAATTTCTTTTTGTAAACTGATCCTTTTCAGGTATAATTGAGTCTGTGTTGTCATTGTACACCTTTAGGTTTTGAAATGTCTCCACTTGGAAAGGACTCTGTGGAAGCCTTGAGGACCTTAGCCTTTTCAGAAAACCCAGGTTTACAGCAGTCTGCTGCCCTCTATTACTTGCATATGAGTCAGCACAGTAAGTTATCTCAGTGCATTAGAAAATTTTCACATAATTATAAATAAAATATTATTTCCAACTGTGAAACTCCCTTTGATTCATTAGTCAAAGTTCTTTTTTTCATGCTACATTGTTAGCTAAAGAAAATGGAAATGCTGTCATTGCCATGTGGCAGAGTCTTTCTGACTTTTGCTATGGGGAGATATCGCTCATAATCATAAAAGACTGTCATTTATGGAATTGTAATACTTCTGTAAAACTCAGCCAGAACTCAAAGTAGTTAAAGTCAGTGTATACTGAATCTCCTGAGAGCAACACAGTCAAAAGATGGTGGGAGGAAATGGACATAGTGATCATTTAAGGTTTTATATAATTTTTGGAAGAGGACAAATTTCTAGAGGCCAGATTGTAGTGGAAATTTATGAAAGAAACATTCTTCTTTGTCCCAACTATTCCGTGGGAGCACTTGGCCCCTGAGGTAATTTGTAAATGGTTAGAAGTCAGCCTAGATATGCCAAATAAGATTCCAGCAAGAGTTTGGGTCCTAAAAACAGGTAGAAATACCAGCAACAAGCAGGCTGTAATTTATTTATTTATTTGGTTGTTTCTCATTTCCTTCAAGGAGAATATTCTAGGCTTGATCCCATGTATTTTTTTGCTGGATAAAAAGCACAGATAGCCACAACATGAGGACCTGCTATGAGGTGGAATGACTTGTTTGGTAGTGAGGCATATTGCTTCCCTTCTCGTGATGCTTTTGATTATTCAAAACCTTTTCAGGAAACTTGCTTTGTTTTGCTAGCAGCAGTGGAATTTAAATGAAGGGGAATACCACGCAGCCTGTGTATGGTAGCACCTGAGGCTTAAGACCAACAAGAGAAAAATGTGGCTGCATTGAATGATGAAACTCCTGAATATTTCCTCTCATTCCTGCAGTGAACGTCCCCCTGCCTGTGGAACATCTGGAACCCTTCTATGCCTTACTACGGTCTGCTGACCTGGAGGTGCAGCAGATGTCTTCCTTGTCCCTTGTCAACTTCTTATTGGAAGGAAATAGTGAGTAATTAACAACACATATCTGCCTAGGTGAAAAAGTGTCTCTTCAGCTGGACTCAGGCAGAAGAAGGGCACCTCTACACGCCTAGGTCTACACAATCCAAAGTCCTTTGTGTTCCTGATAGGACAGGTGTGAGTCTGTTTCTGTCTGCATGCCACAGAGATTCTGGTGGCACCAGGATATATCATATCTCTCCAGCTAGATTCTATCACGTGGCAAGAGATCTTGGATCTGTGTGCAAAGGCTGGTAAATTATTCCTAGACTGGTGTGGGAACAGCTATACTATTCTCATTCTTGGATCGAGAGCCAACCACTTACCCTTCCAAGCAACAGATACAGCTCTTAGAAATAAACTCTGCCTATGAGACAGTGCTCATTTTCTTGTTATTTATTAACTGGGCTTTGGTCTTAAATTGCTTGCAGATTTAAAAACCCAAAATTTAAAATGTGTAATAGAATTCACTTTCTTCTGTGGCTAATAGGACAAATATAATTGAGATAGGATCTAGGAGATGCAGGTGAAAACTTCCCAATAAGGTTTATGTTGATAGAGCATGAACACCTCACACCTCATCGATGGAGTCATTGTTGCATCTATTACTGTGCTCCCTGGCACTTGGGCCACAACAGGTGAATCACGCTATCCCATAACAGCAGAAAACAGGGTCAGTCTCCAATTAAGCTGTTTTCTCTTTTTTTTAAGGATCTTGCTGAAAATAGTATCATATCACTGTTAATAATTTAAAAATAGTATGTAAAGAGTCAACTTCAGAAGAAAAAGAGAGGAGGCTGAGGTCGAGTAAATTGTGAATTGGAAGGCTGCATTTGCACTTTCCAAAATGAACCTTTTGTTTGAAAACAGAATTGCCAGCAGAAATATTTAGGACTGAACTAGAACCTCTGAACTTCTCTTACACGCTTTCATGAGTCTGAAGAGAAATCAAGCAAACCAAGCTAGGGACTGTGAGTGCCTTTCAGGCTGTTTCCATCTTAGGTCTATATTGCATAATCATAATATAGACCCCCACAGCAAGCAAAGGAAGATACATTCTTTTCACAAAGTCATTAACTGCTTACTTTTCTGTTTCTCCATTATTTTTTTTTTCTTGAATTTATGAAGAGTTGACAAAGAATTAGTTGTCCAAATGGGTTTACTTGAGCCAATTCTGGATCTGCTTGAGTCAGAGGATCCCACTGTCCAGTGTAATTCCTGTGCCTGCACCATGACTTTGGCTGTTTCAGGTGAGTATGCTGTTCTTTCCCTTTATCCTCTGCAGTGAATTCATTCAGCTCTTATGTCATATTACAAGGTGAATCAACCTATTTGCAATTGGTGTAAGAGCCATAAGATGCAGCAGCCAATTTTGGTATTCCCACATCACAAATTCAACCTCTTGAGATTCCAGTTAAGATCTTTTTCTCAGTCTTTCTGACCTTCATTCTCCTATGATTACAAACCTTTGTCTGATTTCCCACCTAAATATATTCATGACCAGCTTATCTTAATTAGTGTCTACATTGGCTTTTGCTTCAGTAGTTCTCCCTTTCTGATGTCTATGCTGATGAGGCTCCTTCATTTTAATAGACTGAAAAAGCCAAGCTCATTTAAGACTCCTCTTGTAAGTGAGGCTCTCCAGTCATTTTCATCACCCTTCTGGGTGTAAATTATACGTTCCAGAAATGGAACATAGCAATTGCATCTGCTGTTTTGTGATACCACAGACCTCAGGCATTGTTACAGTCTCAAGATGTACATAAATCTTGTACAGGAGTTCCATTTTGAATTCATCTCTTCTGAAAGAGAGGTCACCAGAAACGTGCAGTATTTCAGCTGGGGTCTCACCTGTATCTTTTATTGTGGCATCCAGGGAAATATGTTTTGTGGTACATCTCATGATAACACTTGTGCTTTTTTTTTGTGATTGCATCATGGTGATGTTGTCATCCTGCAGCTGACTTAATCACTTAGTCTTTCTCCTCCTCTGCTGCTATTTCCAGCAGACACCAATTAGTTAAGGGTCTGCAAGAAATGTTTCCAAGAGCATGTCCCTGCATTTTGTACTATAAGCTTTCATTCTATTTCTGTTCCTTCAGTCTTCTAATTTGTTTGCTACCTGTAAAATATTCTACTCCTCCACCGCATTGACAGTGCTGCACTCACACCTTTGTATTAACTTTCTGGTTCAAAACCAACAATGGACTAGTCCCTGTGGAATTCCACCTGTAGTCTCCTTCCAGGTGGCCATTCCTACTCAGCAAAACTTGTTGGTAGCTTGCTTTTAGTCAGTTCCTTATCCACCATGCACTACTTGCATTTATCGCTATCTTCTCTTGCTTAACTATGCATATTTCATATCATTGTATAGATATTTTCCTGGCATCCAGACAGATAAGCTCAACCACAGTTAAGAAAAGAAAGGTTAGTTGGCTTATTCCACCTTTTGCAAATGGTGTAATTCTACCATCCAAATTGTGTAAAGCCCTGTATAAAAGCCCTGAATAATATGTAGTTCCCTTCCTCCAGAGTTTATTCCTCAGCTTCCCTCTCCAGTATGGGAAGTATGAAAAGTGTTACTTCCTCTCTTAAGTATTTACGTTGTAAAGGAGGAGTGGATAAGCAGGATCCAACAACATAAAAGTGCTGCTTTGCATTTTATCCCATCTTTTATTTATCTGCAGGTTTTAAAATATTTTTCCCCTTGAAACTTCTTTTAAAGTGTTGCATACTGTTATGATCAGGTTAAGAACTCTGTATATTACATGACTTTGTGTAGAACGTGTATTGCCTCATTTAAACATCAAAATTAGGCATGGCATCCCTAAAGTTTTAGGTGCTTCACGCTAAAAGGGCTTTTTTAGGTGTGGTCAGTGAAGTTATGCTCCTGAAGATCGACAGAGGGATATCGCTCTACCTGGTTTAAGCAGTCCACAGAGAAAGCAACTTCTTTGGGCACCAAAGGATATTCCTTATTCCTGAAGGCACTTTGGCCCTCCTACTGTCTTTGTCTTTAACCCAGAGTATAGGGAACCCGCAGTCACTCCAGATCCAATCCCCCTTCATTCTCTGTTGAGGGTGGTCACCTAATGCCGTTGCACGTTCCCCTAAGTGTCAGTGTACTTCTGAGCACAACTAGTTCAAATTAAGCACTCGAGCTTTCAGACTAGATCGGAAGGCACCTGCTGAACAGGGAGATAGGCAGCCCTGCAAGTACATAGGCTGGGTTGCTGGCTGGGATTTAGATCAGTTTTGAGGACCTCTGTCCCAGTTTAACTAGCATTTAGACAGACTGGATCCATTTATTTCTTTTTCAGACTATGTTTAGCTGCCACAGCAATGAGACTAAAGCAAGAGGCAATTCTCTGGAGTTTATTTTAATTTTAACTTGCAGACTCTGATGTCTTAAAGGGCCTACTTGAGAAAAGTCTGTTTGACCATGTCCTTCAAGTAAGGCATTCACACTTCAGAGTGATTTAAAAAAGATAAATATGGAAGCACAATCAAATTAGGAAGATCCTTTAGATAGCTTTAAGGTGACTAAAATTCCAAATCCAAGAATGATAATGTGTCTTAATTCTGCTGCAATAAGCACACAAGACTGTGTACAGAGTGAAGCTGTTTACCAATGTGACTGCAAGTTATACGTAGGCTGGGTTGTCTGGTACTTACCGCTGCAATAGGGAGCCAAAAATAAAGCCAGCAAACAAACCCATTCAGAGGAAAAGGTTTTGAAGGTCAGTTTGTTCCAACACTAGCATTTGTCTACACAGCAAGAGGACACAGGCACATTTGCAATTATCTGCAGCTTTTCAATCTGTGGGTGAAAGTAATCAGTTCTGAGATAAGAACTCTTGTCAGAGTGCAAAAGAACAGAACAAAACATTCACAGTAAGGACTTAGGGAGTCCTGAACATCTGCATTCGGCTAAACGAGGAGGATGCACTGAGCACATGCAAAGTTGTACCAACAGGAGAATTTTCAAGCACACAAATGGCAGAGAGTGAAAAGAAAGAACTTATGAATGCATGTTTCAAGGTGAGTTATTCAAATCCATCTTGAGTAGATGTTATTGATTTCCTCACTTTAGAGTAGCATCTAGAGTAGATGTGGTTCCCATCTAAAAACACTCGAAGGGGCATCAGTGGTTGCAGTGGCATCAGTGGAGGGACTGGATTACTTAAACAAGTGGTCCAGGAGAGAAACACAATCTAGGCTTCCACATCTCTTACGGAGATGGTAATGCAGTTACACATCTTGGCGAGATAGATATCTCCATCCATTCTGACATAAGTTCACAAAACAGATAGGGTTCAGCCACATTATCTGACCGAAACTAGAATGAGAATGGAGAGAAGGATAAGGGAAAATGACGTATGTAAAAATAAATCCAGCAAACCCGCAGTAATGGTCACTAACAAAAACTGCAGCAGAGAACTTGTCAGCTAGTGAACGATCCAAGGGAAAAGAAAAAAAAAATATTTGGTCACAGACGTTTCCATCATGTGGGTACCTGTTGTGGTTTCTCCACTCCCCAACGATGAGAGTGGGTGCTGTAGTCCTTCCCAGGCAGGAGTGGGGTGCCTGGGTCTCCCTGTGCACCTCCCTCCCGAGCAGGCTGAGAGCTCATCGTGCCACTGTAGGCTTCCAGTGTTGACCACCACCACCTCTGAGCCTTCGGGCAGAAAAATTGTTTGAGCTATCATGGATGTGAAACCTTTCCAAATCAAGCCAATTATGTTTCTTTAAGGAAGAAAAACCTTTGAAACACCCAGTGGCTCATATTCTGTCACATTTCGTCCAAGTTTTGTATGAATGTTTGTAATCCCTTTG
The DNA here is from genome assembly GCA_013400195.1 of Aramus guarauna. NCBI lineage: Eukaryota > Metazoa > Chordata > Aves > Gruiformes > Aramidae > Aramus > Aramus guarauna. The sequence goes on from VXBL01004964.1 coordinate 1,177,466, forward strand.
GCCAAATGTGAGGTTCTCTTCAACATTCACAAACAATCATGGAGTGTATTGTGTGAAAGAATGAAGGAAGTAGCAATATCTGAATTCTCAATCTTTTTACCTCTCTTTACTCAACTAATTAGAGTTTACACCACACCGGACTGGTTTCCATCAGTTGGAGCCGCACAAAAGAATTTCTGCTTCTACTGAGGGAAACAAAAGAACAATGTACAGGCAGGTTAGATTGGAGAAAGGTTTGTCTACAAAATTGGCCAGAAAATTTCACCAGAATAGCAGCTTTCCACATGGAAAAGCTATTTTTAAATACATGACTCTTCCAAGAACAATTATTTTGCTAAAAAATTAGAGTATTTTTTTAAAAATAAATGGTATTTCCTTGAGTATAAAGTATTCATATGAAGGCAGAAAGGGACTTGCCCTGGAATACTAAACTGATACTGGCTGAACTATACTTGAATAGGTATCTTGGATTATCTGTCGATTCCCCAGTATAATGGGCTCCAGGTATAGAAATAATGGCTTTGTTCTCTTAACCTCTAAGTTAGTTGGCATCTGAAGAGTTGATCTCATCCAAATACCCTCACGGTTCTTGCTTTCTTCTGCTTCATGTTTCTCTCAGCAAACTTCCAGAGATTGGCCATTGTTTAAACTGTCTGGAAATGTGTGTACATGAAGCGATACTCCACTAAAACTCCTGTGGTCTTCAGTCCCAGTTTGGCTCATATAAACAATGAAAGATGTAGACTATAGATTTTGCTTTTTTCCTTTTATAAAATAATCCGCAGAATAGTATGACATGAAGAGAATTCCTCATTGGTCTAATTCCCATTTAAATCTCATCGACTTCAAAGAACCCCACTGCCAACACCTTTTTTTTTCTTCTTTTTTTTCCAAAATTATGCATTTAGAACACTTATAAGATACAAATACAGATAATATACAGATATAAATAAAACAGTAAAGAGGAGAGGACCCTAGCTATCCGAGTGCAGCAGCAGGCTTTTTGTTGCAAATGTTTTGATGGCCTCATGGTAGAGGGGTAGGGAAGAGCATAATAGAAGGATTCTCTTCCACACGGTGCAGCTGAGGCTACCTTCAGCAAGTCCAAAACAAAAGGAGTAGAACTAAAAGCACATTTTTTTTCCCCCTAAATTGTATTACATTTTGTAGCATAGTATAACTTTGACATATGTAATATATACACAGTATGTAAATATGTTATATAGTATCTTATAGTATATAGTTAACTTTATAGTATTATTTAAGTATTACAGTTATTTTTTTTTCCCAGTTTTTCATCTGGGAGTCTCAAAGGACTCTGCGTATCATTTTTGAATTCTCCTGGTAGTCCAGGATGTTGAATACAACTGTACAGCTTAATACACTGCCATGCAAGGAAGCATCACCACTTCAGAGAAGATGCATCTTTTCAGATTCCAGTGGTTAAGTCAAATCCTGTCATTAGACACCTCTGCATTGTTTGTAGCTGTCAAAGGAGTTACACAGGCACATTCAAAGAGAGAAACTGGCCCTGAATATACCCTGCTAAATTAATCCAGTCTTACCTGCAGTTAAGTATGTAGGTTTTGTTTGGCACACTGGGAATACCTTGATCAGACATACCAGGGGTACAAGGCAAGTATGACACCATGCTAGCCTGTTTAAGGGGAGTCACGGTCCTTTTATCATCCCAGTTGTAAACTGAAAGCATTGAACCAGCTGTGATCTCTGGCTAATCCAGAAGTCATGAGTTAGTTTCTTTCCCATTGAGCTCCTGGAATTTTTAGCAGGTTCCTTTGAGCATACAGAGAAATTTTGATACATAACAAAGAATCAGAGAAGCAAATGCCAAAGAAATCTAGTCCTGCTGGTTTTCCTGCTCCTGGCTCACAGTAAGATGGTAACCTTTTATTTCTTTCTCTGGTTCTTTTCTCCAGAGTCTAACCGAGAGGCTATTGGCGCTGCTCGAGGAGTTACACCCCTACTGTCTCTTGCCAATTCCTACGATCCTAGAGTCCAACAAAATGCAGTTGGTGCTATTTTCAACCTCACACAATCCGGTACTTTCTGACTAATGGTTTATCTAAAATTACTGAAGGAAAATTTCTTACTGACAGAAACATAATTTGCAAGGGTTAAGGCAAGAATAAAAGTGTATCTGAGCAACATATGATTTCCTTTGTATACAATATTCATGTTCATACCATAGGCTGATGATTTAAGTTTGGCCTCTCTTTAGCTAATACAGATCCTTTTTTGCGTAGTACTGAAATAGAAAGCCTTGATTTTCAACCCCAAGGGGCTGATGTGCAAGCACTTAAATAATCATTCAAAGAAATAGAAAAAAAAAAAAATTGTTAAAGGAACAACTTGATCTAAAAAGTTAGCAGCACATTTGGTGGTACTTTGAAGAAATCTCAGAAGCTTATCGAACAAGGTCAAGGTCTAGGAACATGTGACTTATATCCCTAACTTGATGTTGAAAAATGCAAAATATAACTATTATGGACCAGACATTAAAGTCTCCTGGGATAACTGCCAGCAGCTTTAGCAAAAGCAGTATTTAGTGCTCTGCAATGATATACGCGCTACCATACGTTAACTCTGAAACAAACCAGCATTACATCTCACCTATCTAGATGATACCATTATCCCACACAGCTACATGATAGTCATGAGTAATGTCTCTTATCTCTATGTGGTGGAAGGGAATGGTTGGCAAGGACTTGTACAGTTGGCTATTACACTTCTGTTATTATTCAGAACTTTTGAAAGAATTAGGGTTTTTTTTAAACACAGTAGTCATGGTGAATATCATACCTGAGGTTTTTGAACTTCTCCAGCAATTCAGATTCTCAGAAGTCTTTAGCATAAAACCAGTAAAGGCTTAATCAAACAGCCTGCTAGTCATCTTGCTAAAATGTCTGCATACTGCTATATTGCATAAGCTCTAAATTACGTACTGTGTAGCCACACTGACTGGCATATGTTTAGACAACTTCACCACTCTCTAAAATCCAGTGATTGTGCATATCTCTTTTGAATGGTGCCCCTAGATGAGAGGGAGGGAAGGGGAAAGACACACTAACAGCACCTTTTTGTTTTTTCCTTTTTTTTTTTTAAATGGCAGAGAAAATTCAACAGGTCCTATGCAAGGAAGGAGCCCTACCAGTTCTTGCCTTGCTGCTGGAATCTCCTGACTCAGAAGTGCAGGTATGGCTCAAACAGGTCAGATTTTTAAACAGTAACAGTGCAACTGTGAGGAGAGTACAAACCACATGCACGTGAAAATTAAAAGGTGGAGAGAAGGGAAGGTTTCTCTAGAGCAGATGGGAAACGCGTGAGAGCATCTTGGTGAAACTCAGCTCAGTCAGATAATGTATATATAAACCACTCAATTTGGTTCCACAGGAGAAAGTTTATGACACAGAAATTCATCTGCCAGCACACAGTAACTCGTGCACACAGTCGTTATGTGGTTACCTTCCAGTGTCTTTCAGATCATCAGACAAGTTGCAGATAAGCCTCTTCCTCTGTGGGTTTGTTGGGGTTTTTTTGCATCCTAATTTTGGTCTTCCACTCTAAGCAGTTTTACTGAGTGTTCTGAGAAGGCACAGCTTGCAAAAATGTTTTTCCCATTATTGTAAATGTCTGGGAAATCTTCCTATCGTATGCCTACCACAGACACCTCTTTGTGATTCGACACAACAGACAGCCAGTGTTGGTTCAAAAGTATGCAGATGAAAAACTATGAATCAGACTTGTAAACCTTAAAATCCACTAGTTCAGTCATTTGGTCCTCTGAGTAGAACAGGATTGTTTCCTCCATCGGTTTTATTATCTCTATTCAGTTCACTTTTAAATGTCTGAAGTGATGGAGCCTCTGGAATTGCTTTCTGCAAACTGTTTCAGCGTCATGAGCTTTCTCTGAGATTCATCTTAAAATTTCCTTCTCTGCAGTTCAACCTGTTTCTTCTAATTATACCTTTCTCATAATAGATACTCTTACACGTATAATCCTCGCTAATGTTAATGTTTAAATCCTTTGAAAATGATCTCTTGGCAGGATAGGGCAATGACTACATCTGGCTTGAGTAAATTAATGTAAACGTGTAGTACAGCAGATGCAGATGAGCTAACTTAGGTGCCAGCAGCGGTGTCATTGCAGCAGCACGGTACGTTCCCAGATACCTGGGGTCCTCATGGGTTTGTGCAACATGCAGTGCCACAGCGTGAGGGCAGATTTCATTGCTTTTCTTGGAGGAAGCCCACTGAGGCTGTTATCACGTCACCCAGTAAAACACCCTTAAGATGAAAAAGCACTTTATTTTCATCAGCTCTAAATCTGAGCATTTCTCCAATTTATTTTGTCTTCAACATGTCACCGCTGTGACCTCCTCTCTCTCTACTTTTTTGGTTGTCTGCAGTATTACAGCTGTGCTGCCCTAAGCAACGTGGCAGCCAGTGCTCAGCACCATGAAGCCATGCTGAGACCTGGCAACAGATTCCTGTTGCGGACACTCATCTCTCTCCTATCCTCTTCTGTGGACAAGGTAAAGCTGTGGCTTTCTCTTTGTGTCAAGCCTTAGCATCAGTGTAGAGCTATAAACTTGATCTTCCACTTTCAGCCTTGGACAATTCTGCTCATCTACTGTACAGGTGCCTATATGGCATCTTTCCCATGAGAAGAGACATATATAATAGAAGATAAATAGTTTCTACAAGGTTAATGTGTGGAGAAAGAGAAGGGAAATCATTAAAGTTGTTCCACAGTCCTGGACACTTCCTTTAGACTAGAATGGTCTGTATTCTTTAAACTTCAAACTATGCATATGAAGTGCTCTGTCCAGGCTCTCAGCTATCTTTGATCATTGTGTCTGCCACAGAAGGTATCTGGAGCATCTATTATGCTACTCTTTTTGGTATCCATAACTTTGACTATATGGCTTCAAAGAATAACACCTTGAAATTTTTGCTTTGTTGGGAGGCACACTAAAGAAACTTCAATAAGTCACAGTTCAGGATTTAAAAGGTGGAACCTTAAATTCTATGTAGGAGGGAGGTGAAAAAAAGGCAAAGCAAATGAGACAAATTCACTCCCTTCATTTTCATATAACTTATCAGACATTCCTAAAATAAGCCAGCATCTGAACCCCATTGGCTTTTCCTCATCAACAACAGGATGACTGATACTAGAGGAGGTTGAAAAAAATTCATCAAAACTTTAAAAAAAAAAGTTATGTCCCAAAATTTGTTCTCTGAAGATAATGTAATAGCTTGGTAGTGTTGTCATGTTTATTTATTTATTTTTTTTCTTCTTCTCTTCCCTTTCCTCTTTGGCACAAGCAGGTTTCAAGCCAGGCATGTGTTTGCCTAAGAAATTTGGCTACCAGTGGTAAGCAATATCTTGGAGATAAACAAACCATACTATTTATTTTTCTTTCTCTCTCTGCCTTTCAGTGAGCACAGTGGGCTGGGAACCTTTCATAATAAAAGCAAAGAGATACCCTCTTTTCTACATTTTAATTGAATGTTAAGGGAAAAGGAGATGCAGTGCATACACTAAACCAGTCTCAGAGCTCCCAGATAGTGTGGGGAGGTATCTGGACAAAGCAAGAGAGACAACAGAGGTTGTCTTATGCAGAGCCTTTGCAACTGTATTAAGTTTTTCTCCCTTCCGTTCTCCTAAGCATTAAACCTGATTAGGACAGAATGAAATTGCTGCTTGAGTGGGGACCTGCCTTCTCCCAAGGCGTGAATCTGCCTGTCATTAAATATAATTTTCTCCTAAGCCTTTGTCATCTTCTTAAAAAAATCCTACTCTATTAAATGCCCAAGATCCGTTTCTACAGCAGACTTGGGAGATGAAAGCAGAGGACTGGCATGCTCAACGCTAGAGCCCTAGGGTCCAGGTAGAGTTGTTCATCTAGAAAATGCAAAGGTGCTTCATTTTCAAGCAATCACAATGATAGTGGAGCTGGAAGTAAAGGAACTGCTGCACTGCTCCATGGTGTAGTTGAGAAGCCCTGGTCTGCTTGGCCTTTTAGGACTGCTGCTCCGTCTGCTGGCTGCTCTGGCGTGACCTGTAGTGCCAAAAGCACTCACGGAGCTGTCGGGGACAAGTGGGGTATAAGGATTCAGCCAGGATGGCTGATCTCTCCCCTGCCTGACTATAACTCTAGGAGATAGGAGCCAGAACAAGTAAGGGTTTATTTTTATAACCAAACATCCAGCGTTGTCCCATACCACAGAGATGATGAGGTCCCCTCTAATTTCACATCTGAGGCAGTCAGATGCTTATGAGTCAGGGCCTGAATGTCTCCTCACGGTGCTCTGAAGCTCCCTGACCTCGTCATTCTCCCAAACCAGCAGACATCCAGGCTGAGATGGTTGCTGAGGATGTCCTGCCCAAGTTGTGTTCTCTCCTGGCGTCTGGCAGCGAGGACGTGCGTCACGCCTCCATTGCTCTGCTCTGGATCCTGTCCCGGCACCCGCACAACCAGGTAGGGGAGGTCATTTCCCAAGACCAGAGGGAAAGAGTAGCTCTGGCCCTTGCCTGGGGTAATGCTCTGTTACAGCAAAACTGCAAATGGAATGCATTTTATTAATGACCGATAGACTCCGCGAGGTTTCCCAACCCTTCTCCTTCCCATGCAAACTGACGAGGTTTTTGTCTACTGCATCTGCACCATCACCAACTACCCAAGGAACCTATCTGTTGTGGTGAGCAGGATCCAAAGGATCCCATAGTTAATCAATTACCTGTGGTGGGACCAAGGGCAGGGTAGAGGGGGAGATGGGTGTCAGACTCCTTGGATGCTGCCCTGCACTCCCTGCAATTCTCTGTGCTCCTCTCGGTCCCCAGACGGCAGGTCTCCACGTGGGTGTAACAAGGGGCAGGACACATGTTTAGCACCATGAAAGACTGCAGCCATGGAGGCAGTTGAGAAAATTATTCCTCAGCTACAGAGCTTCCCCACACATTGAAAAGCAAACTAATTTTTAGAGTGTGCATTTAAAGTGCATCAGTGCAAAATAAAGTACAAAAATACTTCCCCCTGTGGACAGTTATTCAAAGTCCATTTGCATAAATTTAACACCTTTTGAATTAGGATCAAGACAGTAAGAGAGGCTCATAAAATTTTAAATCCTATTTATCTTCAGCTAACTCACCAGGACTTTCCTGTGTCTCCTCATGTCCTTAGTTACAGAACGGTTCTTTTTGCCCACGTTCAGGGTAAACGTCACCCTTAACAGTGCAACACTTTGCAAATACATGAAGAAGTCTGACTAGAAATAAACTATAGCAAATAAACAAAATAGGCACTCCTGCCGTACTTTAATCCTGCACATACAACCAGTAAGTAGTGACCGACATCATTATTTTCAAGTGTGCTTTTCCATTACAGGAATTACAGGCATCCTTAGGAACATGGATATGAAAAGGCTTTTGATAGATGTCTTAAGCTAACAGTAACCATTTAAGAAAGTCAGAGTTTAGGTAGATAAAGCAAAAAAAATGTGAGAACATTTCCTGCCACCTTGCTTTAAGCAATAGTGACAGACGATCTGAGCTGGGCTTAGGTGCTTCTCGTGTCTGAAATACGCTCTGATTTGAAATGTCCTCCCAGCACTGGAAGCCTGGTGCCTTACTCCTCCGTTGTACAGCACGTACACAGCACAGTATGAACCAAATTGGACCTCCTGTAATTCTGGGACATGATGGAAAAAATGGGTAAGCTGAACGTCTGGGAAGCAGCAACTAGAGCACGGAGCTTTTCAGAGGCCCTGTGGCTTCCTAGGTTTTGTGCTGGCTGCATTAGCACCGAGCGTCCGCATTGCTTGTCAAACTGCCTCATGCAGTTTTGCTCTCAACAAGCTTACAACTGAAATGCATTTAGTTAGTTGGAGCCTATTTAGAGTACAAACGTTTCTTGGTGTGAGGCATTATGCTGGAACATTGTCCTCACTTCTATTTGCTTCTCTTGCCCCCAAACACCCTTTACACTTTTTGTTCTCCCAGAAAAGAGTATCCGCAGCTCCTTTCCTGCCTGGTCCTGAGAGGTGTCTTTACCAGTGCCTCAAACCCCCAGCTACAACGGGCAGGGAGTGGGAACAGAGAAAAGCACCAGGAGCTCACGCTTGTTACACCCGCAGGGAAACAGCCCGTCCTTCGTGGGGGAAAAGGGTCAGCGGCAGGAGGCTGGAAAGCAAAGCATCACCCTCGGGGGTTTATTCTGCAGTGAGAAATATCTACATGTCAAAATTTGTTTTAGTGAGCAAACACGGCTGTCCCTGACTACTGACCGTTGCCGCTTTGTGCGAGCGAGCCCTGGGCACACTGAGAAGAGGCTGACCTCTCCTCACTCATATCCTGCCTCCCCACCTCCGTGCCTTTGCTGGCCTGTTTTTCAAATCTTTTCAAGGTTTCTTTCTCTAACCCAGGCTGAATTCCCAGTGAGTGAAAGAGGGACTTCTCCATGGGAACAGCTGTTGGAAAACAAACCACCGAACAAAGCTAACCTTTACAACCAAGTCAAGTGATGCTTGAATTATTACAAATGCTACCCAGGATACAATAGGCCAGAATTCATTTGCCCTTTCGTTACCATGAAGCAAACCCCTGGGAATGCTTCACACGAGCTCCTCTCCCTGCTTAAACCCCTTTTTTGCGATCCCTCGCCAGGCTGTTGACAGCGATTCCCAGCAAGCACTGGAGAACTTCCCTCTTGCAAGGGGAATTTTATTCAGTTCTCCCAAGGACAGCCCAACCCTCAAACACTAAAGAAGGAGTCAGGCTTTATAAGAAAACAGCCTTTTAAATCACCTTCCGTTGAACAAAGACCTGGAAGTCAGGGTGGCAGGGGTCTGCCTACTCCAGATGATGCCGCTCACTTTCCACTCCAGGTACAAAATAACTTTGCCTTCCCATCTTGCTACCTGGTAAACAGGGGATAATATTTGTATAATCAAGAAGTCCCTGGAGAAAGGATGTGAGTGCAGCATTGCAGTTGTAAGCACAGTTGCTGCTGGAATGGTTTTTCTTGCCTTTTTTTTTNTCCATCTGAACCACTCAATCCATTTTTACTCAGAGTTTTCTCGTGATTCTCTCGTGCTGCGCAGGACGGAGCCAGGAAACAAAATCTGGATCCTAGCCATATGCCAGCCAAAAAAGAGGTTCAGCAAAATTTGGAGTACTGTCACTTGCTAATGTAGGTCCTAAATAAACAGAAGAGCTTGGCAGGGAAGTCATTATATTTTAGAAAGTTCATTTATAGTCCACAGATAATTTCCTCCTCTCAGGCTGTAGCAAATCAAATAAGGGTACCATAGTTGATGGGATTACATAGAAAAGAGGACGCTCAGGACAAAGGCACCGAAAACAGTCATTAAAGGTAATATAATTAGATTGTCTAAAAGTATATGATTTCAGCCTTTGAAGAGGAAAAAAACCTAAAACTAGAGAAAATTTACAGCCATACCTGCATACAGGATTCTCTCAATGCCTGGAGTTTCACCATAGCACTGCCCTTTCCATCTATTTTCAGGTTTTATTTTAGGATTGCTGTTTGCGACGGTGCTTAAAATGAACTTAAGATGGCAGCTAATATTAAAAGAAAATACGCTTTTGTAATTTAACCTAAGTGAAAGCAAGATGCAAGTTAAACTAATTTTTAAAGACATCTGCCTTTCACGCTGCTTCAGTGATCCTGATATTTCACACGTTTCAGCATTATGTGATTTTTCTCAACTGTATATAGGACTGATGATTTGTTTTGTATTGAACACTCTTGCTAATGTATTTCAGTTTCTAAGTAACACAAATAACATAGTTCATTACTAACAAACATAAGAACTGCATAAAGAACTCAAACTCCTAAGGGAAAGAGACTGAAAGAAAAAATTCTCCCAAGAGGAAATCGTACGTTGCTTTTAACTGTAGACCTAACCTAAAACCTAACCCAAAGCCTGCTGAGGTCAGGTTTCTCCTATAAACAGCAGTGCCCCCTTAATCCGTACTGTTATTGAGGAAACTACCTGGGCAGTAATGCAAATTCAGAAGATCTGATCCAATTAACATTAGTGGTAATTGGAGGAAGACTACCTTCAGGGAGACGAGGACTTGGTAAAGTCCCTCTAAAATATCCATCTGACAGCAGAGAAATGTACGTATAGACTCAGAAGATGCTGTTCGGAACAGGATACTCAAGTGGTGCCTGATCACAAACTGATCTCAACGCGCAGTCCCTTATTGTAGGCGAGGTAAATTGCTGAGGCACTCAAGGACACACTGCTGCTGCTACTTCACCACGTACTTTTGCCTTTCACACCTCTCCCAACCACTTCTCCCTCCAGTCAGGATCCCACGTCCTTTCCCTGGCTACCAACAACCTCTGGGAAGCGTTTGATGCAAACAAAAATGAAGCACCAGACCTTCAAGAGTGCAGCTTTCCATAGCAAGTGCTCTGCAGATCAGTGCCAGTCAGTAGGCCATATTTTGAGAAAAAACCACTGGACCCAGCCGGTACACGGTTGGTTTAAGTTTGCTTAAGTAATGCTCTTCTTTCAGAGCTCAGATCTATCTGTCTCTAGTTTGCTGCAAAGTTGCATTGTGTTGTCCGTACTGGACGTAATGGAGATACTGGTTGCTCTTTTCAGGACACTCTGGCATGTGCCGAGCTACTGGAGAGTCTGGGGATGCTGTTGTCAGTGCATAAAACAGACCCGGTGATTGTTGGCCATACTGCTTGTATCATCAAAAACCTGAGCCTTTCCAAAAACAGACAGGTGGGTACCCAGTATTTTTCACTGAACTATACCCTGGGAGGTTGCAGTTATGTTTATATCAAATCATCATTACCCACAGAAAGATTTTTTTTTTTTTTTCATGAAACATACACCAAGGATACTCTACCCAAAATTGTGTGTATGCATAAAAGGACCTGATGTGCCATAATGAAAGGGGGTTTTATTCATATTTTTCCAATACAATACAAAAATGCTAATAAAAATAAGAAAAGTCTAATTTTTCCAATAGTGATGTGGTTACCTAATTTGAAGGACTGCATCATAGGTATAAAACATATTTCCAGCAAAGGCTTTTCATTAGTTAAAGGAACCATCCAGGAAAATCTGAGGTTTGTTAAAAACTGAATCTATTTCCTAACTCTCACTCTTTGGCTGCCCATACTTACCCACTTATGGGGTTCAACACTGACCTAATTTCACTCCCAGTTTGTTAAATATAATCCCAGCTATTGACGTACATTTTGCCTGTTTGGCAAGATGCAACCTGTGCCAAGATGCTATAAAGATCTCTATCGCTTACTTTGATTCAAAGAAACCCGTATCCACAGATATATTTCCCTTCTCCTTGCCTTTTAAGGGTACCTTGACCAAACAGTGCCACTGGTAACAATCACTATTGGGGAAAAAGCCCACCCAAATCCTTGTCTCTGCTTTGCCCCACCTGCTAGGTGCACTAGTGCACACCTTTTGAGACTCAGTTCTTTTTTTTTTTTCGTTTGTTCATGATCCAGTTACCACTAGTTCCAGAGACTTAAACTAGCCAAAAAGAAAACTATTTCCAATATTTTTTTTTACTTAGATAAGAATTATATGAAAATTTGATAGTTGTGAAATCAATTTTTGCAGGGAAAGAGATTCCTTCAAACTCAAGGCCCAGAGTAAGGGTAAAAATGGACCATCTTTTCAAAGTTTGCTTTAAAAAAAAAACAACCATATTTGTCTCTTCAATTCTGTGACTATTCTGTTATCAGCAGAGAGCTGGTTCACCTTCATAAAAGCTTTACAACGTGTCTCATAACGTGTTTAGCTCTCGCTGCACAAGTGAATCCAGAGACATGAATGGGAGTGCCAGGTTTCCAGTGTCAACTCTAGGGAAGCATCGCTAAAATACAAAAGAGTCCTTGTCACAAGAGGAAAAAAATGGTGGGTTTATGCCAGCAGGACACAAACAGAGCTTGAAAGGCAGCAGTCTTGAATCCAGCTTCACCCTCTAAGCAACAAGTTGAAAACTGCAACATAAAACGAGCACACAAAAAAAGATACTCCCTTTTGTTGGCAGACACCTGAGCTCCCTTATGGAAGAAGTGTGAGCAGCTTCCATCATTAGGACCTCCCAGAGAGCTTATGACTTTGTGATTCCACCTCACTAGTAACCAGTTACCTCCAGGTGACTCATTCAGGACTCATTCCTTGGTCTCATGTGCTTTTAATCCAGGTTAGCACAGGCTATCTAACAGTCTCCTATCTGTTTACAACTCGGTTTCTAAAACATATATCCCGGTACAGAGACACGCTCCCCAACACCACTTCTGGCATAGCAGATTCAACCTAAAAGATGAAGGATACACAGAAGCGTTTAATTCATAACATTTCTTTCCAGAGACAGAACTCACCTTTGCTAGTGAGAGGTCATCTCATATTTCTGCAGATCAGAGCATTTCAACACCAGAAACTTTTCAAAGCCCTGGAGGCAAATAAAAGAAACTGATAAACTTCCATATTTCCCAGTGCTTTGCCCTGGAGCACTCAGCTTATTCACCTCTGCAGCAAGACTTGAACAAATGACAGCTTAATACTAACATACAGCCTGGTACAGCAGCAATAGGTCAGGAAATTCTTTGAGCTGAGAGTGACCTGTGATCATGAGAACATCCCACAGACAGAGCAAGCCCAGGGAAATGTCTGAAATCCGGTGATCTCTGAACAACCCAAGGTATTTGCCTCCTGGTTGTGGTAGATCTGGGAGGAGACATTCCTGTTATTGATGTTTTAGTTCTCAGTATTGCTAAGGGTTATGCAGTATTTCCAGAGCCCTCGGACACTACCAAAACATAATGGAAGTGCTGAAGAGGAACCTCTTCTTTGTTGCAGAGGATCATTGAGAGCCCCTGTGTTGAAGGTCTCCTCCAGACCATGCTTTCTACTGACGTTCAAGAAGACTCTCTTCATTATGTGACATCTTGTCTTGCTGAGTTGGCAAAGCAAGGTAGGGAAGCAACCCCCCAATAAATGGCTTAATCTGAGAAGGGTACCAATCCTTTATTAATCCTAACGAGGGATGAAGCACGGGCTACAGCCCAGGTCTTTCCCTTTAAGTCCACTGGGAGTTTTGCCATAAGCTTCAACAAGAGTAAGATCCGACTCACTGGCAGGACGCGTGGGCTCTGTTGTTTGCACTTTTTTCTGTTGAACTGCTGAAATTTTTTACTCAAAATTCTTTGTGCTGAACTTTACTGCTGTACATGGCCTGTCTACCTTTATTTCTAACGTCACCCAGCTTCTCCAGCTGAATTAATTTCACAATAGCAGAAACCAATATAAGAAGAGGAAAATACTAAAATACAAAGGGGCTCTTTCTCTTTAATTTTTTTGCACATAGATTTTATAAGATATCCCAGATTAGTACCCGTGGAAGGTACAGCACTCCTCATGGCAGAGAGAATCAGTGTAAATTCTCCCAGCCTGCCCAGCATTGGATATTGTCTGTCAAACATTTCATCTCTTGGATCTGGTGTAACTGCCCTGCAACTGGTGACGTGTCACATTTCATTTTGCAAGAGGTGCCTGGCAGCTGCTGGACAAATTGAGCCCACTAGGCAAGAGTGGATCTTGTATGTAAAATGATGCGTTCTTTCAGGACACAAAACCAACAAAATAAAAATCCACCAGCCTTTCTATAAATCAAATTGATGGCCCTACCTGAGAGCATTATCTCAGGACATGACCCTTTTTTACAACCTAAACATAGTTATTGCACACGTTCAGCCCTTATTTTGCTTCTCTTGCTGCGTGAAGGATTTCTTATTTAGGTGGTGTGGTTTCTGGCAGACCTCACCATTTCTTCGACACCAGAGTTTCTGTTTACAGCCTACTCCCTTATCTTTCTGTCTTCCAGAAGGAGCCACGTTACACATGGTCCAATGGATGGATGAACCCTTGACAAAGTGCCTGGTGAGACTGGCTGGCCAACTGGAACATACTGAGCCATCCTTTCAAGCTGCCTCCATCATCCAGCACGTGATAGGTCACGGTAACTGTCACACAGCATTAACTGTGCTTTCAAAGATATTTATAGCTGGCTGGAGTGAAACAAACCTTTTCCCAAAGGAGTTAACTGTCAGGCACCAAAGAACCTTTAGCATTCCTATAGCATCCTCCGTCTGGTCTCTACAAATTTATTAGCATAGAAGTGCCTACAGTCACCTCTGAAATATACAGAAAAGTGCTTGAGTGCATAAGGAAGTTCAGGGATTAAAATGGACCATATATAAAGATCTGATTCAGGTGCGTGTTGCCTTCTGCAAGCACCACCGTTCTGCAGGGCTGGTCTGTAGCCAGTTCTGAGGTCCTTAAAAACAACTGAGGTAGTAAGGTGGGATAATGTAAAGTACTCCTTACCAAGGGAAAGATGAGAACACATTTCAGACAAGAGGCATTGTTTTATCTTTCTGTTTGACCCTCCTTCTCAGTATATACAATATGATGGTGTACCACACAGATAGGAGCAGAAGTCAGTAGAGACAATTACAATGGGATGGTTATGTTCCAAAATTTTAGATCAACTCTGCTCCCTGACCAGCAAGAGGAAAGCATCTTACTGAACTAAACACTACTGTTGTAATTCTAGGCTAGATTACCAGAAGCAGGGAAGTAAAGTGGCTTTTAAGAATGTAGCTGATAGCTTTTTAGGTTTCAGAGAGAAGGAAAAGAGCTTTATTTTTACCTGCAGAAAACAAACAGCTTTATGCTTAATATACTTGTCCCATGCAGCTGAGAGCCTTTAGGACTTGCAAGAAAAAAGTGTTCAGATGATTCTTGTCACATTCTCTAGAAAACCACGGTTAGATTTTAATGCTTAGATATGAGAGAAATTTGAGTCCGTAATGAGTCTCCAATATGGGGAAAAATGCAAACCTGTTTCAATTCTGCCATTGGGGATTTGCAACAGAGCGGGCTCTCAAGCAGTGAACGGAGTCCAACAGCATAGCCGCTTTGTGGAGGGGTTAGGACGCCAGGCTGATCAGCCAGCACGTGCCTCACGTCAGGACCATCTCCCTACCACAGCAGCCCCCGGCATCTTATTTACCTGAAGATACTGTTAGAGGCTGTAGTACGTGGCAGTCCTTTGCCATTCCTCGCAGTAACATTGGTTGTAGCTGAGTCATTAATGATCTTAAATGTTGTTACAAAAATCACTTTTCAGTGTTTTAAAGGCTCCCACTGATCTCCAGTGGTTCTCCTGTTTTTGCAGAAAAAATGATGCTTTTGGTGAAGCGTCACATTGGAGAGATTCAGGCCTACCTCCAGAATTTTCTTACCCACCGAGAGATCCGCTTTCAGCAGCTGGGCATCTCCACGTTCTGCAGACTGCGAGAAGGTACGTCCTTCCCGCTGGGCCGAGCCCCGGGCGCTGCCAGACCCTGCCTGCTCTTATCCGTGGCAGGCAGACACTGCTTTGTAACAGAAATGACAGTGCTGGGGAACCTCCTCTGGGGACTAGCTCTGCTCACTTGAGCAAACAAAATAATCTCAAGGGTAGCTTTTACCTGTTTTTAAGTAACTAAGAGTATCTTACAGTAAAGGCACGGGGGTTTTTTTGTTTGTTTGCTTTAAAACTAAAGGCTCTGTGATCAGCAGGGAAACAGGACTTCAGCTACAGGTGTCTTTATCCAATATGAGAATGTTTGGCACTAGACACAGTCTAAAAATTTTAGCAAATATGGATTTAGTTTGGTTTGATAAAGCAAGCAAACGAGCAAGTAAAATGATTAGCTGGTACTAAAGCTGCAAAGTGTCACATCTTTTTCATACTTTAAACTCTGTTCCTTGTTTTTTTTTCCTATTTTTATTATTTTTTGGGGGGGTAGAACTTGAGTACAGATGAGAGTTATAATACAGTGATAAATGTATATAGCATGTATCTTCACATATGTAGAGCCAGAGCCAAGACCCTGCTACATCTTGATACACACCTGTTGCATAAGGCTGAATCTGGCAACTGAGCTTTAGATATCTGGATCAGTAGAATTTAGCAGTGAACAATCTTGAATTGTCATAGGGATGAAAACTGACTTAGTATCTGCTTTGTGTGGTAGAAGAACATTGTTCTACCTTCTCTACTCTTTACGCTGTAATAAGGACCATCAACTGTATCTAACCTGAAATAGCCGCTTTCTAAGCATCTGCATTAAAATAGAGGGAAAGCCAGCAGGTTGCCTAACACTTGTTTTTCCTCTTCAGATCCAGAATTTTTGTTAGCCTTCAGAAAAAGCCAAATGGCCAAACTCCTTAAGCAAATCCGTCAACAAACAGAGGAAACTCAAGAGCTCCTTAAGGCAGCTATCTGCCACGAAGACAGTTAATATTTAAGCCGGATGGCTTATGAAAACAAGATCCAAGAGCCTGAACTTTCAGAGAAGACAATTCTTTTCATTAGTTCCTGTAGTTAAAGTAACTTGCAGTTTCATCATATGAAAGAGATGTTCCGATCAGAAGTATCGGAGCAGGTCAAAAGACAATCCCTTGAACGCTTTGGCTGGCTGCTTAGGTGTGCTTGACGACTATGGCTACATTCCTTCCAGCGGTTTGGAAAACACATTATGCTTGGGTAATCTTCCATGGTTTGTTTTTGGCTTCCTCACCCCCCCTCCAAAAGCCCAGCACTGTAGTCATGAGGTTTTATTCACGTAACAGGCTGATTCTATTGCAGAGGCATCTCTGAAGTACACAGGTTCTTCTGCATTCATCTTTATTTTATTTCTGTTCTATGTCCCTTATTTCAGAGCACACTCCAGGGACTTGACTTTAGAAAATAATTAACACATAGTATAAAGATAGCACACTACTAACAGGTTACTATACAATATAACTGCTGAGGGACAACTCAGAAACTGTAAGAAACAAGAATAGGGCAAGCCTTAAGACTGATCCTTGTGTACACTGTAGGCACTACTCTCCATCAGAAGAGCGAGGGCACTTTGAGGCAGGGAAATGTTGCAGAGAGCATATTCAGAATATAGCTGCGACCATGAAAGATTTGGTAAGAAGTGTTTGAATACAGAAATCTGTTCTGCAAATGGGAAGTTATTTCCAAAGGTACTTGCAACAGCAAAAAAGGGAACAAATCTGGCAAAATTAGGAATTGATCTTGTATTTTGATATTGCTATTTCATTTTAAAAGGACCTAACAAAAAAAGGTTGTAATTCAATTAATTTTCTTATGTGTATACCAGATACTGAACAACCTCCCTCTCCTCCAGAGGAAATGTGTCTCACAGACCTTTTAGCCAATTAAACCAGTATTTTTTAGGAAAAAAAAAACCCATAGCACAGAGCCTTGAAATTACAGGACACTAGTTTTTTTAATGTAGGTTTTAATTTGTAAGAGAATTAATAATAACAATCATCATCTATTAATAATCCAATTCTACCTTTGATCAATACACTTGTTTTTAAATACAAGAATGTGGTTGGAGATCATGTTGAACTGACTGGAATACTGAGATTTTGGAACCGCTCCTCTGGCAAACGCCTGCTCCCAGATGCCATGGTTTCTTATGAAAACATTTCACAAGAGTTTCCTGTCTTTTGAGGTACTTCTGACCAAGGTATAATTCTGACACATGTGTAAAGCTTTAGAGCTGCTACCGGCCTCAAATGTGGAATAAAAGAGAGATTCAAATAAATAAATAAAAAAAAACATTCTGTCAACTAAGAGCTCAATGTTACATTTTACTGTGGTCCAAATCTCTAAGCTTAGGTGCTTGGGGGAGGCATTTCTGTGAGTTGGGATTAACTGGGAGTTGTCTCCAATAGTAATGTTTAAAAAAAACCCAAAAAACCAAACCCAACCAAAACCACACTCAAAAGTCTCTCTATAGCACAGTGAAAAGACCTGTTAAAGAGCAAGGCAGAGAACGCAGATAAAGCCGTGCGGCATTTTCAGTATTCACGTGTGGCAGGAATTGTCTTTTGAAAGCTCATGCAGAAGACCCACGTGCTCCAGTGTGGGCAGCTGGGCTTATTAAAACAGAGGGCTACAGAGAGCTGAATGTCACAGCTAGGAATAAGAGCAGAAAAATCTCAAGCTCCGCACCACCTCCTTGGGTGACTTTAGGTCATTTTCCAAAAAGAGAATCAGTGCAATATGAAGTAATGACATGAAAATCTGTCTCTCTTTCTTGGGTATTTATTTGCAAACATTACGTCAAGCTCTTAGGAAGGAGGAAAATAACAAAGTATTCTTCATCAGGAATGAGAAGAGACATGTGAAACAAGCAAAGCTAATCGTAAACAACCCAGTAGCTGACACGTACGGAACTAGCTTTTAGTTTGTATGTTGGGCCCCTGAAAAAGAGGAAATTTTCTGTCTCATTTGAGGCAAACCTGGAATGAATACACTTACAAATTGTTTTTACTGCAGTCCTGTTCAAAAAAACCCAACAAACCACACATGAGAAATTAAGCAGGCTCTTCATCTCTCTGCTGCAAACAGCAGGTGTTCTGAAGTCTCACAAAAACCAATCAGCATAATTTAAACCTGAGCCTAATAGATCAAGAGCAACATAATTTAAACCTGAACCTAAATGAATCCTGAAACTTCAAATTGAAGCTATATCTTGCTGGCTATTTCTTTGCTCTGTTTCTAGCTGTAAGTGACCCTGTACTGATTTTTTAGTAATGAGATTAGAGGAAACCTGAAGAAAAGTTTTCAGCAGACCAGGAATAGCAAGAAGAGTTTTCCGTCACAGTTTGATACCTGTTTCAACTGTGCATGAAAATGAAAATATAAATAGAAGTAAATATTTCAAACAAGTTTTATTTGGTACTTACATGCTATATATAGCCTTAAAGAAAAACTACATATCTTGGACACTTCAAAATATTGTGGCTATGTACATGGAAAACTAAAGAAAGCGAGAAAGGAACCAAACTCATTTCACTGTCACAAGCTACTATTGAAAGCGTTCTCACTGACTGGCAGTTTTTTCCCTTCCGTATATATTCTGGCAGATGAAGTCTCTTTCATTGCATTTCCATTGCTTTTATCCCAACTCCCGTGTAAGACGAACACTTGGCAGCAGCAGAAAGTCAGTTCTTCAAAAATTCTTCGGCTTGTATCTCAGAGGATTTCTTCCGCTAGCACAGACTTTCCACACAGCTTCCTATAGGCCCAGCTCAGTGCTCGCTAAAGGCAAGTGCAGGAATCTTAACGGTACAGTCTCTGGCAGCGTGAACTGAAACCCCATGAACCTGTTCCCACTAGGCAAGGGTCTGCTTGCTGAATTCAGCCAGCAATCCATTAAGCCCTGGTGGGTGCTTCAAACTCAGATTCCTAGCGTGAGCTCTACCTGTAACAGCACTGTATATCAAAGAGCAAGAAGGTGCAGGATTTTACAGTTCTGCCCAACAGCAACCAAAAGTGAGGGATGGAATGACAGTAGAAATCAGCATCAAACCATAGAGAAAGCAACTGGCATTGCTCCTCTTAGCTCTCAAACTGTACTGCTTTATAAAAACCACACACTGCATAAAAAGCACAAACAACGACCATTTCCCATTTGCTCTGAAACGAGCAAAACCAAAAAATCCCCAAACAAACCTGCTTCATCATCCAAAAATCAAATGTGTCAGGTTTCACACAGTCTTCAATAGTCTGATAAGGCAAAGGAAAAGTCTTCCATCCCTGGAACAGCAGCAATTTACAGGACTTGGACAAAGTATTTCCTTGTGTATGTGTGCACATGTGTGCGTGCATGTGTACACAACTTTTATAGTATCATGAACATGGATGTAACAAAAAAAAAATCAAGTTTGCAGTATCATTTTACCACATTATTCTAATTTATTCAATTAAACAATTTATTTCTGTACTGAACAAAATTAATAAATACATCATCTAGGAGAACAATAGGTTTTCCTCTTGTCCATGAAAAAATAACGCTTTCAAATTTTCACATTTTAAAACCTGCCTTGTTTTGTGTTTTAGAGAAAATGTGAGAAGATCATAGTGACGTCTCAATTTACAGAATGTCCCTGTAGGAATTACATTTACAAGAACCTGATACAGAAGCCGATACTTTGCCCCCATAATTAGAGTTCTCTGCAATAATATTTAAACCAACAGGTTTAAATAAAACACCCCATTAACTCTACTTGTAGAGCAATGAGGTATTTATTTTTCAAGTATTAGAACCACAACGTGTAAAAGATTCTTTGCCAATTTTACAATTATGCCTTTTAAACCAACACCCACCTTTAAAAAAAAAAAAAGAATCACTCCCACCACCCAAATCAGCCCATTGCTTTCAGATTCCAGTGTCCTGTGTCTTAAGGAATGCAGAAATATCCATTTACTAACAGAAAAAGCTTGTTGGAAAAAGCCATATTAAGTAATGCACGTGAAGCATGATTTTTCTAGTGATGAAAGCTATTAGAAAAGTGATCCAAATCTATTCCCATCATTTCTTCTGCTGGTTTTACTAAAGTCCTTCCAAAAAAGATATTCAATAAATCTTTTAAAAAACAGAGAGCAAAAAATAAAACACTCCTTCATTGCATGGAAGAAACTCCACTGACTGCAGAGATGCTCATAATCACCTTTGGTTCTTCAGAAGAAACGATCAGATCACTTCTACAACAGAAGGTATCAAAAATGACAGGTCAGCAAATTGTGACAGTGCTTACTTCAAAGTGCTATTCATTTATGCAATTATTTCATTGTAAGATGATTTTCCTTACATTTTCTAGCCACAGAAAAAGAAAACAGTAGTCCAGTTGAGTTTGCTAAGTTAGCATGTGTTTACCTAACATCCTTTAAAAGTTGCGATGTAATTCAGAAAAACCCACTGTGCTGCAAATCATCCCTCATTATTGATGGTACCAATAACTCGATGAGGGAAGTACATCCAGAATTCTACACAGAAGGTGGGCACTGGCTCCCCTTCTACATGTGCGTATCAAGTTATCACAGCTGCAGAACTGGAACACGGTTGCCGATCATAAGTGAGGAACGGCAGTTGTCACTGTTACCCTTTCTGTCTGAAAGCACAGGGCAAAGATTTTCAAGCAACCTCAAATGGCACAGTGCGCCATGTGACTGAGAACCCCCTCACTCAAAAGATGAGGCCTCACCATTTGCACAGCATCTGTATGTATTTGGCACGCATTGCTTTGCAAAGAGGAGATCTGCCCCTTTCCCCAAATAATAAGGGGCTTAAAAATGCTTAAATTAATCAACTTGTATTAATTAAGAGCTCTGTCACTTACATTGCAAGTGTTAATGAACCAAGGCAAACCTACCTGCTGTTTGATGTGTTTGAACACTATCTACCTGAGGCAAGAGAGTCCCCTTATCTTCAAAGGCTAGAATTGGATTCAAAGGAATTTCAGGACTATTGCTTCCGTCATTGTTCATGGCATCCAGCCGGGAAGGTTTAGAACCAATAGGCAGGTTTATGATCTCTTCAAAGTTATCATTCTGCACAGACATTCCATTTTCATTTGCAGTTTTCTCAGGATTGAGATTGCTGAAAGAGAAACATGAGTATTTCCTCCTACCTTCATCTAGAACCTCAAACCAATATTACAAATGGAAAAGTATGCGTTAATCCAGAGCATTCTTTTAGACAGCAAAACCAAAACAATGCTTCTACTGCAGTAGAAAACCTGCTTTTGAAGCCAAGCACTAGATATGTCTTCCCTCAAACGCACGGGAGAGTTGTTAGATGTGGCCACATGACACCCAGAACCCTAGAGAGCCTCATGGCCACTGCAGTTCCGAGAAGTGACCGCAATGGGAAGCAGTAAGAAAACCCCTGCAGCACCACCACTGCTACCTCGAGCCACCCACCTAATGCAATTTACAGCCTCTAACATCTTTTCCAGCTCTCATAACCTTTGCCATACCCTTCCTCTTATTGCAAGTCATTGCAATTGCCCTTATCTAAGATCACTGTCTTTTTTGTTATTCCTTGGATCACCTCCTGCCTCCAGTTTCGGAGCAGCCTCTTCTACCTGCCACTCACCCAGAGAAAAACCTCTCTTACCAATGTACTTCTCTTTCAGTCCCTCCTCCCCTACAAGTTCTTGGGACTTATTTCTACGGCACGTCCTGACTCTGCACTCCTCCCGTTGAACATGCCCAAGCCAAAATAAACACCTCCCAGCATCCCTCATGTCAATTTGCACTTTCTCTTTCCATCTCCCACTTGAGAGAGATGCCTTATGAGCAAGCTCTTGTGCGCCTCCCCCAGTCAGGAGCAGTGCGCACACAGACACACTTCTCCAGTTCCACACACTCTCCTGAGAAGACACACGATCATGTCTCGGTCACAGCCTTGCCGGTCCCCTCCCCACCCTTGTATTAGGCCCTGCATTGTCAAATCCTGCTGCCTTTGCAGACAGCATGTGCTGTCCTGCCAGAGGGGAGAAACCAAGGTGCTGCTTTAGTGAACAGGGTGACAGCAATGGGACCATAAGCTCCTCAAGAAAGAGCAAGTACTCAACTGAGACTCAAAACCCATGTGATCTTTCACAGGTACTTCTTAAGGCCCCCGACAGTTAGATCCTGGCAATCTTAGGTACCTATTCCCTATTCAGACCATGTCACAACTGTTCAGGTTGTTTGGAAATCCTTCAAACTTTAAGGCTCAGATGCAATTTTCCTAGATTTAAACTAGGTTATCAATTTCCTCAGGCCATTTTTGAGCAAATGGCTTGGTTTCACAGGCTAATTTTTTCCTGACAGTACATTTACTAGTCTTTAAAAAAAATAAACCTGCTTGTAATTGGCATATAGCTTATTTTCATTTGCTAACTTCTTTGGGTGTCCAACTTCACAATTACAGAATTGTTTTACAGTGCTTTCCAAGAGAGAGAAAATAACTTGCTTTTTTGAAAGTAGCAACACTTTATCCAAAGCCCAGATTTCCTGTGAGAACAACATGCTGGTTTTCATACCGAGCCTTTCCCAGTTTTTCAAACCATCACCAGTTATTTTTCTGAAAGGCATTCCCCTTTTTTTCATCTGTGGATATGCTGAATTTCAGAGTGAAAAATACATTTCACTGCACTGAGTATGAGAGCAGACACAGAAATGCTGCTGACCGCCTGGGAGACATCACATCACCCTTTTGTGCCAGATAGCCACGTATGTAAGATGAGGAGCAGAAGCTGTGAAATGCTTTAGGACTAATAAAACCTGCTCTACAATGTATAGTTATTAGGTTATTATTTAGTATAACTTATCCTATTGCTTATTTCATTCCCATCTACTGCCAATAACCTTACCAGAGCTGGGATAACATGGCAAGTTTGATGGATGGGGTAAGAAGCAGGGGGAAGGAGGGGGAGAGAGCAACTGCTCATTCAGATAAATTAAACAGCATAGTACTTCAAGAAGCATTGGGACAATGAAGAAGACTCTTCCTTCTGCAAACAGATATTAATGTTTCTATCTGATTGATCAGCTGATTTCATAGATAAATAGTTCTTCATATTTATTTGTCATTGCACTGCCAGTATTGTGCATTGCACTGCACATACCGAGTTAGACCAGGATTCACAGACTTGAAAGATGTCTTTTGAGAGGGGGGAGTCTATACAATCACAAAGGGGGTACAGAAGAAGAAACCACGACTATGAATTCTTATATGTTATGCTATAACATCTTCTCTATTTTATGCTGTTTGCTCCACCAGATTACTAGGGGATCAAGCTTAGAATAAACGAAGGGAAAAAACCAGAACTGTGGAATTAATTCCACTGGACATCTTACAGGCCATAAACTCAAAAAGAGATTAGAGAAATTCCTAGGAGATTGGTATGCCCTCCAGCTTCTGGTAATTAGCAGCTTAGGGACTGCTTGAGCCTATGGTTGTGTTTTGACCACAATGCTTAGTAACCCTTCACTGACCAGAGGATCTCCTGGTGCTACCTTTTTCCTTTACACTCTCTTCCTAAGTGACTGCTACAGGCCATTAAAGGAAAGGACACACAAAAGTGATGGATTTTTGACCTGCTACAGCGGTTCTTACTCTTATGTTACATTCTTAGTGATCTCTCAGTGACCAGCACAACACTGTAGATACTCTTTTCAGGCATACAATTTTGCACGTATGTTTCTAAGAACTGGATAATTATGGCATTGTAACATATTCCATAAGTGTGCTTGTAGCAAGACACCTATGTAATAATAATAGAGTTGCCTGAGTTATTGAGAGTGCATTTCCAAAGATAACAAGCCTCTGAAGCACAGCTTCATGGGAGTTTAAAAAAAAAAAAA
>VXBL01004964.1:1201784-1285006 GCA_013400195.1 Aramus guarauna
CATGGGAGTTTAAAAGAAAAAAAAAAAAAAAAAGCATCTGTGCAGCTTCGCATTTTGAACTGGACGCATCAATATTAACAAGACAGATTAGAGGCAGTTGAGAGAAGAGCAGCCAATTTAATTAAAGAAATTGGAACCTCCAAAAAGTTAAAAACTACTGACAATTACATCTGATGTTGATCATTTTAGCCAAAGCTCTGTGTAGACATAATCTATATGTAAAGAATTTGAAGAGAGTAAAAAGTAAAAAAGACCAGAATTTGTATGTCTGTCTTTCTTATCACCCATCTGAAATCAACATTGAATAAGGGGGAAAAAAAAAACCCCAACTGATTTGCAGGCCTTTGGAATGTGCCAAAATACTTCTGCACCTGCTATTCCTGATGTGAAAGGCAATGTCAGTCGTCTCATTTATTGACACAATTTTTGCAGAGACATCACCGATAGACATTAACAGCAAAATGGACCCCAGGCTTGTGCATGACTCTAAATAAAGCAATGTTTATTTTTAATCCACCAAGACAAGAGCACTGAAATCAGCCAGGAACAAGGAGCTGGAGGCCTGAAGAAGGGAAGGTAGTGCCAAAGCAACTTTCAAGCATGCTATCCTACAGACTCAGCAATGAACACTACAGAAGCATTTGAACTCAGCAGCATTCTTTTCCAGGGACAAGATATCAAGGCAATCACCATGTCTAAACTGTCTATTTCTAAAATCTGGTTATCTCATCTACCCAGACCCAGTTCCCTTTATGCAGGACAAAGAGACACAGATGAGGTGAACTGCGTTCACTGAGGCCCATTGCAGGCATTCAGAGAAAGCAGTAGTGGAACAAAAATGGAATTACAGGATAAGAATAAGTATCATAATGAAAATATTGTTAACATAAACCACTGTACTGAAATAACTTTCTGAGAACTAACAGACAGGATCTAACTTGGGCAAAGAATTAAAAAGCAGAGAACAAGCAAAAATTTGCAAGAGGGACATGGGTTAGGCAGCTCTACTGGTTATCCAACTCCAGTTTTTAAAGCTGTTTCTTCCAGTTCTACTGTTCAGTGAAGCAAGAAGAATAGAATCTGTAAAAAATATTTTATAATTTACAAAATGATTGAGAAATAAGATAGGACGGTAAAGTATTTTCAAATGATTGTTTCAAATTCATTTTTCCATTTGTTGGAAAAAAACAACCCAAATTCCAGAATCTAGCCAGAAGTTAACATGCCATTCATAATGAGCTACCAGTTGTCTTGGTAATTCTAGATACTTTGCTAACAGGGAAATTTCCACAGTATGCTCCATTTTAAAATATATTTCATGTTGCCCTTTCCATAGTAGTACTGGTTGAGTCATACACCTGTATGAGAAATGTCTGCATTTAAGTTTAATTGTGAGGCTTCTCACCACAGACTTATAGGTCAGATATGAGGTCGCTCTACTCCGTCCATTAATAATTCACTATTCTTCATTAGCATTTGAGCAGTAAATTGTTTAACCAAATTTACTGGTAGAGAAGATATGCAGAACAAGCATAGGGGGAAAAATCAGAACCCTTGCAGCACCACTTAAAACTACATACCACAAAAATCATGTTCAGACACATTTGTTGTAGCTCAGACAACTAAGAAAAAAAGAAATTGTTTCTATAAACTGAGAATTCATGTAGGATCCATTCGAAAACCTTGAGTGCTAACACAGTAAAACAGCTCAATTCACAAGCAAGTATTATCTACTTTTTTCTTTCATGATGCAAAGTGAAGAAGCCTTAGGCCTAAGGAAAAGTGATTCTTGTTCATTTGCTTAAAACACAGGAGCAGGAATATCAATTAAAATTGTGACAAACTATTAGGTGGGACAGATGTTAGTGCCAATCCATCATCTGCAATAAATGTTTATTAATAAAGCTAATAATTATTGACAAGATATATATAGTAAATAATTAATCAAATCACAGCATTTTCATTAGGGTTTATGAATTAATTGTCTTGGAAAGCTAATGAAGTTCCAGTACAATGAGATCTGCATTGCTGATCAAAGCAGCAACAGAAATACTGAAATTGATTGCCTCACTGTGCCAGAATTCTTTTAAATTTTCTCAGTTGCGTTGTACTCCTGACCATGGAAGCTATTTCCACCTGAATCCCAGCCACAGAGCTGACACAGGATGGATGACATGATAGGGAGGAACAGGGATGAAGGTTCAGCACAGTAAGCAGTCAGGCAACTGCCCGTTACGCTCCACAGTAGAACTGCTCATCTTCACACAAACCTCTAGTAGCCTTCCATGTCCCCCTCCTTCAACACTACTGGTGCAAGGAACAGAGCACCAGCACTGTCTGGGGAACAGCCCCAAACATGGGTACTCTGGGTTTGGTCCCTGACCATCAACCACCAGTCCTGTTCAAAGACATGCATTCAAGCCAGACCCTGGTGCTGTACAAAACAAACCCAGCGACACTTACACTTCTGTCCTGGACCTAGCGAAACTTCTCACGCTTCCTACACTGTAGGAGCAGAATGAGACTGACTTGCTCTAGGCCTTAAGATGACTCCTCTCATTCACTGACTGCTCTCACCCATACACACATGCCACAAGTCCCCCAGGCAAAGCCTTTTCAAGTTCTGCTCAGAAATCTGAGCTATTTTACCCTTAAAACATGCTCAAGTCTTTTCCAGACAAAAGCCAAATCTTTCTTGGGGCTGGAGTGAGGCGTTGCCACAAGAGACCATCTCCACTCGTTGCTATTGTTTGTGCTACATCGTCAGGTACATCTAGGTGCCAGACAACCGTAGCACATGAGATGCAGTAGCAGTGGTGTTGGTATCTGTGGCTTTGACCATGTGATAAACCTATGCTGCTATGTATTCCTTACAACAGCTTTTCAGGCTACCTGGGCTAAGCTGACATTGGGATGCTCCCAAGCGCTTCAGCCATTGCCTTCCCAGTCAGCACGGATGTACCCCCAGAGTCCTTCTGCACCCTAACTGGCATGCCAGCTTCCCCTTCCACAGCTTAGACACACTTCCTACTTTTGTCGCTATTCTTCCACCTCACGGATTCATTCTTCACCCTGGCCATTCCAAGGTTCCTTCCACGTGCATTATAATGCTACATGACAGCCTTCCTTAGCATGGCACTTTTTTATATTACAAACATCAAGGTGCATATAAGGCTGGGAGTGATTAACATTTAATAGCTGCCCCAGACAATTATGAGGCAGTTCTGTGCAGCTCATCCAATGCAGCTCAGTGCTCAGAGATGCTGACAGAACTTCTCTCAGCAGGAGCATCCTTGTCAGCATGACAGCAGGCTAAGATCCCCCAGGCGTATGGGGGGACCGAGAGAGGGCAAATTCCTCCTTCAATTAGTGCCAATCACACCCTGAAGCACACCGCCCATTACAGTCTGCATGATGGCTTCCCACATTCAAGTTTTTCTATGCATATTCCAGCACTACCTGCATAAAACATGAAAAGACTAAGGGATTACTTGGCTTTCTGCATTACTAAAATTGAAATAACTGACAGCTCATGCTTATGTAACAGATTCCACTCAGTTTAACATGACTGTTTCAAGCATTTCAACAATTTCTTAAAGTCTGAGAGATTTGCTTCATGGTTACAGAGAGCTCCTAGTATTAAATATCTGCCTCCCCAAATTCTCCTTATAGAGGACAAAGGTGGGTTGCTTTTTTTTTTTTTTTGAATGCAAGGCCAAAATGAGTAGTGCTCTATCTCACATGAGAGACTTTGGCTTAGTAAGTAAAATTTGCCAATACTTCAAGCAGTTCAGAAATTGAAACATCTAAGTTGAAAGCAGAGTGTTCATTACTCCAATCAAGAAAACTAGCACTGCAAATCCAGAGTGGTTTTTATGAAACTTAATTCATGGAAAGGAACAGAAAAAAAAATTGCCCCTTCCATTAAGTTTCAATTTATGGAATAATTGCTGGCAAACAACACACTGTTCCAAACACTGCAAAGAACACGCTCTATTTTTACAGAATTCTTCCCTATAAGTTGGCAAAAATGGGCTACTGCTAAGTGAGAGATGATAAAGTTCTTTTCTGAACACAGGAAAAGATAAAAATAAACAGGAAACAAGACAGATTGAACAGCTGTCTCTTATTTAGTTAATGAATACATGGATCTGAAAATAATTTATTGATTTGGTAGCCCTCATCCTCTAAATACCCTCCAATACTTAGCAACGTTCTTACGTGTCCATGTTTACGGGGGGGTGATGTGAAACAATCACACGTGTGCAGGTGACAGGTTTCCCGTTGTGCGGAGATTGCATTGCATGCTGAAGCTGAGGTCCTCCTGCAGGTTCCATGGGCGATGCAGGACTGGTAACAACTAGAGAGAGAAAACAGGTTTTCATAAAACCAAGCAACATCCGTCTACCTGCAGGTTAGGATAGAACATTTGCTACAAAAGACACAACACAGTCAAGGCAAGCTACAGTTTTAAAAAAAATTGAGTTCCCACAGCCCTTCCTCCCCCACCCCGCCCCTCCTTAATCAAGTTTCTGGGCATACAAGCCCTGTCTCAGGTCCGAAGAAAATGCCACAGATTTCAAAGCTATAGCTTTATGGACAAGAATAAATGTTTTACAATGACATAGGCAATTCCAACACATAAACCAGTGGTCAAAACAGGCTGATATCTGACAGAATGTTATGCTGGCACTTTTCAAGCAGCAATAGAGAATAGAATAGGAGAACACTGGGACATCATCAATTCCATACACTGGTATTTCTTGGCTCCAGTGTTGATCATTGACTGTAACCCAAAAGGAAATCAAGAGGGAAAAAATCTCCATAGGAAGGATACTTCTTTCAACAAGTACCAAATTACTAGTAGAAAACGCTCTAGAGAGCAACATAAAACTAGACCATCCTTGTGCCTCCTATGGAGGCCATATGACAGATGTTATTAGCCTGCCTCAGGATGTTCTTTTAAAGCACAACTACAGCCTTCTGCGTTGTGTCTGTGGTCACACTAATTGACATACAAGTCAGTAAAAGGAAGCAACTGCACTCCACCCATACCAGCATCTGTCACAATAATTGCAAGGACAATTTAGTATTCGTAGGCTTGGACACATTTATCTCAGTTATCCAAAACCTCATCTGATAGGCCATGTCTTCAACCACTCTAAATACTTGAGCTGAAATCTTCTATAATGAATGTCTTAGTCTGAATTTTGGCAAGTTTAGAAATACAGGTTTTGGTGCTTCTACAAATGGAGTAAGAGGAAAATAAATTGGCTTTAACTTTTAAAAAGAAAAAGCAGATGAAAAAGTTCTTCTTTGGAAATACAGAGCTATCTGTTATTTTGAAGCAGAGACCAAACAAGTGACAAAAAGGTGATGGATTTTGTTTCATTGTGTGATATGGCCAATCCCATAAAGGTCTTCTCAGGCTTTGCCAAACAGTAAAACTAAAAAAACAAAACAAACACACCAAAAAAAAAATCATTACCATTTCTGTATGGTCAGAAGTCTATTAAGAGCATAATATGGAAAGTTAGTTGGCTGGAATACATGCATGAATTCATACATTGAACTCAATAGCATATCTAGACAGAGCAGAGCCGAACAGTAGAACAGCCCCAAGGGGGATGGCAGTTTTCTCTCTATTCAGTCATGTAAGGACTCCAGCCTCCCCTCAGGCCTGGGGAAGTGGAGGCCCAAATTCTCCTCTGCCTTAGGAAACTGACTACTTGTCTTCTACTTCTGGAGGGAAAGCACTAGCCACAGATTATAAAGCCATTTGTAGTTTCAATAATTATTTAAACAGTTTATAGCACCTTCAACACTGCCCGCAGCAAAAGATGGCATCCCAGATGCATTCTGTTGTATTAGCAGTTCACAAAGTCTTTTTCCCCTAAGATAATATGTAAACAGTAACTTCCAAACACACACAATGAAATCTGTCAAAAAGTCTCCTGGCAGTGCTAATTATAACATTCATTTTAAACATTAAGAAAAAAAAGTCATACATCAGCCAGTGCTGTTATTTTTCCTCCCTGTTACTCAACTCAAATACAAAGGAGAAAATTAATAATGTCATTTAATATGGTATACTACAATAGGATAAGCCATTTGATGGCTTTACTTCAGT
The DNA here is from genome assembly GCA_013400195.1 of Aramus guarauna. Classification (NCBI taxonomy): domain Eukaryota; kingdom Metazoa; phylum Chordata; class Aves; order Gruiformes; family Aramidae; genus Aramus; species Aramus guarauna. The sequence goes on from VXBL01004964.1 coordinate 1,207,915, forward strand.
ATCTTTAAATAGTGCTAATTCATATTTGGTGATTGTTGAATATGAGCTACATTTTATTTTTATTCCTTTATTCTAAATATTAAAGTCTTATAAAAGACTTATGAAACAACCAGGAAAAAAAAAATAGAGGGAGCAGAACATAAGGAAAGACTAAGAGTGTGGGTGTGACAGGGAGACTAAGCTTTTGTAGGACTTGAATTTAGGGGGTGGGGGGAAGGGGGAAGAAAGAAGCAAATTACAACCAAGTGAATAAGGCAGCAGGTGTGGAAGAAAGAAGTCACAGGGAGATGTTTAGAATAATGAACAGTTTGTTTTGATGACTGAGATGAAATAATCCTTTAAGAAAATGGACTAAGTCTGCAACGACCACATCTGTAGTACTCTGCAAAAGAAACTGTAGAATCAGTTTCTTTTGTGATCAGAATCAGAAAATAATTTGTTTCTTTTCACTTTGTAAATAATTAAACTTGGTAAGCAACTTCCTTTCATTATACGCCAGTGTGACAAAGTTGCTGAAACAGCTGACTCATTTAGTAATGGTTAAACCCTATATGGAAAGGCTAAATAAACAATGTTTCCTCAGATTTCGGTTATACTCCTCTCACGGTTTTCTTTACTGCAATTAGTGTGCCAAGTTTCACAATTGTATCTCAAATCACTGTGCTTAGCAAGCATTTCTTCACCTGTTGTGCTCAGGGCACAGTTAAACACAATACCTGCTTCTCCAGTAATGTTTGCCTTTGATATATGTCCATTTTGCTGGTCATTGGGTTTCTACAAAGGAAGGATAGTTTTGTAAATTTAAAATGGCACAAGGGAAAAGAAGTGAAACGTGTCCAATATTTACACATGTTAAGTAGCAGCACTGACCTTATCTACAGCTTCTCCACGCCTAGTTCTCTTCATGATCTCCTCAAGCCTCTACAATGAAATGTAAAGGGGTAAAATAATGTTTGCTGGCATCAATTTAAAAATCTCTCTCCCAAACGACAACTGCTTGTCATTTATCAGTTGCATCTGTTTATTGCAAAAAGATGAATGATTTATTACTTTTGGCAATATTCCCTCCACTTTCACATCAGGATACACAGTTGAGGACTGCAGCTTTTCTGAGGGCACATTTATATCATAGGTAACTTTCTACAGTGGAGGTGGGAGCAAACTGCTAAGGCAAAATGAATTACAGTTTCTCTGCCTGTGCCAGGTTACCTTCTTCCTTTCCAAGCGCTCTTGCTCTTCTCTTTGGAAATGCTTTTCACGTTCTAATCGAATCCGCTCTGCCTCTTCCCGTAGGCGAGCTTCCTCTTCTTTCTAAGTTGATGGTAAAAGAAAAAGCAGCAAGGAATAATTTACTATTTAAGGACAGATTTACACTGATATCTGCTTAACTATGCATATCTGCAACACCCTGAAAAGACACTTTTGGGGTTGATAAGTAACCAGCAATCTTTTCAGACTGAATTGTACACTTCTTGATTAATCTCCATGTTTTGCATAGCATTAAGAGATGCGTAACTAAACAATGGACCTCATATTTGGTTCTGTGCCTGTTCTGGGACATGTGAGCATGAAAGCACACCAGCTGCCAAATAAGGAATATATTTCCTAACCTTCAGCGTTAACGTAGCAGCCAGGAAAGTATTAAAAAGATTCATTTTTTGAGTGGTGGATGAGTTTGAGAGTCAAACAAAAGCAGTAGACTGTTTTATTTGTCCAAAGTCATCACTTAGTGAGACCAAGGACACATAGCCACAGGTACATTCGCACAAACTTTCCACTCCTGCTTTTTTAATTAACATAAAACTTGCCTGGAATATACTGTAGAGAAGCTCCCTGACAGTGACAGTGTCAGCTACTACAATAGTTCATTTGTTACAGCTGTAACATCCAAAAAACACTTGGCCATGTGTTCTCTCTGAATGCTAAACTGGGGATGTACCTCAGTCTAGCATTTCAAAGAAAGAAGCATGTCTTCTGAAAAAGAAAACTGCAGTTTCTAAGCTATATTCACTGACACAATCCTTTAAATGTTTATTTTCAGAACCATACATTTAATTATATACCAGAAGAAAAAAACCCTAATGTCTATGAGGCAGATTGAAGTGCTGAATTTTGGGGGTAAGAAAGCACAGGCAACAAGTAAAAGCACGTGAGAAGAATCCTATACAAAGTGCTTACCACAGTCTCTCTCCTGAAGTCAGTCACCAACATTATGCCCATCAAAACAGAAAGCACTAGAAAAATTGTATTTTGATTTATTTACTCTTATGTCTTTTGAGTAGCTGCTCTGATTTCAGGAGGACTGCACCAGGTAAAGGTTCTCCTTGGCTTGATTAAAGTGATCAAAACCTATCCCTTCCCACTAGCCCCGCACAAAAGCAACATTGGGCATAGGATTAGAACTCAACAGTGCTATGTCTCCAACACTCTGAATACGTAGTTATCTTGGCATCTAGACTTTCTATAACTGTGGGGACAAAGTTCTGTGGTATAATGCCATTAATTAAAATTCCCTAATACAACTCTATTGATTTTTTTTCCATCACAATTTATCAGGAATAGGAAAAGATTTGTTCTAAATAAATAAATTCGGGGGGGGGGAACCCAAAACCAACCAAAATTCAACTCCCAACCACGTTTTGTCAAGAAGAAATATATTTACTCTTTGAACCACTCTATGAAATGAAATCTGCCACAACCCTATTCACTTCATATACAGCATTTAAATTTTAGATAACCCGCTTATCTAGGTGCTGCATAAGAGGTGTTGTTTCATCCACTATGCTGCCAACCAGACTGGCACACAAATTCCAGGAGGGGAGCATACTTGTTTCTGAATGCGCTCCATCTCTTCCTTCTCTTTCTGTTCTCTCTCTTCTGCCTGTCGGCGCAGCCGTTCTTCCTTTTCCCGCTCCTCCTCTGCATCCCTTCGTTTTTTCTCTGCTTCCTGTCTGCGAGCTTCTTCCTCTTCTCGGCGAGCTCTTTCTTCAGCTATCCTCTGTGACAGCTCCTCCTTCTTTTGCCTGCAATCACGAAACAATCAAGAAACACAAGTAAAAAAAGGAGGGAAAAAAACCCAAAATGCCAGATTCCTGACCCAAGACACCAGCACTGTGGAACAGCTGGATAAAGGTTGCACTGCTGTCTCGTTTTATAAGAGCATCAAAACACCTGAACTGGGTCGAGCCAAGTTGTCTGTTCTGCTTCCAGCAGGGACCAAAGATGAAGCCCTGTGGAACATAAAAAGTTTGCAACACAATACCAACACTTCTCCAGCATATGCCTGACTTCCACTGGTCTATGACTCGGGTACTTTCTGAATCAGAAACAGTATCATTGACTTTAATGCATCCTGCAAAACACCTCTTTCTGTAACTTAATTTAATCATATTTTGAAATAGTATACATTTTCAGCACCCATCTTATCCTGTGGCAACGACTCCTGAATTTTGGAAAAGTATACAATTCTGCTGATTTTTGAACATTCCTCCTAACCTCAATTAATACCCCTACATCCTTGTATTATGGGAGTCAGTAACTTTTCCCCTTCACCTTTGATGTTACCCAAATTATTCAGGACTTTGTAGCTCATCACATCGCCACTCAGAAGTAGAGGGCAGATGGTCTTCCCAGCTGAAGAATCCTCACCTGTTTGGTAGATTGTCATATGAGAGTTGTTCTATACTTGTGATCATCTTTGACATTTGTCTTCACTTATGTTCCTAGTTTTATCGATTTTATTATCTCAAAAATTATAAAATTCAACATTCAAGATGTGGATTCACCTTGGATAGTTCAGAATGACAGTTTCATTTTGTTCTCCTCTTTTAGTAACTGGTAAGAGTTCATTTATTCTGTTGATCATTGACTCAGCTGGTACTTCCATATACTCAACTCCAAACAAGACCTTTTCCCTCAGAAATAATTAGCCTAGAGACCACTATCACCACATGAGTTGTTAGGATTATTTCCCTATATGCATTCCTTTATGCTTAGCAATATTGCAATTCAGCTTCCATTTTATATCTCAGCACTATAAGATATGTCTGAAACTCTTCACAACTGCTTTATATCACTGAAGACCAGAATTATCTCACTGGCCACAACTCTTTTCAAGTTAATTTATGAAGGCACTGAACAGAGGCTGAAAACTCCTTTCACTGTGAAAGCAGATTGTTCTTTACCTTTTGTTTTCAATCTTTCAGCCTTAGAATTTATTCAACATATTACTCTTATGCCACAGCACCTTATTTTCTTTGAAACCCTTTTTGAGAGGGATCATGTTGTGAGCCTTTTAGAAAGCCAGGCTATTTTAACTGGCCCTGCCTTGTTCCTATGTTCAGCAGTGTTGCTAAAGAACTCAACAAAACCCAGAGGCATGGCATCCCTCTAAAAAGGCACTCAACTTGTGTCATAGCCACAGTCGTAAGTATCCAGATGGGCTACTCATTTGCTAGTAGAAAATGAGATGCAACATCAATTCCTCTCCAAAACTGTTGAGGGTCTTGATTTCAAATGAGAAAGCAAAGACCTTTAAGTCACAGCCATTGGACACCTAAACGCTACCCATGGTAGAGATCTTAAAATGCAAAGTAAGAGACATTGTCCCACATTGTCAGAGCTGTGCAGAGTTCCCTAGCTGGAATAAGTAAGTATAGCTTTGTTAATCTTGGAGGAAACAATGAATCACTACAGCAAGGATCTGCTCTCTCCTCCTGTCCTATTTTAAAGCATTATTTGTAATAAGTGTTAACCTTACAGATCTGCTTAGGTATATATTGTGCCTATGAAAAACTGCAACAGGAAAATTCTTTTTGGGGATGGGGGAACCAAACTCATGTCTCCTGTGCTTCAGTACCCTGCTTCATATATTGTAACAACAGAATATACACAAGAAGCTGATAGGAGGCTGCTAAAAACATGTCTTCTCCACTGCAGAGGTCTAGAATCACCTTTCAAGTTCTTCTCTATCTCTCCTTTCTTGCTCCTCCCGTTCACGCTGTTCACGGGCAAGACGCCTCTTCTCGGTCAGCAGCCTTGTTGCTTCTTCAGGATCAGTTGTACCTGCAGAGGTCTTGGTGGGGGCTGGGGGTGGAGAAAGAGCTGGCAGAGTAGGAGGTAGGGATGGGCTGGCTCCTGAAACAGATAGGAAGGAAAACTAGTTTGTACAGACACAGTAGCCAAGATGACACTTTTTCTGAAAGGAACAGAAAATAGCTTCAAATACTCTGTAAAATATTTTCAAGTTTACATGGTTTTATAAAAGATTCAGAGGAGAAAGAAGTGTCTAAATGCTAGAGGTTCATATTCCCTGAAGAAATTTGTTCTTACAGGGTATGTGAAAGCAGCTGCAGTTGAAAGGTTAAGCCAACTTTTCTGTTAGAAGAATAAATGCCAACAGGTCCTCAAGAGGAGTTATGCTGACTCAGCAAGTCCCTACCATCACATTTCTTAAGTTTGCTCAATTCTATTCAGAGAGCAGAAATGAAACATTGTGGTATTGTATTTTCTTCTGCCTGATAGTCTACATCTGAAGAGCAGAGCCAGACTTTTTGGTGACAGGCCAATCACTTTTGGTGACTTGGTGATCTCAAACATCAACTGTCTGAAGTGATCTGCAGTAAGGGTAGGACACAAACTATCATCAATTTTGCAGTTACTCCAACCTGAGGCAACTCCTGTGACCAGAACACAGCTTGTTAACAAGCTTTGCCACTATTGGTCAACTAAGGCTTGTGTTCAAATCTTAACAGTGCCTTCATATAAATTCTTTACCCAGTACCAGCCTTGGCCACCTGGTAGAGAAGGTGTCACAGTTTTGTTTTTTTTTCCTCAAGTAAAACACTAGTGCACATGTCTGGAAGTTTGCCTGGCATTCTCTAGCACAGGTACAGAGCACTTCAACTGCACTTTTTCTCTAGAAGCCAGGGACCATTACCACCACACCAGCTAACTGAAGGAAGCACTACCAGGGTAATCACATCTGGTAATGCAGACAAACATGGATAGGGAAGACTTTGAACTGGAAATGGAATTAGATTCTGATCCTGGGAAGATACATGTAAAATAAGTCATCAGGAATAGCCAGGAGGTGATTTTAAATCTACATTTCTAACCATCCTTTGGGATGTTATAGCATTTTCCTCACCTCTCTAACAATTTCAAGAGGGGTTTCCTCCCTGATTCCCCCCTCCTACTTTGTCAAGTACACAATTTCAGCTGTTTTCTCTGTGCTGAATGCTCATATCTGCTGACCTCTCTGCTCTCATCATCTATCAAGTAAAAACTCCGCAGGTCTTTCTATAACTGTTTCAGGGCTTTCACCTTGAATTCAAATGATAAATGTACACCAGTAATTTAAAGAGTGCCAGGACCTGTTCTCTAGCTCTGAGGTGAGCTGGCACACTTCAGCCTCAGCCAGAACAGCATACTTTCACATTAGCAAAACAGGTAATGTGAATGTTCCACCTCTAGGGAACAGTCCAGGCCTCGGCTAACCTCCAAGATGTAGTTGGGAACTCAGAAAACTCTGGGATGGTCAAATATAAAAAGTTACATAATTCGATTACACTCAAGCTTGGGAGCCTTTAGAGCTGTAGTCTTAGTAGCCCTGGGGACAGAAGGTAAGAAAATGCGGGGCTGTAATTACAGTCTGGATCAGAAACACACCAGAGAGCCTGGTTGCAATAGTTAAACAGTATAAATGACAGAGTTCTTGCACCTCGGCCCTTTGTAATTTGCTAACACAGATCAAGGCAGGGCTGTCACTCCCGAAGGCAGCACACCTTTGTGCTGCTTGGAGCTCACTCCTTGCCTCAGGTGCTGAAGCTGGCAGCGTAACAAGTAGCCTGCTTAATGCACACCTGCCCTGCTGTGAGAAAAGAGGACAACGGTTTGCACAGGCACACCCAAAATACTTTTAAAACTTCATCGGTATTAGTAAAGTCATGGGATTTGCCTGCGAAAGCTTGAATAGCTCCATGAGTGTGATCACTACCTGCTTACCTCCGGGCTCCTGTAACTACAGTACTAGTGGGTAGCTGAGCCAGACAGGTTAAAGGCCAGTTCAGGTAACTGGCAGAAACCAGCTGCATTCCCTGCAACACAGACCTAGGAGAATCAGCAATAGCTCTCTAGCCCCAAATGCTGCACTTGTCCCTTTCTAGATTCTGGCATTCTACCAGTGGCTAAGTTGTGGCAGTTTGGGCCTCCATCAGCAGAACAAAGCCTGTCCTCCAACCTCACATGTAAAATGCTTAGCCTGAGGTCTCAGTCTTTGGTCCTAACCACCACTTCCTCTGGCTTTGGCAAAAGACACCCAATGGGAAGTGCTGCTGCTCACCACTTTGACCTACAGTAGCCTTCTCTTTTGCCCCTCTCTACTACATGTTTCTCTGCTGTGAATACACACTACTTCACTTCTGAATATCTTTATCACACATAACCTGTTTCCTAAGTGACCTGTTACTAAGTCACCTTGTCACAAACTCAAATATTGACTGACTTTGCAAAGAAGTCGGGCCTCTCTTCCTCCTGAGCTAAACTGTCAAACAAGCATGACGATGTTTCTCTGGTCTGCACCTTGTACTGGGGAACTACAGCTTGCAAACATTTGCTAAGTTATCTCAGTGGTAACCCTGAAATCCTCGTGAAAAGGAAGCTTTCTCCTTAAAAGGAAGGAGCCAAAAGGTTATCAGAAGAGCAGTGAAGTCCATGCTAACATGAAAATTATATCTTCTTTACATGCCCACAAACAACAGATGCATACATTTATTATTGTAAATCTCTAAGCTTTCTGTGGGGTTGCACCTTGTGGGGTAGAACCTGTGCATCAGACTGGAACTACTGTAACGGAACTTACTAACAAAAGAAATCAATTCACATCAGATCTTCTTGCAGAAGAACAATCCCCAGCTACACATCCTGCAGTTAAATGCAGGATTATTAATACTTAAAAGTGTTTTCTGAAGGATGATCACAGGGGAATCTGTGCATTTTAAATTCAGAATCCTAAGTAACTTGTCCGTGGAGTCACAATGGCCATTCTATCCCATCTGCAAGACAGACAGCTTATGCTGTATTTACCATGGACTAAAACATCTGCTAGAACAAATCTACATTTTTCATTTTCAGATTTACCTTTTGCCTTTCCTACACTTTATAATCATTATTTTATTTATATGTACATCCTTTTCTGCCTTGCTGCTTTCCATGGGTGGTGTGGTTTGGTGTGGGGTTTTTTGGTTTGCTGGGTAATTTTTTTAAAACAACTCATTTTCCCTGAAAAATTCTGTCTATTCCTCTTTACTCTTGTCCTGGGTTATACTCTGCATTCTATTTTATCCTGCTAATATCTCCCATGATGTCGTACTCTTGCAACATTATAGGTAAGCTGGTAGTGTTATCAGCACAACTGTACTGAGTGTCTAGCAGAGCTGGACATGCTCACTGCTCACACTACCCTGTGTGGTGGCTTTCTGTACCATTAGTCTTCAGATCATCATTATTCTACTTCAACAGTTTTAAAAGAAGCTGTACCATGATGTGAGTGACAAAATCACGGTCCAAAAGGGCGGAGGACTGTGAAGCCACACTGTGCAATGCAGGTCTACCTGGTTTTTTGATTGTTACACACAGGAGGGCTGCAACCTCTTTACGCTTTCATCAATAAACCTATATCTGGAGGAACATTCTGAAGAATTTAGATTAACACTTGACAGAAAACTACTGAAAGCTATGTTGTTTCAGAGAAAGGGAGAGAAGAACATAAGAGACTCTCAGACATTCCTTATCCTAAAGGAGGATCTCTCCTTACCTTGAGCAAGCTCTGCCTGGACAGTGAGTTCTTCCCGACTTGCAGATTCTCCAGCACCTGCTGAAGTTCCTTTACTCTCTTCTGTCTTCTCCTCATTGGCCTTTTCAGCCTCCTTTTCTGTTTTTTTCTTCTCACTCTCTGGTTTGACCTCTTTTTTGACTGGCCGAATGTTGCCAGGAGAAGGAGGACGTGCCTGAGCAGAGGAAACTTTGGAGGAACCAGGTGGGGAATTTATCTGCTTGGGTGTGCCAGGCAAAAAAGGCAAAGACTTTGATGCGTGCCTGTGTAACCACAAAGAATGACAATCGCTATCAGACATACCCTGCTGGACACCACCTATGTATCACCTCTACAACTACAATAGCTAAAAATAAAACAACTCCTCTATTTCTCTGCTATCAAGCAGGACTGCTGGAGCAACCAATTAGCTTTCATGCAGAATGCTTCTCTTTGCAACTCCCCAGATGTGTAAGCAGAGCCCAGTCAAGAGGGAAGAAACCAGGTAACTTCCTCCTCCTTCCCCTTTGTCAATACAGTAGTAATATTTTTCTAAAAGCAAGACTGACTTTTCTTTGTTGCAGAGAGAAAACATCTACATCACCAAATAAGTTTGCACTGTTTCACATTTAATTAAGAGAACAGAGCTGCCTATAGCTCCACCTCCAGAGAAGTGCATACTTGGCTTACCAAACTGGAGAGGGAGCTGGTGATCTAGCTTTGGGGTTGGAAGAAAAATGACCTCCTTTAAAGCTGGCTGAGAAGCTGGATGACAAATGGTCTCTCTCCTTTTCTTTTTTGTCAGTCTATAGTTCAGCAAACAAAAAGACAAAGTCAAGCCAGAGTTCACATGGCTAAAGAAAGCAAAGCAAGCTCAGTTAAGGATGAGGGGCTGGTGGGCTCAGAAAAAGCAGTGCTGAGTCAGTAGTTTCTACAGCCTGTTTAACAAGTTCATTAATATAGCTCCTGTAATGTATCATCTTTGTCAGTAAATATGCATTTGACAACAGGAATCCTTAATCATGCTTTCTACTGTCTTAAGACATAATGGGCTAATTTCCAGAGGCTTACTTTTATACAGGTGAAAAATTACCTTTTAGGGTTTGATCTTTGCCGATTGCCACACAGTACCTTCCGCTGCTCCCCATAAACCCTGGATTTCACTTGAAGAAAGAGCAAAACACTCCACACACACACCCCCCTAGGCTCACACTTAGTCACAGTCCCTATAGAGCACAAACTTTTTGCTTTCATGCTTATATGTGAACACCACAGATGGCCTCAAAGCCCTCAAATGTGGTACAACAGTTATCCTATTTTTTTTTTTTCTTGGATGATTCCACAGCATATACATTTTTGCCATTGATTCTTATACAGGGTAGCTATTTCCTCTTTTTTCTTCTTTATTTCTCAAGATTTTTTTTTTTTAAATATTTCTGTTATAGCTTTGGTTTGTATTAATAGAATACACTGGTTTAAAGAAATATATCACATTTCAAACAACTATATATTTCCTCCATTTCACTATAGATGAAAAACTTCAGGTTTTTGGAATAATGAGCTCAGACTCTGGGAGTCTGAAGAATGGGAATACTGGAGAATACACTGAGCTGCCACTCAGCCAACAGGATGCAGAGGGGCTGCTACTCAGCACCTTGGCTGGGCCTTAAATGCAACCCCTGCAGCATGTGTACCGTGCTGCCTTAGAACCTCACTAGCTGAGAGCTCTGCAGTGCTCGACTCCTGGACTGAAAACCAAGTTAACAACTGGAAAAGAAAAACTGAAGACAAGTGCATAAGCACATAAGCCTTTGTTTATCTTCATAAATCCAAAAGGGTTTGTTTTTTGGGTTTTTTTTTTTGTTTGTTTGTTTTGTCATTATGGTCAAAATGAGTTATTTTAAATTGCCAAAAACATAGCTTAATTTTAGCAATAGCTAGTCTTGATCCTGAAGTCATTACTCAAGAGTAATTAGCCAGTTCTTTGGCAATGTAATTTACCAGATATCTACTGATTAATATGATGATAATCACGTGAGTTATCAAAGCATACACAGCCAGAATAAATGCATTACAGTGAAGAACAATTTTGGTTCACAAGCAATAACTCTCTATACTGGATCTACTTCATTAGTCTCGAAAATACCGCACAGGTTATTGAAAACAGCTCTTAACTCAGTCATTTTGTATTAACAATGTCTTTACATTGTCTCCTCCACCAAAATGTATCAACCTTTCTTCTTTTTAAAAACAAACAAACAAACAAACAAAAAAACCCAAAAAAACAAAACCCCAACACACTCACAATGAGAAAGACCCAAGAGGTGCTAAACTGATAGCAATGTACTATGCACATACTATGAGACTTCTCTACAGATACATCTCAATGCTGTGCCGTAATTTAAATGTCAATGTGCTACTACCTGCCTGAAAGATTACGTACTGGCTATGATTCATGAGACTTTCATTAACACTGCTTCCAGCAAAGATGTCAATAGCAGCACTGCCTCTTGATATTTTGCCCATCAGGCCAAATGAAAACGCAAGCACCTCTTACACAATCATTTGCAGAGATGATCTCGCTCTTCTCATGCTCTAAGACAAACTCAGGCTGTAGAGTACAAGGAAAATATAACTGCCCAGGTTCAGCAAATGATATCCAGCTGGAGCTGACTGCATCCCATTGGTTTGGAGCATAGTCAACATGAATTTGGTTTGCCTGTATCACACTGTTCTGACTTTCCCTGAAAGCTCAGATCAGTCACAGTACTGCTACCAAATCATTCAGAATGAGCAATGATCTGTGGAAAGCCTCACTTACAAACCATAATCCTAAGCCAAGTCTTCCTTCTCAACAAGGAAAAGTTTACTAGCCTGGTCTCCCAAGAAAGTAAAGCTGAAGTGACAGTGCTCTTTGTGCTTATGTATATGGACACATGTGAGTGCATGACTTCCCCCCTTTATCCCAGATGCTCAGCTGAATTTGCTAGAGGCCTCAGAAGATATGAAGTTCTACATGCTTTTTGAAATCAGGTTGCTGGGAAAAACAGATTCCCCACTGAGGGAAAAGCTGCAACACCAGCTTAGGCCTTAAAAGACAGCAAAGAATCCACCTGAGAAGGCAGCACACACTCTGACTGCCTCTGTGCCTCACGAGAAGCTAAGGCAGCCACTCTGCAAACATGGGTATTTTTCAGCACGGATTCTTTGGTGCATAATCATAATATGTCACCACATAACAATATTTCAGTTAAAACCCAGCCAACTATGAAACAAATTGGAGGGGGTGGGGACAGCACAGAGCGGAGGATCAGACTTAGTCAAGTATCCATGCAACTATTCCTGTCCTAACAAGCAACGCAGTCAGGTGGTCATGGCATGAGACGCTAGCTTACGTACAACTGGCAGGCTTACCCCAGCATGATGTGGTGTTCTCCTACGTCCAACAGCATCAGTAGAGGCATAAAGTTTTGCTCGGTCTCCTGGATTCCTACAGCTCATGGCCTTGTAGGACAGAGGACTGATGGGGCTGCAAGATGCTGAACGGGGACAAATGGGGATAACTACGGTGTTGGTTGGGTTTGTTATTTATTAATTTTAATTAGAGAGCAGCATTGGAGAATTGACAGAGGAAAGCCAGCAGGAACAGAAACAACCGAGAAAGACAGAAAAGAAAGAAGGTATTAATACATAGAGGAATGACTAATTCTCAAGTCAGAACCAACATTTGATACGTTAGCTTGACCACACATATAGTGATGATACAATTTCAACAGGCACTCATGCACTTGTCCATTTGTAAACTAATAATTTCTTTTAAATAAATTAAGAAGTATTCCACATAACTGCGTAGTAGAAAGTAACAATGTTTTTCTGTTTAGTTTTAATACAACTGGTGGTTCTGAAAAAGCAATGGACACTGACTGGTCTGGCTGACTAGTTTAGTATATACATTGACATGAGTTTCAATTACATTCAGAGCAGAAAACTGTCAAACTAAAATCAGAATACCTATTAATTGGTCTTGGACATGGAGGAAAATAAAAGGAGACATACACACAAAGATCAAAACACATTAACAACACAAAACAGTTTCACCTAGGAAATCAATGAAATTGCTGTCTACAATTTTTAGCAAGTGATGTGTTTTTAAAAGTCTCTCTTTTAGGAATATTTGAAGTCCATCCATTTAAGAACTTTTATTATTTCTTGATAATGCTAGAATAACAGCTGACTCAAATACATTCTTGACAGCAAACTGTTTTATACATTACAAAAAGCACACTAACAACAACAAATTGACTTGGAAATTAGTATTTTAGTAACCAGGATGGCAATTTTCATTGGCTTGCACAAGGACAAAGACTATTACCAAGAGATCTCCTGCCATTAGCAGTTTATCAGATATACAGTCTTCTGATTACATATTTGAAGAGAATTGTAACGCTGCAAACCGTATCATGGGGAACTTTCTGCAGAAAAGTATTCTTGCACTTTCTCTTGATTTAACTGAAGACGACGACTAGGGAAAACTATGTTATTACTGCAGAGTTTTATTTGTCTGCTCCTGTTTGTCTTTCCTGGTCATTTAATATAGTCTTAGCATAATTATTATTCAGCACGTTACTTGAAGAAAAAGTAGAGTTTCTACATGGTATCTTCTCTATCCTTTTTTCTTTTTCTTTTTCGGTAAAAAAAAGTAAAAGAAAATTACATCCTCAGTTTCCTTGGTAAAAAAAATCCAACTTTTCTTGCCTCTAGATCCCTCTCTGAGCACACCTGAAGGAATGCAGTTCCACATACAGTTAATTCTTCCAGTCTTACAATAGTACAGCTGCTGTTTACAGGACTAGCTCATAGACTTAACAGTACTAATGCTGCAATTTCTCCTGCACTGAGAGATTAACATTATGAATAAAGCAGTTCTCATGTAAGCGTTACAGCAACAGCACTTATGCTTGCATTACCATTTATAGGGATTTAAGTTTAATGAGGTATTATAAGGTGACTGACTTAAAAAATAAATAAAAATCAAGAAATAAGAAAATAGGGGGTTTTTTTTGTGGGTTTTTTGGTTGAGTGTATCTAAACCAGATAGGAGGCAGTGGCAAAACATATGTTTTGAACAACTTATAACGTATGCGGTTCCCACCCTTTGTGAATTAATTCTCTTGCTGCATGCCGATTACCTGAAGTTACCACCAAGGATGACATCAGAAGTATTAAAAGACAAGCAGTTCATTTTCATTTGCGATGTTGCCAAACAATGCTTTAGGAAGCGCTCCCAGTGAATCCTGTACCAACAGGATTACATCTATTCAGAGAAGCTTTTGGAGAGTTATTTTAAACATGTCTTGGTTTTTGGAGGGTTATTTTTAAAAAAATCCAGACATACTCTTATGCTGGATGTCCCTAATAGCTCACTTAAAATTTAAGAACATGAATCCATATTTAATTTGATTTTGATCTTCTGCATTGTAATTTATCGTTACAGCCAAAGGGTTGGGTAATTTTCTAGGGAATAATGACAGGCTGGGATGAGCTGAGTGCTCAGAGCACAGCTGTGAGCCATTACCACCACCTGATCATTAATCTCCAGGAAGCATCCCGCATGAAGGGGCTGCAGTTATTGCTCTAGACAATAATACCTGGAAAACAATGAGCAGATGGATTATTCTTCTGGGTGGTACAGTTCCAGATAGCATAGGGAAGGCATTTCAGGGAATTATCTCAGACTGATGACTGACAAATCAGTCATTCCTGCTATTTGCAATCTTTGTCAATATTCCACTCAGTTTAGAGCTTATTGTGCAGTATAAACAATAGCAGTCACCAAAGAAAAAAAAATAAAAAAAATCTTCAAGCATGCTTCAGTAAAGTAACCACTTACAAAATTGAGACACTGCTTTCTGAACTATTCCCTAATGAGGAGCTGATTTTCCAATATCCTGCTTGGAAGATGACATTAAGTATTCTTTTTACAAGCTGTTGTTTGTGAAGAGTGAAAATGAATTATCTACTTGTTAATTCCACTGTTTGCAGAACATCAGCCATGTTTTTGCTCCTACGGTGCTACTCCTGTGGAAATGTACTGCAGCCTAATTAGTTGTAAGAGTTCTTAAATGAAAGCTTCTTTAAAAGTAATCTTAGTAGATCTCTATTCCTTCTTACCTTCTACGTCATTTAATTAGAATAAAAATCCTGTCCATTTCAGACAGGAAAGACTTACCTAGGCTTAAAAATTCAGCATGTACAGCAACATACTATTGTAATGATTAAGCCCCCAGTGCATGATCATAAAATATCCTGTGATTAAAGAAGAGGCAGCTGTCACCTGCCTAAAATACATGATAAGCAAGTATGCCCTGGATGTCTTTGGAACACAGTTTTGCCTGGGCTTTAAGTTACCACCTAGCAATATTTTCACATTTCTGCATGTTAATTTTCCCTTCAGTAAGTACATCAGAGAGCTGTTCTGAGGTTGGCAGAAAACTTTACAATTATTGTAACTTCACTAAACCTCCACACTTAATTTCACATGTATTAAATCCATTGCAACCTGGGCCTATCTTTCTACAAGTCTAACTTGTTCCATGTGGGAAATGCGCTGGTAGAGAGTGAAACTATTTTTTGCAGCAAGCAGCTCACAGCCTTAGCAGTGAGTGTGCTGAATCAGCTTTTTACAACATTGTGCACATTTCCTTAAACAGCCATGGACAGCAAGACATTGTTGCCCTGTGTGTGTTGTATTCACTTACTGCATTGATCAAGAGGCAAGAGAAATTAAGAAAGAGGTGGCAGGAGAAAGAGGCATGGCAAACAACTGTACGAACAAGCTTTCGTGCTGTCATGCAATGTAATGTTCAAGCACATTCTGGGATGCTACCGTACACTCATAATGAGATCGATAACTTTACAGCATCCCCCAGGGAAGCTGGAAAAATAAGTGGCTGAGCCACGAAGCCTCTGTTCTTATAGGTTTACCTGCATCTCCAGACAATGCAGCTGTGCTTTTACTTCGGGCCAGGAATGAGTGAGTGGGCGTCAGGAGCCTGCTAACGATGCTGCTCTCCCATGGACTGAGCTGTAGACGGCGAGCTGAACATGCACCACACAAGCAAGATGTTAGATCAAACACTTCACAAATAACCACCTGTTGCAAAAGTATTAGCATTATCTCCTCACTAGTACATACCATGAAAATCTTGAAATTGTCCTTCAGAGATCAGTACACAATCATTCAGTGTTTTGCATTTTATTCTTACTCCATTTTAGTAGAAGAATTCCTATAGGAACACATATATCTGAACATTTAATTTGTGTTACTGCTTGTGGCATTATGGCAAATTGTTACCAAATTAATACTGATATTTTGCACATATGCCACAGTCCCTATTAGGAACGAAAGGATAACTTTTTTACTAGAAGAGCAGTCGCCACTCCTACATATAGAATTTGACAGAGATGTTTGTGTTCCAGTCTCTTTCTACACATAAGGTATATAGTCTTCTAGTTACAAAAAAGACCAATTAATAAAACACCTTCTGAAATCTGCCAGCCTAGCTAGAAAAAGCAAAGAAGGTTGCTTACTACTATAGAGAGAATTGTGTCAAAGAAAGAGGTTTTATCAAAGCATTGCAAAAGGATATAATGTGCCTGAACTGCAGATACCAAGCTCAGGAGCTACAGTTCTCTCAGTAACAGAGGAAGCCACAGAATACAGTCGGTACACTCGATCATTAATTCTCTGTCAAAAAAATCCTGCTAATGATAATTTTCACTTTAGAATAGTAACAAGAGCCAACTTTTTGCATTGTTAATCTGTTTTGAAAACACACTACACTCTGACCTGGTTGCCATTGCTTACTCATCTTGCTTTTCCCAATATTGCCTAGTGCAAATTTAGCTTGTCAATATATTCCTTTTGCCTTGTAAAATTTCTTTATTTAAAAAAAAATAAAATTATTTAATCATTGATCATGGTGAAACGGTCAGCAAGAGAGCCCTATAAATTATTTTTTAAATTGAACTAGATGTTTCTTTGATACTCTAATGCAACAAATTTTATTGTAATGAGCATCACAGAACAAAACATTCAACTACTTCCCATAGTAGTTCATTATAAGAAGCTTAGACCATAACAATAATCTTGATGTTGCAAGTGAAATCAGGTCCTCTTACATCTCAGCATTCATTGGCTTTACTTTGGTGTTTATAGCAACAAAACTGCAGTTTGAATTTATGAGGCTCAGTCTCTAAAACATTCATAGGAGTGACTGGCTGAAATAAACTTGGATTAATTTGCATTTTTAAAGGTAGAGATCCATCACTTTTAATAGCCATAAACTCTGAATCTGTCTTTAATCTACTCCACGCTGAGCCCCATGAAAAGAGGGGCCGATCTCAATCTCATTCTATGAAAACATAATTGCCTAATCTTCCCTCAGTGCTGTTTTTCACTTCTCAAATTGCTCCCCTAAATTCTGCTAACTCAATAAGGGGCATTACTATAGAAATATAGGACTCTCAAACACAGCAGGCTCTCTGAATAAGTGTCCTTACACAATGTACTACTGCCAGAGCTCTTTGTGATTAATGGTTCCATTCTGCATTGGTAGACATTATACAGAGACACAAAATACCCTACAGAGACTTCCATTACAGCACACACATTATCATTAAGCTTGTAATTTAACAATGAAGAAAAATCACAGAACTACCATTAAACTGGATGCAATAATGGTAAAATCTTTGCTTCCCTTCTTCTCTGGGCACCATGCTCAGTATGATCACTGTTTAAAGCTACTGTTTCTAGACAACAGATTCTTTTTTGTGGTCTCAGGCTTTATTAGGTGAGGCTCACAGGCATGAGCATGGATGAGTCTGGAGAAACTCTTCTACTGTAGTTTTAACACAGAGATTGTACAGCTACAAAAAGCAATCCCTGAAGTTTTAGGCCAATAAATCAGTACTATGTATACTATCGATTTCCTGGAGTTCATCTGTACAGCTGCAAACAGCTGATAAGTAAATGTCACAACGTAATATGGCCCTGTGGGGCAGCGGCAGACCTTGCATGTGAGGCCCCAGAGATGAAGTAGCCTCAAGAGAACACAGCTAAGAGATCGATGACTTAGAACACTAAATTGCCATGTCTCACCTATCACTTGCCCTAAAGGTGAGTATGGTTTGTCTTTTCTCTTTGCCCGTAACACAGGGGAAACTTATATCCACATCACCTACTGGAAGCAATTGTGTGCCCACAGCATCCAACTAAGAGCACTGTTTGGGAGCAAGCTAGCTGATGCACACCAAAACTGAGGTAAGAGAGACCACCAAAAACTCTCTTCTTCATATAAGTAACAGGCCTGATTCAGAGGTGTCAAAATAGTTTTAGCCAGGAACTTGGAGTGAAGTCTCCCTAAATCTCTAAAATGGGTTTAGATAAGAGCTCATTTAGATACATCCTGGCTTTGTAGATCAAGATCATCACATACTGAGTTTTCCAAACATAGCTCCGTGAAAGCATCTTATTTGACACTTCCAGTACATATTCTAGCAGTCATTAGCATCACCATTAACCTAGAACAGCCAAATAAACTTTTGCCCACTGAGTTACAAGAGTATTAACACCTGAGTTGAACAACTTAACTCTGGTGTCCAATTCACACTGAAGCAAATTGAATACAAAACAAAGAGCATCCCAAAATAATAAGATTGACTTAAAGACAATGAGGTCAGGGGTTTTTTATTGTTATTATTATTTTTGTTTTTAATGCCTTGGGGTGACGTTTTCAAGATTTGCTCTTTCAAACCATCTGAAAGACAAGGCGAGGTGATATTTTTTGTTCTCATGCAGTGTTAGACTACCACTCTTATGGCTGTTTGCTCCTTATTTCCACACAGGAATCACATTCGTGATATGGCAGCTGGTGCAAGTACTGCAGGTAGGTTCATTTAAGCAGATTAAAGAAGATCTTTATAGCCTAACTTGTAACTGAAAATCACACAAAGTCGCAGAGAGCTGACAACAGTGAATTGAGTACAATCTTCTGTATTTGTCTTCAGGATATACAAACTGAACACTGGAAAGTTGTCCTAGCAGCAGCAGAATAAACTGCAAGTAAGCAAACAGCGGCATCTGATTAGTTCTAGGAACAGATGGAAGACAGCGATTTAACAGGTCTCCTGATCAGCACCATGAAGGAGAGACTCACTGATAACAGTGGTGTTTGCTCATACAGAGACATGAACATGAGGAGAATATGGGGAGATGGGGGAAAACTACTCTGTGCTTAGATTCTCTTTCAACAGGAAACAATACTGGAGTCCCTCAATTTCTTCTATAAAGGTGGCAGACAAAGGTGATGCAGTGATTGAGAACATCACTTGGTTTGAAAGAAACAGCACTGCAGAGAGGAAGAGGAACACAAGTATGGTGCTAGTTTTGCTTTTCAAAACTAAGAAAGTGTGTAACTCATACCCATCTAAAGTGTTATCCTCTTGCTATGTTTTCCTTAAAGAGCACAATTACCAAAATTTATTGGTCAACAGCAACTGTCTCCACTTGAATATGTGTGTTCATGTTTTGTTACAGTGTCAACTACTCAGACCTGTACCACTAACATAAAAGCATAATGAGAAGCCTGTTCTAGCTGCCTGATTGTAAAATTGTGATAAAGAGCTATATAGCAGTACTATACTTGAAAAGGAATTAACCAGTCTTTTAGGCAATTAGTTAATGAAAACTTTTGTCTTTTGCTGGAGGGGGGAAACACTGTCCTTCAAATGGTAAAAAGGTGCTGCTTAACAGAAGACACGTTCTTGATGACAGCTATAAGCCACTTAGGGTAAGCTTATCATTCTCATCTCCAGCTCGCTGTTTTGCAGGTAGGAATATGCATTACAGACAAAGTGTGATTGGTGCACTCTGGAAGGTGAAATGGGGAGCAGACAGGGCCTTCCTTTAAGCATTTGCTTTAAGATGTTCAGACAACCAGAGAGACCAGTGGTACTTCTCCAGATACATGCTCAACTAGATTTACATATCTGACTTTGCACAAGAAGAAGGATATTTATAATGTTTGGATTTGCTTTCTGTCTTGGAGCCTGCGAAAGACAGACTTCTGAAGAGTTCTGTGCTGTTTTAATGAAAACGGTAAGCAAAGAATGCCTCCATACTTAAAGTTTTTGACATATGGCCATTCCTTCCATATTTCTTCACTTTCCCCACCACTAGATTGCCTGCTACTCAGTCTAACTTCTCCTGAATTTGAATTGGGTGGCAGAAACTATAATACGATGAGTTACAGTCCATAAGAGACTATCCTTCATATTTAATGCCTGCTGCTCTTCCCCCGCCAAGATCCTTCCTCAAACAAGCATCCTCTAGCAAAGAACAGCAACCATCTGGAAAAATATATATATGTACCTGAAAAGCTATTAAAACTGACTGGATTTCAACACTTAGAGCAAAAAATTATTGGAGTTTTGGAATAAATTATTTCCTAATACAATGCTGTATTTTTCACAAGTCACCATACTCTACACTCTGATTAACATGGCTCATCAAATCAACCAGCTACACACATACAAACATGCACATAAAACACATGGCACTTTGTTAAGACACACAAATAATAATGTCTACCAATCAGTTTTACAACACAACCACAATTCCACTCTAAAAATTGTTTTTGAAAACATGCATTGATCTGGACTGAAATAGGATAGAACTTCTCATTCTCAGTAGAGGACAAAAAATCCCTACCAAGTACTTTTCTGTAAAGCTCTTTGTACAAGTTATACAAGAGACATTCTTTTATAAAACTCCTTTAAGCTCAATGCTTCAATCTCACAAATCCTCAGAACAGAGGCAGTGATTCAGCTATGTTAATTTTTAAAAGCTTTGTGGTTTATCATTTGTGCAGAGTTGTAAACATTGAAAACATACACTGAAATAAAGCAATCTTTGAAAAGTAACTGGACACAAAAAGTCAATAAACAGACCATATGAAAAACACCCATACCTCTTCAATAAAAATAATCAGAAATGGTAATAACTGCTTGAAAGCTTCATGCAACATGTTCTTAGATATTCAAGAACTACTACCAAAGGAGAAAGGAAAACAAAATAATGACAAAATGGCCTAATGCAAATAAAAGGTCACACATGATTGCATGCACTATGGAGCGATGTATTCTTTCAATAGTTGTACTTCATTTACTAAAAACCTGACAGAAGCACTGCTTTTATCATTTGCTAAAGTAAGATTGTTTAGGTAAGGTCTCTTGTTTTAAAAAACAAGAAATATATACTTCTTCTCACAGGAAAAAATGTTCAATCATTTACTTTTCACATTTGAAGTCTTTTCACTCTCACTTAGATGAAGTACAGAAAATGACTTCAGAAGCTTGTTTTATGTGCAAAGTAATACATTGATATAGAACATTCTCTCTTGCACTTTTTTTTCTTTGAAACTGTACCTCTGTCTGGAGAATTTAGTAATGTTGCAGATGAGGAGGAGAGCCGCTTGTTAATGACTGGATCAACATGTTTCGAAAGGTTCATTGTTGAAACAGACCGCCTGTCTGGATCTAAAACAAATGGAGATAATGCTAATTGACAGCCCACATGCAGTAGTGCAAGTTCCTAGCTCACTAGTGGGAGGAGGAAAACATGACTAGGTCACTCCTGCTCTACCACAAGAACTTTCAAAATATAATGGACTTCTCAGCAGACATTGTACAGGTGACTCAAAGACTGGGCACAAAACCATTTAATTTAAGTTTCAAATGTCTAAATTACGCTGTTCATTGATTATCATTCAATCAGGCTGCAATCCAAGGACTTAATGGAGGACCCGAGTGGATACTAGTAGACAAGATGATATTTCTTCATTTCTTTCAATATTCTCAGATAAAGCTTGCTCATGACTTACAATAGGAAGTTTCCAGGAAGGACCAACATGCTTGGAAATGTGGGGTTATTCATAAAAAACCCCGTAGCACCTGAATAAAGGGCATTTGTCACTTGTCAGGGCACTGTTACTAGGCAGAAGGTCAATATTGGGACAATACAATGTTGAAGGATTAAAGGAAGACTAGGGTACGAGGGAAGCAAGAGTAAGCACAAAAGGAATTAAAAGATTTAGTTAAAAATCTTAGAGTTATGTATAGGTGCTAAACTTCCCACCACAGAGTCATTTTCTACCTGTTGTGAATGAAGTTGTAGTTAGTCAATCCAAAACAGCACACAGCTTAACAGATGAAGAAAATGAGTCTGTGTGGAAAGCTAGGCATTACTTGTAATGCACATGCTTGGTATATAATACTGAAGTGGTTTATTTTGCTTTTAGGTCTGTACATTTTAGAGTGGTAGTACATCATTTGCCTGTGCAACTGCTGCAGAGTCAGCACCTGCATCCTACTGAGAGGGTGATGGCCATTTCAAGAATACAGATCACGCACACACTTTGTACCCGAGTGTGTCACGTGAAGTTTGCTAGTAATGGCAGAAGAGGAGGAATGAGCGAAACAGGCTAACTATATGCTTTCTGTTCTCTCTCTCTCTCAAAAGAAGAGCCACCTGCATCAACTACATGTCCTCCATTGCAAATTTCCATTTGGAAATCCGACATTTGGGAGATGCTGGGAAAGTCAATTTGCTGAGCACTACTCAGCAAAACATTCAATCATGCTGAAATGCAGGGAGGCTTGAGCATATGCCTAAATGTTCGGCTGATTCATATTCTGTGTGTGTAAAAATATGTCCACATACTGTTTTGGAAGCAGATACAAACTCAGGACACTGACAACATTAAGAAGGATGTTGCTGAAATATTATCTGCAATTGTTTATTACAAGTGCATCAACACTGTATTTACCTACTGTGACCTAGTAGATTAAAATATACTTACTGTATACAAACAATTTTCATAGAAATACAGTGCATGAAAAATGCCTTTACTCTCCCCAGATCTATGAACTAGATAGCATTCACTGTAACTGGTTGAGGGGAAGAAAGATTCTCCCGTACCCTCTGCAATTATTTGCTCACTTTGCCTAATGTTAAAATGACTCAGTGAGGGTATAGAAGCAGGAAACTGGGTACTGAAAGGGGGATAAAACTGAGAAATGAGTTTTAAAATGCGAAATCTAAGTGTTATAGCTAAGAACAAGACTTCTGTAGCCTGGTAAGATTATCCCATACAGATTGCTGTGTGCAAGTCAGTACTGAACAGGATGCTCAGGTTTCAGGTGTCATAGATCTTTGTCAGAACAGTATTTGTGGGAATGGGATAGGGATTTTGATCTCATATCTACTCTATAGCTGAGAAAACACATAGCGTACCAGTACAGCCAAAAAATTTCTACATTTGGTATAAAGGATGTACTGCATAAAACAGCTTTCTGATGATGACAAATGACTATGTGAATCCTATAAATGTAGAATAGGCCCAAATGCAATTGAAGATTGCTGGTTTCTTTGTTCTAATAAATAAATAAATAAATAAAAATTAAAATATCCATGAGCAACACATCAGCCAATGCAGCCAGTTACACGTGCAAAATAATTGTAAACCCCATGCATGTGTAGTATGCCGAAAGGGTTTTAGAAAAGACCAAAGTATTCAAATTGGGTGTCCTTGAATTCCAGTAGACCGAATATTATGCTTCATTTCAGTGAATTGTGCCAAACCTTTAGAGTCAGCCAGTAGTAACTCTCCATAGTAAAATAAACAATAATGAAAAAATCTGGTACTAACAACAGTTCTAATCTATCAGCATGATGTTAAGCATGCATTGCAACTACATGAGGGTGGTTTAGTTACTGATGATCTCATTTCCTGAGAACTAGCTATGGGTAAAGGAATCAACAAACCACAGCAATTATGTACCAGGTTTTCTAGCACCACCCAGAGATCTGAAGTGGTGCTCCAGGCCTGCTAAATCGAGAAAGGTGAATGATGATTCAAAAAAATAACCTAGGGACAGAATGCAAGACAATGATTTTTCACAGTAAAGAAAATAAAAATCAAATAAGTTATACAGAGTTAAGCAAAAAAGTAACCTTTTATGAAAAATAACTGTTTATTGAACTTATATATGACAAAGATTTCAGAGCATTCTTTTCTCAACTTTTTTTTTTTTTCTTTCCTTCTTGGTGAGAGTTTAGACACACTGAAATGTATACATTAGAGTAGGAAAAGAAGAATTCTAAGTATCACTTTCTGGTGAAAGAAATAAAGGACAAGTTCTCTTTTTTGGGTTCGAGTCATATTTAACAGAGCATATACACAATAATGATTGGCAGATTAAGTTAGAGAAGATAATTGGGGAAAAAACAATATAGTGAAAATTCACTTAAACTTAATTTGCCCATCTTTTAAGTTTTTCTAGGGGAAAAAAGACTTTTGTCTCCCAAAATATCTGTACAAAGTACAGATAGCTTATTACAAAGAAAAATTTTTCTTCCTTGTGTCTGTTTTAATCTCAATATTTGGTCATTTCTACCAGACCTATTTTTTGAGTCATGATATTTAGCATTTGCACACAGTAGCTCTTATCACAAGATTGACACAGCACAAGCACACCCACACATACACACATAAACAACAGCAAAGCAGCAGAAGCAAGAAGCTGTAGCAAGATAGAGTTACAGAATTAGTCAACTCCTGAAACAAGTTTTAACTTTTGTTCAGATTTCTCCTTGTTATCTTTTTGCTACACGGGAATGTCAGAAACATGCTATTGCTAGCAATAATAAGATCAAGAGCAAAGGATTTAAACCAGTATACACTGAATCATCCTTCCTTCTAACAGAAGCAAAGTAAATTCCAGTTAACTGGCAGGGCAGGGAAACCGGCTAGCAAACCAAGCCTCCCTCTTTACCTGTGTTATTAATGCGGTTATGTAGTGCTCCTCCCCAGGACCACCTGTTTTGCTTTTGTTTTGGCTTCTGGCTTCTTTCAATTGTGCGACGTACAACAGCTTCATGTCGTTCCTTAAGTACAATAGGATAATACATTTGGATACTATTGGGTGTTTTTTTAACTTAATCTTCTCAGCAATCCCTGCTACCCTCCTGGAGTTGTGTTCAAGTTTATGTGCTGCCTACTAAGACACACACTAGAACAGGATTAAGCAGCAATTAAGCCATAAATAAGTTAAAATATTAACTGTAATTTTGAAAAGGTAAGATCTGTTTGAGACCTGCAGAAAAAAAAGCCAACAGTGGCCCTGTCATGACAGCCACTATACAAACACACCGTAGGGCTACTTCCTACCTTGTATCTCCCTCCTACTAAATACTACAACAGTGGGAGAGGTAGGAAACAAAAAACACAGGAGGATGAGCTGACTTGCGTAGGATTACGCTGCACTTAGTTCCCAGCTTAACCAAGACAAATCAGCCAAGAGCATATTTCATTACACACTCACTTTCTTAAAGGTTTTGTTAGGGTAACTAATATTTAGCTACATTTACACTGAGTGGCTAAGAATTAACAGATAACCATACAAAACCGACCCAATTTATATTTTTCTGCATGAGTTTGTATAGTGCCATACACCATAACCCAGACATGCCCAACTTAGCTGCATTTGATTCATAAAGGGTGCTTTAAGAAGTATTCTTGCAAGTAAAGCTTAAAATCATCTTTCACATGCTCTGTCACACTGTTGCATTCTTTTCATCAACTCAAAGTTTGGTAGTACCATATCTTATGGTAAAAGCAAGCTGAAAAGTGTTTTCATGACATTTATTCTTACCTTTTCTTCTTCTATCCTCTGCCTTCGCTTTTCCTCTACGGCAGCTCGCCTTCTCTCTTCTTTTAATCTCTGTTCTTCTAGCTTCTTTCTGCGTTCCTCTAGGTGTTTTTCATAATGTTGCCGGGCTCTCTCTTCTCTTTCTAACCAGATGGATTCTCTTGCAGCTGTGAGAAAAATCAGAAATAAAAGTATTAACGTGCTATATATGATGAAGTTTTTAATGTAATTTGAATAACCAAGCTAAATGGAAAAAAACTTTTGAACTCATTTTCTTAAGACAACATACACAATATCCTAATGTCTCCTCATGTATTAAAACGTCGTGTACTCCGATCACACATTCATTTCATTTAATCTCAATTTACTTAATATAATTACCACCAGAAATAGTTTATTTGAGCATATAGTTTCTATGCGGAAGAAAGGATTTTTTTTGTTAGTTTAAAATATCTAAATACTTAAGTCAGATGTATGTGAACACACTCCTGTTGTACAAACCATGATAATTCTCTGTAATCTATTACTGTAAAAAGAAATCCAATAAAAAGAAAGATAAGACTATCACCACTATATACATTCAGTGTACAATAC
The DNA here is from genome assembly GCA_013400195.1 of Aramus guarauna. Classification (NCBI taxonomy): domain Eukaryota; kingdom Metazoa; phylum Chordata; class Aves; order Gruiformes; family Aramidae; genus Aramus; species Aramus guarauna. The sequence continues at coordinate 1,234,091 of VXBL01004964.1, forward strand.
AGATCTCTTATCATAGAAGTGGTTGGGACAACAATTCTAGCATCTGGACCGGGTAGCCATACCAACAGCTGACCAGAAGGAAGTTACCCACCAAAGAAGTTGGTCTAAAGGTGAACTTTAATCTGTCATATAACTCCGTGGCTGCAGAGCTCTGAACAACATGTTTCAGAAACGCTAATCAAGACAAATCAAGAACCACTACACTAGACAGATTTTGCTCCTCATCAGGGTCTGAATATTCATGATGGAACTATCTGGTACAATCTGACTCAGACTGTAGTCCACATGAAACCATTTACATATGATGTAAAGAAGAATTTTTGTGTTCTTAAAAACTCTGTTACTTGCTTTTTAAAAATCCCAGACATTTGACGCCTCTGGATCTTCATGAACGGACAGATGGGAGCATAGGAAGAGATGCACATGAAGGTCACGAGACAAACATCACTGAGAAACACATTAGAAAACCGTACGTAGAAGGAGCTCATTGATAACACAGCAGCAACAGGGAACCAGGACAGCAAAGTAACAAAAAGACTTCCAATTTCCAAGGCCAGCAACATAAGGAAGTTCTCTACTTAAGTCTGAGACAGTATTTTTTAATTCAATTGGGGTAGGGTATAAAGAAAGAGCCCATTATTATAATCACATGCTCTAGAACAGCAACTTCAGCCTTCATTAGCAGAGATATTTGTGTTGACGCAACCACGTACCAAAACCAAAAAACCCAAATGCTTCTAGATAAAAAGAGCAGACATTGCAATTGCTTCTTATCATGCTAGGACTTATCTTCACCAAACTACTCCTCTGCACTTTCTTGCCTAATTCAAACAAATCCCCCTCACTCAATAAAGAACTTAGATTGTCCTCTAAACCTTATACACTTGCATATGCAAATACATGAAAAATATCAACCCTGAGTCAACCAGTTCATATGTAGAGTATCTCCATTAAGAAAACAGCTCTCTACCATTTCAGATGTCAAATACTTTGCTGAAAAATGCAGATAGCATGTTTAGCTTTGCTGTGGTATGCAAACTAGTAGGGAGATGTTTGTTCAGCAGCTACAAGCAACTGTAAGACACCCTCTTGGCAAGGTGGGTGAAAGTTCAGTAAGATGTTTGCAGGAAATTTAACAATCATAGCTAGAATAATTACAACAACAAGGAATAGTACATTTGCTCAGATAATTACTAACAATAGGTGTGAGAAGTGACACATACAAGTGTGAAATGCTAATGCAAGAGCCACTGGGAGATTTATAGAAATGCTTTTCTATGCTAACTTAGTTAAGTGACTTGAAGAAGAAATCTGAACTGCAGACTATGGCAGAAAATAGCAGAATCCGGCACAAAAAGCAGCTTCCAGGCCAACTGAAATCTGCAAAGGCTCCTTCTTCTGTATTAAAGCCTTACAACATAACAAAATAGAGCCAAAATTGGTGTTTCAAACACAAGACTAATTTGTAAGCCAGAAATGTGCATCTGCTGCCCCTTCTTGGGAGCCTAATAGCTCACCAAGAGAATGAACAGAGAGATTATTCTCACTATGGTCTACCCTTCTCCTGGGAGAACTTGACCCCTCATGATGCTGTCTTCCTGTAGCCCAGGTCCAGCGAAGACTGAGCAAAGGGCTCAGTCTGAGCCCTCAGATTGAGCCCACCTTTTCCAACAATTTAGGTTACATCCTGAACAACTGAAGTGTAAGACATGTCACCTCTGAGGTACTGTCAACTTTTTTTGTCTTTTCTTTCTGCTTAACCAATGCCTTAGGCAGAACCACTGTCAGCCTGTCACCAGAAAGGTAGTGATTTTTGCAAAACCTTGCTCTTCCTATTAGCTTCTGCACGGCCGGATTGTAGAATAGGGTCAGTGCAAGAACAGGCAACCACATCAGTGAACTGTACTGTTCTTTCCACTTACTCCACATGCATTTATCTTGTTTTCTTCAGCAAATGAAGATAACAGTCTCTAAAAGCAGCAACCCAGTTAATTTCAACCAACTACTTTTGGAAAAAAAAAAAAAAAAAAGAAAAAATACTTATTGTTTTTAATACCATCTAAAAACTGTCAAAAGACATTTTCTAAAGTTCTTACACTTAAAGGGAAAAAGAATAAAGAGTTTCATTAATCTTTGAATTCTGCACTGCAAACTTCTCATGTTTACTCTTTCTTTCTCCTGAATCTTTGATGAAAATTTCAGAGAAAGTCAACACCTACTATTACAGGACAGGATCACTTCAGATCTCCCTATTCAAAACACGCACACTTAAAAATTGTATTAACTTTTATCCATTTTGGTGAGGTTTCATGACCATTTTAATCAAAGTGCTGGCTGGCATCAAGACGCAGCATTTGCCCTCTTCTAGGCCCTGAGCTTGTATTCCTCCTCCCCACACTAACAACGTTGTTCACGGGACTGAGATCAGACAGATCAAGGAAAGAATCTGGTTAAAACCAGGTTGCTTCCCTGCCTTTTTTCTTCCAACACTCTTAGTTGCAGCTGGTCCAAATAGAGATTGGTCTGCCTAGGCAGCTGGGTAAGCAGACGTGCTGCTGAGTGGGTTTGGGGGTTCAGAAACCAGAGGAAGCCTTGGGGCAGAAACAGGAGCACTGGGCAGTGCAGCATAGCCTGCCTGAGCTCTCCTGAAGTGAGGCAGGGCTCAATGGTTTGCTGAATTCGACAGCAGGTCAATGCAATACATGCAGAGAAGCTGATTACACCTTGTTGACACCAGACTAATTCAAACCCACCCTACACCTAAAAGGAAGATTACAGAATATAGCTTTTCTGTACTTCATGGATTTATGAAAGCCTCTGCCCCAAGCTCTCAGTCATTGCCTAATTCCACAGACATTAAATTCAAAAGCTTTTGTCTCAGACCTCTGCAGTTCTGTTTTGAGCAGTATCACATTCCAATTTCTCTGACAAGTCACACTCCTAGCTTAGGATATATTTTCTCCAAAAGTTAATTCTTTCTCCTCCATCAACAGAACCAACGACTACATACTGGACACCTGTCTGAAGACCGAAGTTTCACAAAAGGCCCAGTGAGGCTGGGAAGTCATGCCTATTACTCATGAGGACATGAAAGGAAGGAAAGAGACACTCAGAGCTTGAGTTTATGGGCCTGAACAGGTAAAATATTTTACTTCATAAAACCAAACTTCAATAGAATTTAACTAATAATACACTGTGAACAACATAATACTTTTAATCATTTTTCCCATTTCAAGCCTAAGTTTTTATCTTCCTCTTTTTCCTCAAATAATTGTTCAGTAGTGCTACACTGCAGTAATGTTAAATAACTGTTAAATATCATTCCTGGAGGATGTGGTATTACTCTCTCCTCCTGTTCTTTCTGTATAATTACTTCCTGTGAAGCTTCTTCTGGTTTTCATCTTCAGAATTGTTTTCTATTTGAGTCTACTGTTATATTTCATTTCTGATACATAAATGTATAGAGGCTTTGTTTCAGTTCTGAGGACAGCATTGCACAGATACATACAGATGTAGAGCTTGTAATACTTCAACTTTAAAAAGGTATATGATTTTATGGACTTATTTTATTATAACATGCACAATCCGTAACAATTAGTTCTAATTATTTAATCTTTATTATTTGTCTATCTGTAGATAATACACAAATGGATCCTGGGAAAAAAAAAAGAGAATCATTCCCTGTCCTCCTCTTAAAAATCTAAAGTCCATTTCATTTATTGCATGCAAAATTTGCATAATTTGATCTTTGTTATAAGCTTTAGCTTCCCTGTCACATAGGCCCTGAACACACTAAATAACCCAAACAATGTAGATGTTCAAAACTAGAATTCAATGAAACCATTTTGCTCAAGTTTTGAAACATCCATTCTCTTTGAAAAAGCTAAGAGCACCTAAGGAACTTAGTAGCACGTGTCATGAAAGTTCATCTAGCTGCACCATGTTGGCTTTTACTCAATAGTCACTTAAAGCACATACTCTAATGATCATATCAAGACAAGCCACTGCTGTGAGCCAAAAGATTTCCACAGATCTTGAGATCATCTGCATCTTTTGTGCCTGGAATCTGCTTACAATGGCAACTCAGCATGAAAACGCTCTTTAGTTTTCTACTGAAAATAAAACACTTCCTGAAGGATATGAGAAAGTAAGAAAAGCAAAGAATAAAAAAAATCCCTAACTTTCTTAACTGATGTCACTGGAATATTAATTTGCCTGTAAAAGACATGGATATTGTTTGTTCTTTCTGTCATCAATGTAAATGGTTAGACCTCCTTTGGGCATTATTTGTGGTGGTTTCCCTAGGCTTCTGCCTGTCATGTTTATCAAAATTAATGAAAATATATTTGAACTTTCAAGATCAAATTCAGGAAGAGAAAGGCTGAAAACATTTTTATGTTTTGCTATGTAAAAGAGTTAACTTTTACGTACACTTTCACTACTGGGAAGACAATCAGAATGCTAAACCTCTGGATAGAACACTAGTCTTCAACTTTCTGGTCCTCAGAAAAGTGATGATAAATCATACTTTTTGATAAGGAAAGACAACTCAATAACAGAAACACACACTAGTGATGGATTACCAAGGCAAATGGAAGTGTTAGACTGCAATACATTATAACAAAAGAAATAGGTCTGATTTTAAACAAATATAAAATCTATGTCTTGCCATCACCTTTAAGTTACAGACAAAAGGCAGGAGAAAATATACACCCATCTTAATATGAGGAAGCTACTAATTTTATGCTTGGGCTATTTACTAGTATTTAACTGGTACATAAGAGCATGATCTATGATACATCTGTTTTCTGAGAAAAAGTGTAATATCTATTTTAATGGATTTAACTTTTTCCACAGATAGGGAAATAATCTTTCCTGCTTTAATTTTTTAAGTATTAATTCCTACACTTTCTCTTATTAGAGAATCAAAGGAGAATATTTCCTTTTTTTTTTTTTCACTGCTTCCTGTGAAACACTTCCTGCACTACTAACATTCAGCATGAACTGAAGGGCTCAGTTTTTGCCATTTACAAGGTAGGTACATACAGTGACATAAGTTAGTGTCCTTAGATATGTGATGATATCTTCAGGAAAACCAAAACATTTAAAATAGCATCTTTTTATTTCATTCTCATGTCCCTGTTTATGAGTTTGCAGAAGCTTTTTTTCTTGCTATGCCAGACAGAAACTAACAAATTGTAGTCAAGGGTAAAAACTGAAGTTTACTCAAGGGTTAAAAAAGTCTACTCTACAGTAAAAGTTAGAGATATTAAGCCCTACACGTACATAGGTGTGCTTCTAGAAGCACAACAAGGTTTGCTTCATAGAGATACACACATAAAACGCCTTGCTCATAGAAGGAATCAACAGATGAGCCTACAGGAAACAGGAGATACCTCTAAAAGGTCCAACAAACTTGGAAGAGCAGCCAGTTTGCAGGATGCAGAAGGGGAAAATACCCACTTTTATGATGGCTCCTCCAGAAGCTATGCTAAGAGCTGTGCCTGGTACTGAGCCAATGCTGGACATCAGTATGGGTACAGTTCAATGAAAAGGCTTTTCATTGAACTAAGCTTTAACAACCTGATGATACTTCTCTCCCTCATAGTAACACCCATTGTCTGACAACATGCAAGAATCATTCACAGAAAGCTCGATCATCATTCAAATAGTACCTGTATGCTGAAAGCTTGAATAGCATAGGAACATTTAAATTAAAGCTGGAAAACACAAAAGTCACAACCTGATCCTTGTTTTATCCATTACTTAGTACAATCTATAAATTTGAACACAGTCATGTGATGCAAGGGCACAAAATTAGAGCATAAACCCAATATTTAGAAATTGAGCATTGGATACACTGTTAATACTTTCTGCTTGTTTCCAAACTAGCAATGCTTAATTATATTACAAAGCAAAATAAATAAGCCTATACTTCTGGCACCTCTGAAGTGAATAACAGAGTAAAAGAAAACAAGGTCAATCAAAAAAGAAACATTCCAATATTAAGAGACACATAAGACTTGAAACCAATCGATTTTACATTAGAATGAACTAATTTAACATGGGACATATTAACTGCAAACCATGCACATTTCTTTTGTGGAAATAGCTTTGTTGTTTCTTTCCCCAATCACGCACATGGGCAGAGTGCCATTCTTTGCAGGATGTAAGGGAAGGGGGAGCATGCATTAAGTGTCAGAGCCTCTATTATCTGTTTATCCACGTGAAGCAAAGGGAGGTCCCCTCCAGCTCCTCTTCTGCTGTCTCTCATTTTAGTCCTTCTTCTTCTGGTTTACTGCCTATATAAAGGCAGATCAGTCTAGCACCACCCTTTCTCAATCTGCCTTTTGCATCCATCTTGGACAGACAGCTTACCTGACTAAAGATCCTACAGTCTTTGTCAGTCATTCCAGCCTTTATTGTTTCTGACTTTACAGCACTGACCTCGGCAATATCTTTCTCCTCTGACCGCTGTTTCACCTTTCCTCACTGCCAGGCCCACACTGTCTGAGACTGTGATCACCTCCTTGCTGCATTAGCAGAAAAATGGATCAGTGATGCTTTAACTGTACCTGAAAATGGGGACGTTCCGTAAGGCCATGGAAAAGACTGACTGAATGAATTAAAAGGTGAACTTCAGAGCTGTAATTAAAGCTGAAGTTAATGTTAGATTCTCCAAGCCAACCTTTCCCCAGTAGCCATGCTCTGAGGGACATTCAACACAGAAATTTTTAAACTAATCTTCCTTAGAAATTGTTTTCTTGTCTCATAAACCCTTCTGACACTCAAGTTCTCTGAGAATATCCCAAAATGATTCATATGCTAGGGTCACTGATTCCCAGTTTCTGTGAGGCTTCTGACTGCGGAAATGTCAGATAAAGTTCTGTACCCAACTGCCAGAGAACAGAGTAAGCCAGAAGGAATTAATGGACAGAAAAAAGTTGTATTTTTTATTAACATGATGTTTTCCCAATGATCACTCTCAAATGTGATCTTTAAAATATTATTTTAATGCTTATGCATTGTAAGCATTGAGAGTTTAATGGACTTAGCCAACCTGGAACTCAGACATATTATAAGAACTAAGATTAATAACATATTTCCTTAAATGAAGAGTTAAGTCAGATGGCAGGATTACCATCTTTTGTTCCCAATGCCAGAAACTAAATGAGCCATGTGTCCTTGTCAGGATCATAACTGTGATAAAAAAAGGTCAGTCTTCAGGCAGGATTACTGTAGATAAAACCTGCGCAGATGTAAGACTTAAAATGGTTTTCTCAAGAATCGGGGACTCAAATACTGTGAAGTAAAACCAAGAAATCCTCTACCCTTCCTCTTTGTTAGGCCACTACGTAAGGTTATCAGAATGAAACCCATTTTAAAATCCCAGTAACTTCCCCTGTTGAAAAAATACATTTTGATTTTTCCTTCCAGTTATGGAGAACCAAGTCCATGCTAATAAATGGAACCTGCCCAAAGATCAACTGGCATGGAACAACTTTCACCTGTACTACTAAATTTCCACCCTCCAAAATGGCGACAGTACTTACACATGCAGGAAAGCCCACAGGCCACCGCTGCCAATTCCCGAACTTGTCTGGAAATCAGCGAGGAGACAGCTAGTTGGCTGGAGCCAAAACCCTGCCAGGATCCATCATAACAGTTTAATAGGAAGAACAATGGAGTTTCAGCACCAGGGAATGCTCTTCAGTCCTGTTTAATTTGCCAGTACAGATACAACCAATGTGACAGAGTTAAAGGTGAAGCCCTGCTACTGAAAAAGCAGAAGTTTTTAATAAACTTTTCCAGTTTGACCAGGCCATCTACCATGTTTGCCTTCACAAACAACCAATTTCTGATATGTGCGTCTCACAGCCTCCAGTGCCAAACATGGCTGGTCAGCCTGACACACATGAAGGAACCATAACGCCGAGCTGGAGCCAGGAGAGGTGTGACAGCTCCCTTCCCTCTGTCCTCTAAGAACAGCCCCATTTGACAGCTATCATTTTCACCTACCACCGCCTGTCTTGGGATAGCCAAAGAGCACGACCCGAGAGGGTTGTTCTCACACAGAGAGAGCTGATATTCGTACTTTAAAGGACAGATGTTAACTTCATGCATAAGCATTGCGGGAAAGAGTGTTAGCAGAAACAGCACAAAATGAAAAAATGATTCCTAAAGAGCAAATGACACATTGGAAGCAGTCTTTATAGAATCAAGTAAAGATTACACTCATAATCCTTTAAAGGTTTGAATGTGCATATCAACAATTAATACACACGTTACCAAATGGTCAGGGGAATAAAAAACTTGAAGCATGGCTGCTAAGCAATTCCTTTATTTCATGAGAAGGCAAGTCTAAGAGAATAAAGCTAAAAATCCCAAAATAGATAGCAAATTATTAGTCATGGAAAACAAGAATTGCACAGAAAAAAAGCCAAAGAATTATTCTTTCAGAAGTGTTGGAATGGCATTTCAAAAGCAATGCCTTTCCTACAGTGAAGGAACTAAAAAAATCTTCCTTCTTGATGGGGTGATTAGCCAAAATAGCATACATGTTCCTGTGTGCCTTCTACATTTTCTAAAGAAAGTTCCAGAATTAGACATGAAAATACTAACATGAAAGGGGTGTTTTTGTAGAGGTCATTTTATTCTTTTCAATTAGGTAGCATAAATATGATCCTCAAGAAACGGCAGATACTGACAGTCCTCCCCCACACATGCTATATGTATGCAGACAACAAAAATGACAGCACTCATCTCTTCTACTCTCTAAACTTTCATTAAAAAGAGAAGAGGTAGACACCCAAGCATGGTAAGTAAAATAAGACTGCCAAGATACCACTGCCAGGTGCAAGCAAATCCTCAACAGTGCAGAGCATATATTGACCCATTATACCACAGTGAAAGCGACATCTATCAAAGTGCAATGGAACTTGGGAAAAATAAATAAATATAGCTTCATAGTAAACAAAGGGAGGGAAAAACAGGTCTCAAAATCAACCCTCCTGTAATATCAGAATATTACCCAATAAAGAAAAATAATTGTTAATAAACTGGTTCTCTGCCTGATCTCAACAGAAGTGTCAAACAACTTAATTGTCGTGAAAAGATAGATAATGTGACCTCATGCAGTTCAAGTTGCTGAAAGTACGAAACGAAGTTGTTACAGATTACTACCAGCTCTACACTTACAGAGCTAAATACTGAGGGTTTTTTTGGCAGTGGAGAATAATTTCACTGGAAGTATGACTGAAATTCTCAACTTCTGCTTAAAAAGAAGCCTTGCTAAACTTGACAGATCCCCTGAATCAAAAAGGGAGGAATTAAGTTTAAATCCAACTTAATTCTATTAAAAAAATTCCTTCCTTCAGTTGCTTTACTGTGGCATGACTGATGTCCCAGTTTTAACAAAATCCAACTCTAATTTTCAGCTAGACACATTTATGTAACAACATTATACAACTTGAAGTTTAAGATAGACAGCTCAGGCATTTCTTTGCTATGGTTCACATGACATGAGTGACTGATTATCTAGGTTTTGCACATTAAAAAAAGCAGCTTGCATGCCATTGTAAAAATCACTGCTTTGCTGTACTAGAATACAAATCTCAAGAGACAGCTCCTAAATCATGGTGTTAGAAGACAAGTATACAGATGAAAGTACAACATGACTTTCAGTTTTCTTGTTAGTTCAAAGTAATTCTTCATGCTAGAACACACAATACACTCATACATCAGAGGGACATGCAGAACTCTCCCATTTAGGAATGAAGGATTCGACATAAAAAAAACCCTACAGTTTGATGTTGCTTTTAAAATATGTCACACAAAATGACAAGTTTCTCAACAGAAGTTGTGCCCTGCCAGTAACAGATATTCATTTATAAATAGCTAGAAAAGTCAGAGTTCAGGCAACTTAAGGAAAGTATCTCTCTCTGTACTTGAGTAAAGCATTGTTACTACACAAGGATCGAACCTAAAAAAAAATAAATAAAAAAAAAAAATCAAGACATGGAAATATCATCTATGACAAATTAATTAAAATGGGCCGGTAACCTCCATTTCCTTTGGAACCTGAAGAAACTAAGCCTATGCATACCATCAACCTCAACTCCTGGAGCAGCTTTTCAGGGATTGGCAAACATCCTGTCCTGTTATCCCCTTGAGCAAACCAAACCCAAAGCTTTCTTTTTCCCCTCCAGAACAACCCTAGTGATTCATGCATGGTTAGTACAATGTTATAAGGTGTTGTAAAGAAGGAAGGATATTAATGCTATTAAGACCTAGATGGCAATAAATCATGGCTCTCCAGGTTAGCTAAAGCAGCGTAACTCTGGCTGGAGTTATGATATAGTTCTATAAACTTACAGAAGCTAGAAAATGGAAATAAAGAACTTCTGTTTCTCCAGCCATAAAAATAATGCAGCATCCAAAGAAATCAGGGTAAACATATGAAAAATAAGAGGAAATACTTGTGCTCGCCAGCCTCCCTATTGCCACAGAATGTTGTGGCAGCCAAACATGTAGCTTTCAGAAAGCCATCAATTTGTCTTCACATAATTCTAGAATTCTCCCACCACCACAGTCAGTGTACTGCCCATCACTAGCCGCTTGTTAAGTAACCGTCACCTTGCCTATTCACTTGAAGTGTTATGCATGCTCATGCACATTGTATAAGATATTGAGCACATCTATCTGACACCTACTAAAGGTTTTACCTGACAAAAATCCAAGTTTATGTAGAAAAATTCAAACCATACATTGGCAACATATTCTGCAATTCTATTCTATGGCACTAAAAGATGCATTCAACATGTTAAGTAGTCTAATCTTAATTGGTAAAAAAATTCTAAAACTTGAAAATTCCATTTACATGTGAAGCTTCCTTGCATGATTTCAGAAATCAAGTAATTTTGCATTCAGATTCACAAAGGTAAATAATAGGTATGTGACAGGTATAGCAATGATGAATTCCAAGATGTACACAAATTAAAAGATCTACTTTAAAGATGTAATAGTGTATCTAGAATGATGTTATTGCAGCACAATATCCAGCACAATTAGTTTGCTGAATGCTTCTAAAAACAAACTGACAAAAACACTGCAGGCAGATGATAGTCCATAAAACACTCAAAAAAAAAAAAAATCAATATAGAGTAGTCCTTACCTAGCTGTTTTTCTCGTTCTTCTCTCCGTTCTCTAGCAAGCCGTTGCCTGTCATCAACCTTGAGTATTGTTGGATGATCTACAAATGGAGGGAGGGGGAAAAATATTAGGCATATAGCATAAAATCATATAGTACCATTCCATTTAGAGGAATGACCATACAACTCTAGTTATTCTATTTTCAATATAGACCACATTTCCAGAAATCCATCTTATAAAAAAATTAAAGATAGAAACAGTAAAAAAAAAGGAGTGTATTCTAATTATCAAGAAGTAAAACACTCCCAAAGAATGAAATAAATTGTAACTCTGAATTGCAAGCAAGGCTACTGCCTGTGAAAACCCAGGAAATATTGTTTTGTTTCCAAGCCTATAACAACTCAATTGCTTAAGAACATTATGACAAAATACTATCTATTATTCCATAACCTCCCTCCAAAATGCATCTACAGGAAATTCTATTACAATGCAGTACACTCTTTCCACCAGTACTGCCTAAAAAAAACCCCAATAACCTCTAGTTCACAAGACTGAAGGAGCTCAGCACCCAAAGGTTGGATCAAAACACTGTTGCGTTCTGGTTGAGCTTCTGAAGACAGCGTGATACTGATCTCCACAGATGTTTGTGTGCACTTGTTAAAAGCTGTGGTGAACCTGTTAAGACAGTGCATCACATGCATGGACTGGTACAATACCAGTAGAGATAATAGTTTCCTCAACTATGCTTGTAGAGTTAAAGTTAGCTAGATGATACCTTTAAAAACATCTGCAACTAGCTGCTTGGATCACAGCAATAAGACTAAGAATAACATGAAAAATCTGCGTCAGACCCCAGGCTTGACTATAAAATCTCAGGTTTGGTTAGAAAAACATCACTTGTTCAGAGTTCTCTGGAAAACAAGAAAACGCTAAATACCTAGCATCCTACTTCCAGCCTCAGCAGTGGAGCTGTTCCAGACAAAATCAGAACAAAATCCAAGTTACCAATTCATCTCAGCATGCTGCCAAAACTAATTTCCTACTCATCCTTAGCCTGTTCTGTTCAACCTGGAAAACTGTTCATTTTATGCCTTTTCACTAGCACTGAAAAATTCTGCTTTGAGAACAAGAAACACCACAGAAAACTCAAGAAGATTTCTGGGTATAAAGAAATGGTCTTATTTATTTTACTATTGAGGGGAACTCTGGTTTTATTATTTTAAGAAAAAGAACTACCTAGAATACTGTTACCATGGAAGTGCACATAAAAACAAGACAACAGAGCCTTTTCATTATTCAGTGCGAATACACAAGCAATTTGTAAAACCTGTAAAGTCAGCCTATTTGTGTATAGACTGCATGCCTATAAAAAAAAGTTACTAGCAAAAAAATACAATGGGTTGTAAAAAGAGGTTAAAGATACTTGCAAAAATTCCTGAAGTGAGGATGTGCTAGACAGATTTTGAATAGTTATTTCAATTAAATGAAAAAATCAGTAATGCACATTTCATACTCTAACACAAGTTTCCGTGTCAGGATGACAGGATTTCTAGGATGAAAGAGTTCACTGATGACTAGCTTCAGTTTAATTATTCTTGAACTCTCACCAGTGAAAAACTATCATCTCAACAATGGTCAGAGACTACAGCCCCAATTAATGACCTTAACAGTGATGCAACAAAGCAAGAGCTGCAAGGAGAAAACCCATTGCACAGTTGGTAGGAAGAACATTCAAACACGATAGCCCCAATGAAAGGTGCAACAAGCGAGCAAGTCACCAGCAAAGACAAAAATCTATCACCCAGTTACAGATCAAACCTTTAACATGGGTTGAATAGCACACAGTGTTGCAATTTATGAAACATTGCCTAGCCATGCCATTGCATAGATTTGTCCAACGTATGGCGTAGGTTAACATCTGGCTGATGTTAAGAAGTGTGCTGACTTGCATGCAGTCTCTACAGCACGCGGACAGAGGTCAAAAGGGTAATAATATTCCTTCTCTCCAGTGGCTGGCACATGAGAGTCGCAAAACATGAATTTCTGTAGCATGAGTAATTAGTGCTAGCGGAATAATGCACATCCAATATGAATTCCCCTGGAAAATAAGAAGTCCCCTTCAAGGGCTGTCAGCAAAGTCAATGTAACATTGAGTTGACAGAGAATGATGAGACACTGGGGAATAACATAAAATCCTGCTTTTTTTCAGAATGTACTATTCTCCTTCCAGGTTTTTATTCCTTTCTTGAGAGGACAGACTTTCCCTATCAGGGAGAAGCAGCAATTCTTCAAAGAGGCAGGAGGGATACATGGACAGGCAAACTGAAAAGGTCTCCCTTAAGAATTCCTAATTATAAGCAATGGAAGGAATAAAATAAATTTTTAAAGCTGCCCTCTGCCATTCTTTTTGAAGATATCCAATTATTTTTTCTCTATCACACACCTGATAGTGTTCACACACACAGCCCCTCTCCCAACACCCCAGGATGCCAGAACAATCCTAAAGAATTCACCATAAGTTGCAGGCTATGCAAAGCCTAAGTATGTCTTCAGTAACAAGCTATTTTGCATACATTTGGGAGCACAAAGAACTAAATCAATATTGGCGCAAAGATGTGGATAACACGTTTGTGGCAGGCCAGCATTACCTTTGCTCTACTAGAAGCTGGAGCATACATTACTGGTGCAAATCTTACACTGTTAATTAAAATGTCTTTTCTAAGCTTTGAAAATGATCCTTCGTAGTTTGGCTACAAGCCCAATCTCCAACAACTGTGTTCTGAATCCAGCTGATGTGCTGACAGCCCCAGTACACAGCTTAAATAGCTTCAAATTGTGGCAAAACAAGAAAGTTCACTGGGCCTGCTCCCCATTTTATTTCTCATGTCTCTGCTCATTAACAGCCTCTGCCAGGCAAACACCTGGGGGATTGGCGTTTCTTCTTATTCAATAGGAATACCAGGACATACACACAAGGTACTTTGTACTCTCTCTTGCTTGTATTCATCATCAGGCAATAGCTTTAAGCTGCTGCACAAGGGAGATGGGAAACATGTCATTTAGAACAAATCCTGCAAGAATTCCTTAATTCCTACAGAAATAATTGAAAACCGGGCATATGCAAAGCCTTACGGAGACCACTCCAGGAAGACCCATGTGCTTTTACAGAAAAGTTGCAGTCTGATTATGATGCAATGTGTGTGGACTTACGCTCAGCAACCTATTTCACTACACTTATGTAACATACAAATACTTAATATTATGCCTGAGAGGGATGTTTGGAGATTAAATAAGCCGTAGTTCTATAAAGGGAAAATTAATTTTGTACCTATTGCTGGAAAGTAAGCCTCTAAACTACATATGAAAACAGCATTTTTCATAAACTTACAACACTTACTGTGAGTTTAAAATTATTTTTAAGAATTTACTAGTTCATTTAGAAAAGCTTAAAGCCATGAACAGTATTTTGCAGCACTGAGATGTCAGTCGTTTTTGGTCCCTAATTATATTAACAAAAGGAAAATGCAAGCTTTTCAAATTCAAATCTTCTATATAATTAATATTCACTGAACTCTTAAGTATAGTTGACATTTGTAGAAATTAGGTTGTAATTTTGCAAAATTAGTAATTGTCACATATACTTACTACGTATGGCCAGTTTCTGTGGCTCAGATAACTATTAGCTGTGCTCAGTGTGACTTCAAAAGTCAGACTACTACTATTGTTCATTTCCATTTATAATCCCCTCAAATATGCTTCCATTCTGCCCTTAACTCCTAGGGTGCTAATTTCTTGTACTAAAGAAACTAAAACGGAGATCAAGTGAAAAACAACAAACAGCCAGTTTGTATGTTAGTTCACAGGGGTGCTCTGGGGAGAAAGAAATGTAAGACACAGCATTATTTGAAAAGATGCATTGCTTGGATCTCAGACTCTCTTCCCTTTGTCTAGCTCCCTTTGCACTGCCATGCACCCACTCAGAGTTGTCTTAGACTCCTAATATTTGTTCAGCCAGTAGACACCTTCTAGACAATAATGACTTTGTTCATCATGACAGCTGTCACTCCTGCTTCAAACTCTTTGATTTCTTTTTTAACCAAAACACTGTTTGACATAAGATTCCTATGCAGTCTAAAGAGGAAAAAAAAAATAAATCATCAAACCCCAAACACACCAAAACCAACCCCCAGCTCTCAGGAGCTCTCTCCCTCATGGAGTCTCACCAGCTGGGTGCAAAGCTAAACCCTGTACATGTGCCTGTGCTCTTCCCCAGCTCCAGGAATTTTACATTCCTTTCTACACACCAGCATAGACGAGGGGAACATAGAAGTAGCTAGGACACCCTCCAGAGAAATGAAAACTGGGATTAAACTACTGCAAGATATTGATCACTGTCCAACACCAAGAGTTCTGGTTTTGCTGTGGAAGTAGGTAATGTTGTTATCTCCATTCTCTCCTCTTTTTCCCATCACCTTTCTGATTGACAGAGCCATGAATGCTGTGATTTGTGCAGGACCCAGCACTGCCTGGCTGAGCAAATGAGGTGTGATCTGAACACAGACAGCACTTGGATAGCTTCCCTCTGGGCAGTCAGGCCAAAGGTAGCCACTTTGGGGATAAAGAAGAGTCTGTCGGTACAAAACAGCCACTGAGCTGCCAGGCTGCCAAGGAGGTGAAACAGGAGTTCTTACAGTATGCCTAGTCCTCGGCAACACAAGCACCTATGCTTTCTCGGGCATCTACACAAGATCACTATTAATTACATATTTTAAGCTTGGGTACCTGAATTGCAATACAGGCATAATTTAGATATTTAAGTGCTCTTCTGGATCTTGGTCTAAGCAAGCAAATGGAACAGACTCATGGCATCAAGGACTACATTAAGCATTTTAGTACATAGGTTTTCAACTGCGTAAGCGAACAGTGAATTAAATCCATACAATGTACCAATCAGGTATGGTGAAGTAATGACAAACATCTGCTCACTGCATAAAGTACATTACAGAATATCGTATGCTTTGTAATAAGTGAAGAAACGTCTGAACAGAAGCACATTCATATAAAGCTGTAAATCCTTGCCTACAGCAGACAACTCTCATGCAAGCACAGATGCAGGTATAGTGGCTTCTGTTGCCTTATCTCACTTCCCAACCCTAATTTCTAAAGCTGCACTAAAATAAAAGTAGTGCCTTTTTTTTTTCCAGTTTTACTTCTTTGCAAACAATCAGAAATTCCAGCCTAACTAAATATGAGCAGTCACTGATACCATTTTTGACTGAAACAGTAAGAGAGGTATAACAGCATCAAACATTTTATAAGTTTCTACAATGACAGCTGTTTTTCACATACCATTGAGGCAAATGGCCTTATAACATGAAGCATGTGGAATGGCATACCTGGTTTCGTTCCGGTGCTGCTTTGCCCTGAAGTGACTTTCTTGTCTTGTATGTTAGACCCTTCAGTTGCTAAAATAAGGAGGAAAAGGAAAGAGATTAATTAACCATATTACTTCCCTTCAAAACCAGACCATTCCAAAATACCACTTTAATAGCATTCTACACCATTTTGCATAGAAAAAACATGAAGGTTACGCAGAAAACACTGAAGCCACAATACAAGTTCCCTATTCAAGTTGAGGGGAAAACCACAAGAAGATTTCATTTTAACAATGGTGTTTTTAATAAGGTGTATAATTTTTTTTTCCCATGCTATGCTAATGCTGTACACACAGCTAATTTTTCCTCTTTCTTCTCAGTGATGTTTTGGAAACCACTGCTTCCAAAGAACAGCAGCCTTTAATTTTTTAACTTTTTTACATTTAATTTCCCTTTGAAGAAGCTGAATTAATCACACTGGTAAAAACAAATTAGTGGAAATAACAGAATGTAACTGCAGAGTGACTTGGAAGCAGCAAACATTCAAACATGTTGCAATAATTGGATGCAATGAGGAACCTGTTGCTAAAGGTGACTTGCAGATCTTAGGTTTCTCAAAATATGGTACCAGATACTGGTAAAAATTTCATAGATGTTTTACAAATTACTAACACGCTCATTATGCAGAATTGAAGAGAGGATAATTTATGACCTGAATGAAGTCTAACAGACAAGTTATGCCTATTGTTTTCAATAGACTTTTGATCAGGTCCTGTCAGTCTAGAAAGAGATAATTCTGGGGCTCTGAATGCCCTTTCAACAAACCTCTTTAAAGAAACACCAAAAGATTTATTATTATGCTTCAAATCACAACCATATCCTTGGCTCAGCATCTATTTATAATTAAAAACCAAGCCAGGAAATTAGATGATGTGACTTTCTCAGCTTACTACTCATCTTCATGCCCACCAGCTCCTACTGTAGGAGTGTTTAAGCCCAGAATGCAGCAATCTGGGAAGAGTCTAATGATAGACTGTAAAAATTCTAAGAACCCTTCCACAAACAGATTGGAAGTATTTGCAAGCAAGGATAAAGAGATAGTTATATCAATAAAGCTATATCAAATAGGGGAGGGGAAAAAAACAAACCCATTCATCTAAATTAAAATATTACTAGAAATGAAAGTCGGAAAAAACTTGATTACTCCAGCTTTAAAAGCTAAACAGGCATTACTGTATTAGACCCACTTTAGAAAACATAATTTTAAAAGTTTTTTTCAGAAGGCTCCAGGTAATTTCCTACACTTGGCAGCTTTGAGAATACACACGCAGGCCTTACTACCTTAGTGAGTTCATTCCCTTCATGGCGTGACAAAAGTCTTTGTTTCTGCTCCACCTCCTTCCACAGGCATGTTTCAGGACGAGCATAAAGGATAAGAGGTAGCAGGAGGAGCCTATGGGACACTTACTGTACCCTTTTTGCAGGTGTTGTGATTTAACCTGGCGAGCAGCTAAAACAACCACACAGCCATTCACTCTCTCCTGCCCCCCTCATTGGGACAGGGGAAAGAATCAAAAAAAAGCAAAGCTCATGGGTTGAGACAAAAATAGACAGAAAAGGAAGAGAACAACAACAACAATAATAGAATATACAAAACAAGTGATGCACAGTACAATTACTCCCTACCCACTGACTGATGCCCAGCTAGTTCCCAAGCCACGGCCCCTCCCTGGCCAATTGCCCTCAGCTTATATACTGAGCGTGACATCATCTGGTAGGGAATATCCCTTTGGCCAGTTTGGGCCAGCTGCCCTGGCTGTGCTCTCCCAGCTTCCTGTGCATCTCCTGCAGCAGGCTCATGCCTCCTCACTGGCAGGGCCTGGGAAGCTGAAAAGTCCTTGATTTAACTGTAAACCCTGCTTGGCAACAACTAAAGCATAAGTGTGTTCATAGAATCATAGAATATCCTGAGTTGGAAGGGACCCATAAGGATCATCGAGTTCAACTCCTGGCTCCACACAGAACCAGCCAAATCAGAACATATGACTGAGAGCGTTGTCCAGATGGTTCTTGAACTCAGTCAAGCTCAGGGCTGTGACCACTTCCCTGGGGAGCCTGTTCCAGTGCCTGACCACCCTCTTGGTAAAGAATCTTTTCCTGATACCCAACCTAAACCTCCCCCATCACAGCTTCGTTCCCTTGAGTTCCGTCACTGGTCACCAGAAGGAGGAGATCAGTGCCTGCCCCGTCGCTCCCCCTCGTGAGGAAGCTGTAGGCCGCGATGAGGTCTGCCCTCAGTCTCCTCTTCTCTAGGCTGAACAAACCAAGGGACTTCAATAATCAACATTATTTTCATACTACATCCAAAACACAGCACTATGCCAGCTACTAGGAAGAAAATTCTCTATCCCAGCTGAAACCAGGACAGTGCGGGGAGGCAGGTGAGAGAAATGGAAAAATAGCATTGATCAAAAGTTTACTGTTCATAACCAATCTTTTGCTGAGAGCAACATTCAAAAAAATCACATCATCTCACCAAAAAAAAAGTGTGAAATTTTAAATATGTGTCAAAAAAGACACTCGCCTCCCTGACAATTGTATTAAAGTCTCTTGTGATCAACAGAAGTGTTGAATCTTAAAGGGCAGCCCAAGAAAAGATTTTAGTATTTTACCATTTTAAAGGCCTCGTACAAAGGATTAGTTCGACCTATAGATAGATGGACTGGCAAGATAATCTGGGCAACACTGAGCACTCGCACCTCCAGGCTTTGTAGAACCTATCATTATCAAAACCCACACCTTTTCCTCTCAGTGTTCCAAATTGGTGGTAATAAGCCTAGAAAAAAGTGTTTTATTCACCAGAGTAAGTGCAT
The DNA here is from genome assembly GCA_013400195.1 of Aramus guarauna. Classification (NCBI taxonomy): domain Eukaryota; kingdom Metazoa; phylum Chordata; class Aves; order Gruiformes; family Aramidae; genus Aramus; species Aramus guarauna. Next base: position 1,253,490 of record VXBL01004964.1, read on the forward strand.
TTAAATTCTTCATACCTCTTTATATCTTACTACTACCTTAACTTGAGGGGGATGGTAGGTAAAATAGACTTTCCTCCTGCTTGAATCAGCCATTTAGAACATTCTCAGAAAAAGTCCTGCTGTAATGCATGGGGAACCTACACCACGATTCCCATCAGCTTGGCCTAGGGCATCATACAGAAGAGGAAACTTATAAAAGAGTAAAAATATTGTTTCTGGGAATTAGTGAGACCACTGATAGCTTCAGCACAAGTTTCTTTGCATATCTTATACAGTGCATGTGCATTATTTTCTTCAAGCATTGTGCCACGGGTTTATGCAATATTCTATTAACTTCAAAACAATGGTTTAAATGCCATCCAGATAATACACTTGTAACAGAGACTAAGTACACAGAGTAATTTTTTTCCCCATATTTCCTCATCTGACATTTCCTTAGAATATATTGTGACATGGTTTGAGTACACATTCATATGACTGCTCACATGACAAGTGATGAAGAAAAGACGGCACAAGCATGCATTTTAATGATGCTGGATATGAAATAAGAATTGGCACAAGTATTTAGTAACTAGTGTAGGTGTGCTCCTGCATAGAATATAACTCTTGCTTTAAGATACAGATTAATCAGACAACTGAACATCTAAAATCCAAACCCAAAAATTGATGACACTGGTTCCAGCAAGACTCAATAACATAACACATGCCAGGAGAGACATCATTCAACTAACTAATACTTGCTCTGCTGCTTATCTTGAGCCACTATCTTTACATGGAGGGAATAAAAATTGCATAGAGGTGTTGGAAATAAGAGTATATTTTTCTGTGAAGCATTCAGAAAACTGCTGAAGATAGCCTGGGTAATAGTGCAGATATATTGGGGAAGACAATCACAGAATCCGAGCTGTTGAGGCTGGAGGAGATCTCTGGAGATCATCCAGTCCATCCTCTCTGTTCGAAGCGGGGATGCCTTGAGCAGGCCATGCCCAGTTGGTTTTGAATATCTCTAAGGATGGAGACTCCACAACTGCTCTGAACAACCTATGCCAGTCTTTGACCACTCTTCACAGTGGACAAGTTTCTCATATGTCTGAACAGTATTTCTTGTATTGCAGTTTTATGCCCATCATATCCTGTCTTGTCACTGTGTGCCATGAAGTCTGGCTCTGTCTTTTATTCCACTCCATCAGGTATTTTCTGATATGTGGTTCTCCTGGTTTGCTTGGGGGTTTTTTGGTTTAGGTTTTGTTGTTTGTTTGTTTTAAATTTTTTTCCTTCCAGGGTTTTTGACATTGAACTGAAACACTAAGTGATTTGCCCAGAGCCCACCTTCACTTTGCAAGGACCTGTTTCAGTAAAAGGTCTTCCAACAGCTATCCACAAATGAACTCTTCAAACCAGGATGTTCTGGTCAGTTATTAAACTCTTCTCTTTGGTCTTCCTTCCCAGATGAGATGTTATCTAGCACTCGTCCTCTGGGATAACGCCTTCAGATAAGGAAGTCAGATGAAAAGCTTTGTCTAAGCAGGGTCTACAAGGCTTAAAAATATGTGACTTTACCTATCTATCCAGTGCATGGATTTCAGAGACTGCATAGAAATCACCCACTGACTGAAGCACTGGCAGAATCAAAACCTTGTTTTCTTTTTAAACACATCAATGCAACACTGTATTAGTATGGTTGGAAGGTCCCACAGCAAGGCTGGAGACCTGGAAAGATGATGTTAAAGCTCTGTTCAGTTGAGGAAGGACATCAGCTACAGATTGTCACTTCCAGTAGTGGAATCTTCAACAGATGAAATGCAGTGGGAGGGGGCACGTGGGGATCACAAGCACAAGATGGTACTCTGACCCATGTCAAGGTCAGGACATGCACAGCAGCCCCTACAGAACTGCACCCTCACAAACATCTGAAAAAGGGAACCATATAAGGGCTGCACAACTGTGGATGAGAGTATAGGCAAGCCCGATGCATGCATGCAGACAGCTACATGTGCCTGACAGTTCAGATACACCTCTGGGTAAAGGGTGCACTGAGCAGCCAAGAGGAAATACTGCCTTCCAGTTTCTTGCTCTAATTCCACAAATGAGAGACAGAAGTACTGAAAAACAGCCAGAAGAAAGAAAAAATAGCTAGAACAGAGGAGGAGGGACTAAAGGGAAAAAAAGAAGAAACAAAAATCTAGCTATTCTGTCCCTGCCACTTGTCAGCTAATCCCCTAGTTAGACTGAACAGCTCCCAAACTGTGAAAGAAAGCCGGGAGTGCGTGCTGGGAGATAGAGAAGGCATCAGAAGTGACAACTGGAACAAACTAGTGCCTCATTCAAAGAGTGTTGTCAATATATAGCAGAGGAAATCTGGCATTAAACTGGGAAATTTAGAACAGAGTTAACTGAGAACCGCTATGCTCTTTACACCTTAGCATCCAATTCTGCTACCTCCAACTACTTCCTTAGGAACATTCCTCCAAAAACAAACAAAACCCCCACTCTTTAGTTCACATGCTTATTTTATATAGCATCTTATGCCTGATATGCACAATGTAAAAATGCATAGCTTGAGCTAGTCAGAATTAAGTGGAGAACGGAGCCTCCTAGGACTGTATAAAGCAGGAATGAAGAAGTGGGGCTACTCTAGGCAGTTTTATGTAGCCACTGGGAACAGCAGCTGGCTAGCACATCAATCAAATCATAGGTATTGTTGTGCTGGGTGGAGTGTAGTGAAACTGCAGATACAGGTCAGAGCTGACAAAGTTTATTAGCTTAAAATGCAGAACTACATTAAGACTGAAATACTGAATACCTGACTTAGAATAAGAGTCTGAGCATTCAGCAAACAGCTGTTCCAGAGCAACAGCACTGAACTTCAAGACTAAAAAGTAAGTTTGGATATGAAATTCTCTCTAATGGTAAAATTGAAATGTTTATCTTACTAACAAACTCATGTGAGCCATGATCCAGGGAGAACAAAGTTCAACATGAATAAAAGCTTTCCCGCTGCTGGTGACTTTTGCCTCTTCTTACATCTGCAGCTTATGAATAAGACTTTGGTAATATGTACACCTGTAAAAGCTACTCTCCATATTTACCTTTTACTTGTGTTTTAAAATTGGAAGCTTGGGAACAAAGGACAGAGATCTGTCCAGAGATAAATAGATCTGCAAGTCCTGTGGCTGGCGAAAAAGCACCAAGATGCATGCAGATCAGTTGATAGATAAAAAGATAAAACCAGCAGCCGGATGTCTAATATTAAAATCTTCAGAGTAAGTCAGGACAAAGTTATCATCTGTTCTCCTCTTCAGAAATATGGGACTTCTTTACACAAGAAAAAACACACACACACACTTGTTAAAGACTACAGTTTTCATAAAACCCACTTGATAACAACAACTCTGAAACTACCCCTCCAGAACAGCTTGGGGAGAAGCAGCCTGGCAATCTGTTCCAGCTCAGCTGGACACAATGTTTTCTGGTATTGCTGCACTGTACTGGAAGTTGGACTGACCTTGGACAGACCAACTTCCTTACGCTGCTGCTTCTACCAGCTGTGTGTGAGCTGAACGCTGAGTCAAGGCTACTCCTTGCTTTCATTTATTCACTGTATAAGCGTACTCTGGAGCCCTAATTTTGTTCAGGACCCAATATGCTTTTTCATAAGATTATTATAAGAGTGCGTTTTGAGTGTACCAAAATTAGACTGCAACCAGAGCTAGTTTTGCTTTCATAGAGCCTCATGCACACATACGTAACAGTTAAAGTCCTTCAAAATGGGATAGTAAGAAAATTCTTATTTTCAACTAACACATGCTACAATACAACCCTGCTGGGATGCATGGTGATGGATCAAGCAGAGACTCCCAAAAGCTTGAGCACAAACCCAAACCATCTCCTTCTCTCATCACAGAAACTCATTTGTACATACTGCTCAGAACAGCTGTGTCTGAGATGTTTATTCTCACACTTGAACTGTGCAGGAACACAGAAAGTAGGCATCAGCATTTCATTAATATAAAACATCTCGTGTTCTCCTCCTCTGCAACAACAATTTAAAACGTCCCTTCCCTGCAGAAAGTAATAAATGGTGGCTTGTGGGTACATTCTGAAGCAAACTTCATTCTTTAAAAATCTTGCTGCAGAGCCCATCCTATGCAGCAGATGTGCTATCCTGGTAGCCAGAAGATGCTTCCTGAGCAGTTGCTAAGAACAGGAGCAAACCAGCAGAGGAAGAAGCCCCTGCTCTCAGTCACTACAGACTGGTGTCTCCGTGAAGGCTCACAGACTTCTCACAGACAGAGAGAAAGAGATTTTGGGGCTGGGACCTTTTGTCTGGGAGCAGGGTCTGGACGTATCCCGTTTTGAAGCTCGAAGCTGCTTCCCCCAGCTGGGAGGCTCAGAAGAGTGCTGGGGGTAAGCTCAGAAATCAAGAATTTCTTAGCACAACAGAATGGGAAAGAAAGGGAAATATCTGGGGATGGGAGGACTGTAGGACTGAGCAATAGGTTGCAGAAGGGACAAGGAGAGAATCAGAGGATTCCGATAGGAAGGAAAGCCTGCACGACATCAACATGCATTTTGCAGTGACTTGGTCACAAGAGATGTGAGCTTTTTAGGGAAAGAAGAACCAAGACACTGATGGTGCACTGGCTTTCTTTCAGGTTAGTCCTTTGGAGAGTAACAGAACTGAAGTATCAGGAGGACAAGTCTACACTCAGCACACTTACTGTCAAGCCCCCTCCACCCCACCCAAAAAAGTCCCAAGCCCTCTTAAAAGCCCTGGTGTAGACAGTTCATAAAGAGACCCTAGAAAGATTTCCTTATCAGAGCTACCACTTCATAAGAAAAATAGAAACACATCTAAAACAACAACCTCAGGCCTCTTAATTTAAATGCTTCAGAAAACTGTTAGCAGAATGAGTATAGTTATACCAGTAGAGCTCCAATCAAAATCCTTTTGTAGCAAAATGTTTTAAAAAAGCAACACTAATAAAATTCTTTTTTAAAATATTTTCAAGGTTCTGCCCGTTACTATAGCTGTGAGGCAGTAAGACCTGTGACATGTGAATTCTCTAACACACTTAGATGTAATGCACTCCAGTGATTTAAAATTAACATCTAGACTTCTATGTTGAAAGAATAGAGATGTGCCTAATTTTGGTTCGATGTCAAAGATTCTCTTGTTAAGGGAAGTAGGTCGAAGGAACTGTTGAAGGAACTAGGGTGAAGCAGAGTACTTGCAGACTGCAGACCAGTTTGCTATTCATGGGATAGTATAGAAGTTGCCATTGTTTTCATCATGTTGTAGACGAGAAAGATAAACAGATGATTTAAAACTGACACAGCTAATTCAGCACGAAATCGTACAACACTAACAACAGAAGCATAAATAGATTTCTTTGGAAAAAATCCACAGACATAAAACCAGATGATGCAAATAACTACAGAGAAAGGGACACTTTTTTTAGATTAAAACTGTGTAACTGCTCTGTTGGAGATGCATATTTATAAAAGATTACTTTTGGCTGACTATGTTGGCTTTAAAAAGCATTGCATCCTAAAATATTAAATAACATAGCACATACCAAATTGAGTGCCTTTATCGGGAGAGCTCTTATGCTACTTAGTCTCTTAAAGATGATAAAAGAAACACAGTAACTGTAACAGCATTTATTAAAAAGCTGACATTCACACTATTTCCTTTGGATAATCAGATTGCATCATCTTACTGCAATATAAAACAACAATATTAACATAAAAAGACCACTGGAAAAAAGGTCCCTGTTATCTGCTGAAAAAGCCTGTGCTGTGAAGCAGTAGTTCTGCAGCTGACCAGAAGGCTGGCAAGCCCATCCAGCTACAGATGAGATACACCAATGGAAGCTTTTTAATTGCACATCACCAAAATAAAAGCTGAAATGCCACCACCTGGGGGCATGCAGGACCTCAGTTACAGACACTCAGCATTTTGTACTGTGCAGCCTGTCTTAGGCCATGTGCTCTTCAAACACCAAGACTGAGCAAAATGCTACCTGCAGTTTTATTGCTGAGCCTATTGCTCAAGGGCAAAACACTTTCAGCCAAGGTACAAGAGTAACAGCTGCCTTTCCTCCTCAGACTGACTGCTGCAGGCAGCATTTGCTACCACGATGTCAGACAGATCCCCACATCCAGGATCTGTGTCAGTGTATTGTTGCAGTAGTTGTACATGGAAGGTCACCTCAGAGATTATGAAATGGAGCACCTGTACATTTTTCTACATGAAAAACTTTCTGGACTTCAACTAGAGAGCTTGCTCCAAACGATGAGGTAATTCCTGTGAGTATTTCCAAGTCATGATGAAGCTTACACCTACCACTGAGAACTGGAGAATTAGGCACAGACCAGCCTTTCAATATCACACTGATCCCAAGGTCAGATCGCTTGAGCTGAGGAGAGCAACTTGAGTATTCATTATTTGATATCCTTGTTCAGAGGGCACAATGATCAAAGCATATTGCGGTCTTTGAGTTCTACAAAAACACAGATAGTAACTGCAGTACAGTAAAGTGAATACGGGGATGGAAAGAAGGGGAAAATGGATATTTTGCTATATATTGCTCTATTAAGCAATTTGATCTTGAGATCTAAACATTTTAAAAAACAAAGCAATCTCTTTGGTCTCAGTTTTGCAATAAGAGAAGGTAATGATTTCTCCCCCCAGAAGTAAGAAGTAAAATACAATAAAACATTCTTTTCATGCAGTATGTATTTTTAACTAAAATGAATGTCACAAAGTGAACAATATCTATTGATTAATTTAGGAGACTCATACAAGCTCCCAGACCACCGCAGTGCTTTCATCTTGCCAGTCCACTGACATACACAAGCCATCACATCCCTACTGAACTCAGCGCATATCCATGTTTTCCTCTATGCTTTCAACTCTTCCCAAATTTGCTCAGGCTGTACTAGTCTGACAGGGCTTAGTGCCATGTGTACCATCCTAATGGCTTCACGTTTAAGATACAGAGCAGGCATGTAACATCAGTATTTCTGCCATGGCAACAGACCAATCATTCAAAAGCAAAGCACAACTGCTTGTTTGTCTCACAGTAATTAATCCCTTTCTACAGTAACAGAGTGATCCTGTTGCCATATGGGAACATCTGCATATACGCATACCATGTTCAGGTGCAGGCCGAGTATGCTCGGCATAAGAACAAACACTCCTTATCTTCACTGACATCTCAGTCTGCTGAGCTTTGCTCTTGACAAGTGAGGTTTAGACCATGGAAGCAAGGTGAGGCTTTGGAACCACTTTTTTTTTTTTTTCTATGGGGAGCAAATTGAGATAGATACTGGCTTTCTGGATATTATACAGAAGAGACAGTTTTCAGCAGCTTATTCTTCTGCTTTAATGATCTCTCTCTGCTGCATATGTAACTGCAGGCACACTCTAAATACTAGGATGCTTCTAGCATTTCACACACACACGAACTGCAAGTGTTTTAAAAAGGCATGAAACACTGCAAAAATGAAGTGATATGAACTTTATAAGCAGAAGAAAGTTAGGTCAAAATAGGACTATTCCCCTTCAAAACCTTCCTTCTAGTTAGGTTACTCTGCATTGTTACCTTACACAACTATGCAAAGGAGACCTACAACAACTCTCCTACTGCATTACATTTAGGGCACATTTGCCAGCTCCTTGACTTTCTGGGTACTTCAAAGCACTTTCTTTGTACAGAGCTTCTACTAGCAGTACAGCAGCTTTCACTGGATTCCAAGTTACTAGCCTGCCATATGAAGGACAATTCCCTCAGTTCCCATCCCTATTAAAAGACACCTACAATAAAGCTTAAGAGATTTCCATTATCCAGTATTTCCCCTCCTCTGCTTTCAATTACTTTAAACTCAGAATCGCTGTATCCACTGAATTAAGTGTACTCCTGGCCTTCATCCTGTAATTGCTTTAAGCCATCTTCAGTCTCATCCTATTGCTTATAGGAAGAAAATTGGGTTGCGTGAGAAACTGTTGAATTACCTCATTTCTGAGAGAATAAATGGAGACTCATCCAGAAGAGAAGAGAAACCAGGTAACTTCAAGCTAGCCTATAGATTTAGTGGCTATTTTCATCTTACAGTCAGCAATAACAGAAATAATTTGCAAAAACAGACAAGTGACTTGAGACAGAGTATTTTACTCCCAAAGAAATGGCTCTGCAGAGTCCCTGTAACTGCCTTGAGTGAGATCTTATCAAATCTTTTACCAAAGAATCAATAAAAATAAGGATGTTCAAAATGCAAGAAGGGAGGATGCAGTGAAGAACAGAAGTAGTAGCATTGTTTAACACTAACAGTTAAGACATTTAGTGCTCCATGCAAAGGAGCACACGGTAAAACAGACTACAATTGGCTATAGATGCTGCAGAGATTTCTGCAAGATGCAGCTTCTAAAATAATGAAGTACTATCATCTTGTTTACTAAGGAAAAAAGTTCATTGTCATGTGGGTTTCATCTCCTGACTCAACACTTTGAGCTAACTCAGGTACTGAAAGAAGGAGAGTCTTGTCAACACTAGAGTCCAACAGAGAAGCTAAAAGCTTTAATAAAAAGCTAAGTTAAGCATTACACTGAGATAGCTACACTGCTCCTGGTACTTAGTTATCTCCACACAATACCACATTAGGCCACTTAGATTTATGCCTGGGACATCTGCTGGGATTTCTCTTCCAGAGAGGTAAATTCTAGACCACCTACAAGGTAGTGGGACCAATACAAGTAACATAGGTGACCATTTCACTGCTGCAGAGCTTCCTGGGCAAAGCTCTACAGCTCACAAATTTTACGGAGATATTCAGTCTTCCTTCCAGCCTTAGACAAATAAAACATGAATAATGCCTGCCAGTCACTGTATCAACAACAACTTCTCAACTAAAGACAGCAGGAAGATTCACAGAAGCTGCACTTTGTTTATATAACCCACTCTGTGCAGACAATTATTTCTGACAGTTAAAACTACAAAGACTGCATGCTGTTATTTAGCAGTTAAGTTCCTGGATGCAGCATTCAAGCCATTACTCTAATCAAGAGCACACTTGCCTGAGGAAAACAGGCAGTTTTGTGCTAGGCTTCCTCTACCTTGCTAGAAGGGATGCTGTTAACTACTTAGAACAAGTACAACACTCCATTTTCTAATTTTTCTCCTGTTCTTTATACAAAAGATATATCCTACTACTGCAAGCTAAGTAAGACAAACATTTAATGTGGTGCAATATTCAGAAACAGTGAAGCAAAAAGCAGGTTCCTATCATTGCTGGGCTGACACACTAAGAAAATACATTTCTGACTTATCCTTAATCACTTCAATCACTGTCAAAAATAAAAGCTGTGACAGGACGACACTGTTATATTTAAGGAGGCACAAGACAAATAAAGCTACTACCAGCCAAGAGCTCAACTAAATTCTCAAGACACCACTTACTGGAAAACTTGTCTTTCAAAGTGAACATCACAGGAAAATTCTATTTTCAATTCGGGGACCAGTTCTTTACTATAATCTTTATTGCAATCTTTACTGATAATAAAGCTGCCAGGAAACAGGACTTCCGGAGGAGTAAGGTATTGCTGGGTGTAAGGGCAGCAGACTCTAACAGATAATTATAATACTGCATACACAGAACTGAGGCTGCACAAACAGCCTTAATTATTTCTGAGCTCCATGTCTTTGGAAAAACTATATGTATGAGTATGTGTTTAGAAAGGCAAAGTTAGATATTTGAACAGAAAGCTACTTCTATAAAATCTTTAAATAATACTAACATTTACTTTTAAAGTCTCTTTACTATGAACATGTCAAATGGTTATTAGAGCTCTTTGACCTTCGTGTTATAAGAATAATTCATCACTTCAGGTACACTAGCAAAACCAAAGTACATTTTTCCCCTGGTTCCTTCTGGAATCTCAGGCTGACTGTCACACCACTAAAATGGAGCTTATCTTTATATGTTGCCGCACGCCCCCACACACACTCCCCCCAAGTGCATAAGCTTTTTTTAAGAAAAAAAAGCAAAACTTGTTTCTCTCTATGGAATCTCCATAGGCAATTGATTTCTCTTAGACATAGCCACAGCCTACTCTAATGGCGGCACAAACATTTTCTCTAAGTCCAGTACTATGACAGCTCTTTATACATCATAAAAGCATAAATCATTCCAAATCCATGCAGGTTTTCTTTTAGTTCCTTAAGCATTGGTGTCACTGGCTTTCCAAGCACTTGCTTGTTAGCTATCTTGGTGATTGCATTGCCCGACTGCCATAATTTGCAGCTCCTAGCCTTCAGAGACATAAATTTCACTTGTTTTCCCCTCCAGTCTTCAGGGAAACCTTTTGTCTCTGACTGATTAGCTTTTATTTTAAGCATGTTCCATGATTTCAAAAACAGTCTGAGAGGATCCAGTCATATTCAGGCTTTAACAATCCCTGAAAATTAAGTATTCTAGAGAAATATGTAAGAATGAGTTGCTACAGAAAATAAATAAAACCTCACATTTCTTAGTCTACTTTCTTAACAGAAGCAACAGAAGTCTTAGCTTGCCTCATCCCATTGCTTTTAGTCTGATATACATAGGTAGTCTGTCTACCCACCAAATCAGAGAGTGTTAAAAAAGTATTGTTATCATTGCATTTGGTGCCTTAGTTACGTGGGAAAATCCACCATGGTGCTGGTTGAATTGAGTCTAACAGACAGAGCAAAGAGTAAGACAAGTGTTAAACTGTTGCTTCTTTCTTCAGATCTAATTTTGTATTGTTTTATAAGGATGACATGACAGAATATGTAAAACATCTGACTAGGCACTGCATCATACTGTAATCAAAAGAAATCTATTTAACACCAAATTTTAAGTATTCAAGAATAAAAATCAAACCCAGAAGTTACTTTAAACCAAAACCTTCAAGTGTTCAGTATTTTGGAACAAATGCCTCTCATTCTTAACTTGAAGACTTGCATAAATCTTTGTATTTGGACTAGTGTTTCTAGTAACTAAACTACTAACTGTTTCAAATCTGAGAAGGTTTTTAGACACTGACCTAGAAAAAAGTTACAGCTTAATGGAAATTTCATTGTATCTCCACAACATTAGGTACGCAGTACTACCGAGACAGATCAAAGCCTGACTTCCTTCACAATTGTTTAGCCTTCCTGATGAGAGGGCTATTAACTTCCAAGAGCACAATCACATGCTTAACTATTCAACAGAACGTACACGCATAGGGTATATTAAACAAAGTTGCATGGACAAGTTTCACTCTGAGGTTTCCTAACTTTTCAGTTCTTGAACTTTGAACCTGAAAAGCTAACAAAAAGCTTGCATTATGTACTGACATATATCAGTCACCTAAAATTAAAAACATACAAGCATAAAAAAAATAGGTACCTTTCCATACTACCATCTCTCCCACACTCTCAATTATCAAATTAGTTCAGGAAATCGCAATGCTGTATTCTCTGGGATAACAGAAATTGATTTGGCAGACTGACCACCCTGCCACTAGATGGGAAGAATCACATGTTTTGCCAATATTTTCCATTCTTTTCCACCAGCTGCACTCCTGCTCCCTTTCCCTATTGAACCGCATCCTTTAGTCCTTTGCTGATCTTACATCTTTCTCCACACCTCAGGCACTGCCTCAACCTCCTCCTTTTGTTCCTGAACGCGCTACCTTGCAACTCTCTTCTCCTGCCTTTCTACTTCTCACCCTTATAGTTTTCTGGCTAACCTTGTTGCAATCCAAACACCTTCTCCGCCCCACCTCTCTCAAGTGGCATCAGATCACTTGTCCTGCACACTCAGCAAGCAGCAGGTACCTGGGCCACACTGAAGAAGAGTAAGCCTCTAGGCTCGTAGTCCGTGCACCTGGTGCCGAAGCAGCCTGCAGAGACTGGAAGCAGCCAGGGAAAGACAGTCCCACTCAGTCCCAGGAGCTCCGGGGAGGAGCGTGCTCATTCATTCCATGGGGATGGTGAATCATGTGAACACTGATGAGCCCAAAGCGTTTGAAAAGAAAGACTACTGCCTCAGTTCAGCCAAAAAACCTGGACAGAAATGTAGCACTCAAATGCTGAATGCATCCCTATCAGGCATGAGCTAACTGTGACCTTTTATGTGGCTAATTTGGATGGCTTTTCATAGGGAAAGGAGGAGGTGTAGCTCTAAAACCAAATTCACACCATTCCCAGTTTCAAATCTTTCCTCTGAAGCATGGTGGCCTTAAGCCACCCCTATGAGACCGCTATCAAGATTTTTTTTTCAGGAAGAGAAAGTCCCCATTACTTTTCCACGTCTCATTCTTCAGCAATTGGCCCATTTGCTGAAGATGAACAAAATAAAAAAGGAGAGAGAGATACTGGCAAAAGAGAAACAGAGGCCAAACCATTTAAATCTAGCAAAGTTATAAAAAGACTGAAAGGCTCTTTTAATGGGAAATGTTATGCAACCTTAATTATTTGCCATCTGCCTTGTAAAATTCAAATCAAGCATGAGAAGGATAAAATTCTCACTTAGGGTTATTTTATTATGCAAAACATCTTGGTTTTACAACATCATCACTGAAATGCTTCATGGAATTACAGCTCTTTAATTCACACTGGCTTTCTCTTTATTGTGGATGGAGAAAACAAAGAATTTAGACCTCTAAGCCACATACTTCCTTGCAGCAGCCTAACCATGACAGACTGGTACCAACAAAACTGAAACAAATACCATTCTCTGTGATAGCAGAACGAAACATTCAATTTCACAAAGAATGTTTGAATTCGACCCCAGAAACAATAACGACATGTTAACAATATTTTACATAGTAGTTGAGTCCCTGCCTTTACAGATTAAGTGTTTTACAAGGATTGCTAGGCTAAACTATAGTATACCATGCATACTTCTAGAACTTATAGAACATGTTCTTGGTGCCAATTCTTTTGTTTGGTCAACAGAAATAGAGAAAAACTGGACTGTCAAGTGTTGCAAGTAACTTCACTATGTCCTGCAATACTTCAAAATACAATCTATTGCTCTGTAATGTGTATTAAATATCCCACTTCGGCACAGAAAAAAAAGCATCATATATAAACATATACATAACAGAAACGGTGGGGGAAAAAAAAAAAAAGAGAAAAGGGATGAACCACATAATGCTGAAATCATAGTATTGACTCCACACAGCAATGAATTGTTCACCGTGATTGAGTCATATTTCTGAAAGCCCAGGCAGCCTGTGCCAATGCCTGGTAGCCAGTGGTAACAGGTCCAGTAGCTTCAGATGGTGGTGAGGCTTCCCCTCTTTGCCCTTAATAGAGGACGGAAAAGTGCTCAAGCCTGCTTCACCTTCAGGCAAGTCACTCAAGCACTGTCCTCCAGCTCTTTCTTCCCTTTGCTCACAAAGACAGCAGCTGAGAGGCTGGTTGGCAGAGCCATTAAATTTTCTTGTGCACAACCACTGAACAGAACTGGCTCCATACCAACAATGCAATGGTTCTCACAAATTACCTTCAGTATTCCCACACAGACAATTTCCTGGCTTGACTAAATACTATAAAGTTTTTTCTTATATGGGATACAGACATCAGGTTTGGTTACACAAAACTTGGGGCCATGTAGATCAGTTACTTCTGGTACCAGGCCCGGTATTAACTGCTTCCTGGGCTCCTTATATTGCACTAGTGGATGTTATTTTTAAGGATGCAAGTGGCCTTACCTACAAGGCTATTCTTTGAGCCCTGCCGTTGTGATTGCTATTCCACAGGGAGACAGAGACTCATCAAGCCTGCTTCAATCCTTCATAAAACTATTTTTTATCACAAAAGACTATAGTACGGACTCAAAATGACCAACTCACTGTGGTTAAACACTAGCAAACTCCCACTAGGATATCAGACAAGGCTTTTGTAATTAATGGAGTCTCACCAACTGCAAACAGCTCCAGACCAGGGCATTAGTGCTTTCCATCATTATGCCAGTCTTCCACAGTGAAGCAAGACTAGAATAATTTGCTATGCTGAGTTTCACTTGAGAGCAGAGCATTAGTTCCTCACTAACCATGCACCATAAAACTACTTACACAGTCCTTGTCTTCCTGTTGATCCAGATAACCATCAGGTTGTACTTGCTCATATCCTGTACCTGCCTATTTTCCAATCAAACTCCTATTTCTGTATGCATACCTCTTGCACTATCCAACCAGACTTGGGACACTTGTGCTGCAAGTAAAAAATTATTTCTTCCAGAGCAGACATCATATGTTGCCACTTTATCTCAGGACATTCCCTCTTGGTAAACTCATGTCTCATCCATTTCATCTATTCAGAGACCAGTATTTTCCACAGGTCTGGGCAATCAGTAGCTCACCACTAGTGAGGTTCCAAGCTACAAAAAAAATTAAAGCCCTATGGAATGTAACTAAAATAATATAATGCACATCCACTTTACTGGTTTGTTTTCATTCACACAATGGATGTTTCAAAGTCACTTTGGAACAATCACACAGGATGCTGCTGTATAAGAGATATCACCTTGCTCCACAGTCCCTTGATCAGCACAGCCAGGCAACTCCAGAACATGATTGTCCATGCTCTGAACAATTAGAATTCACGTCATAGCTATACAACAGAGGACACAATAACAAGAGGCACTCTGTTTCTGTCCAAGACACTTTAAAACATTAGTTCCAAAAACTGAAGTGCTAGCTAACTTACTTTCATTAGTGCTTACCTACTGCTGTGCCAGCTTTGCAATTAAAAAAAAAAAAAGACCGAAACAAACTTGTCAGCACTTTTTACTTCCAAACAAGCATTTCTCTTGTTTTTAATAGAATATCAATGCCAGAAGCTAATGCAACTAGAGACAAGCACTCTGCAAAACCAAGGTTTGCAAGGCAGCAGTTTAAAGGTGCCCTCAACCTTTACATCATCCGCCAGTTTTTTTATCAGTATCGCCCAGTCAGTTCATTGATCACCTGCATCAAGAGTTGTTCTGGAATGTACTGAACTCATCTCCTGGTTTCTAGCACTCAGCTGCATTGCAGTTACAGAAAAGTGGTTGAGACACCCATGAGAACTACAACCTGAGACTGTGAGTTTCTCTCCAACTGCCTAAAGGCAGCAGCATCAGCTCCTCCTTCATCAGGTGGTCTGCAGCAGACATTGACTACAGCATCATCAGTGCTCCTTACCCACAAGATCTCTACTGGCTTGTCACCTGGCCAAGGCAAAGCTCCAATCATTCAAGCCATTCCTTTATACAGAGCACAGCCTCTTCTCTTTACCTGTCCACCCTATTTTTTCCTCTTTTCACCCAGTAAATTTAGGCCTGAAATGCCTCTCAGGACTCTTCAGCTGACAAGCCCCATGCTATGCATGACCTGACAACAAGCCCGGGGATGGATTGCCTGCCATGCTGGGTGTTTACTCAGCTCAGCTTCACAAACCCATGCTCAGCTTCACAAACCCAGATCACGACAGATGAGTGGGAAAACTGGTATCGTTCCTTTTAAATAGTTTTGTTTTCAAGTAACTTAGGAAGAGATCAGGAACAGTTTTATTTCAGGGCCTAGAAAGTAGAAAAATAGATTATGAAAAAAATAAAGCACAAATATGCAGTGTCTTCTGACTTCTTGGTCTAACATCACTGTAAAGCTGAATATGAATTGTTAACATTAAGAACAGACTCATGATCCTCAGTGAGGTCTCGGGAAACAAATGATTGAGGAACTGCCATCAGACTACTTTTAAAATTATTTATCAAGAGAAACACAATCCTTTGCCAATTGTTGAACATTCACACAGATTTAAAAACTGTCAGATCTTTGGGCACGGAGATCTTTGTCTGACACTTCTACATTGCCTTGAACAACATCACCTGATTCAAGGTAGGACCACATCAGTGCCATCATGCTAAGCCAGACAGAAAGGGCTGAATTACCCTTCATTTTTGAAGTTCCAAAAGCAACTAACAAAAACCAACCCCAAACCCATGCATTTTCAAACTATATGTAATTAACAGTAATTAATGTCACAGTGAACTGATACTCATACCTGCATAATTAGTAGTAGGTAGTCCTAGATGTCAACTCCTCCCAACCTTGTGTAAATTAAGAGCAGTCTAAATTTAGCTATACCAATTAAACCTCCTGCTATTGCTACATCTAGATAGGAAAGCAACTATAAATAAGTAATATTAACTTAATTAATTTGAGGTTGTAGGGAGAAAATAGACTAATTTACACCCTATATAAAAACTTTATTTTGTTACTGTCATCAAATTCAAATGTGGACAATCTCAAACCACTAAGATTTGATCCTGAGTTGGGAGTTAATTTTGAGATATTTTTACCTGAATAGAAGTGTCTCTGATTTCTGTTGATAAATAATGTGAAATGATAATACAAATTAAGGTAGTCCAGAAATTAGTAAGCTTATTTTAATTTTAGTAGAAGGCTAGACCAATGCAATTAGACTTTGCTAAATTTAAGGAATTTGTTTCCACTTGCACGATGTGCATCACTTCATTCTTCTCCCCACAGTTGTGGTCAGCGTATGCTGGAACAAAGTAATATATTTTTAAGGGCAAAACAATATCATACTACATCAAAAGAATATCAGTTCTTGTGAAGAGCACAGATAACTTGTTAATTCCTTGTTTGGAAGAAATTCAGGTAATATGCTGAGTCACAGGTGCCAGTGAATATGATTATTTGAGAAGATAACTCTGGTAATACTGTAAAAATAATAATAATAATAAAACATTCTATGGGTTTACATGATCTTCCCCTTGGAAGAATTAATGTTATATTTAGATGACATTAATTTGTCTGTGATGCTCTCAGATCTGTGCTAGAACAATAATCTTCTATGGATGTTCCAAGGAAATCTCTTAAAGACTTGCTAGTGAGTCATCTGCTCCAGAGCTAATGAACACTATGACTGGCTTTGGAAACTGTTCTTCTTCCTCAACATCTAATCAGGGATTAGACATTGTAACGATTAAGAGACTGTAAGCAACCTAGGAGAAGGACACTGTACTCCAAGTAGTCCACACATCACACAGTGCTACTGTGAGTCAGGCTATATGACATATTCAGTAGGAAGCTAAATAGCTTATATATTTGCATATGTTAAAAACTTCTCTGCATAGTAGAAGCAATCAAAGCTCCGACCCTGCAAGCACTTCCTCCTATACATAAGCTTAGATCTGTGGCCCTTCTTGAAGCCAAGAGACCATTATGCATAAACTCAAGCACATTCAGTCTCTTCATCAGAGCTGGATCTGAACTGACAGGGGAATCCAGAACTACTACAGAAAAGACGGTTACTCTAGGTCTGCCTGATGAAACAGGAAAGTAAGGTAAGTCACAGGGACAGACAGAACAGATAACAACTATAACCTCCTCTGAGCTAGTTACGAATCAGAAGGAACTATAGTAGTTGAATGGAAACAAAATGCCTCTCCAATTTCAATAATATCATCTAGAAAGTCTTGAATATGTCCCAAATTCACTAGTGTCTAAGTGCTGCTATAGGACCAGTTACCATTTTCCCCCACAAAAACCTTTCAAACAGGTCTTGAGAGCTTAGTTTTCTAAGAACATGAAACACTGGACAAATAATCAATTATAGTATAACACGTACATTTTTCATATTTATTCATAAAATGACTTTCAAAAGTATCCTGTATTGTTTTTAACAGATATTTTGCATGCCTGATGAGATCTGAGGCTTACTGCATTCCATGGATCATTAACTATTAACAATTCGTACCACAAAACATTCTGGATACAAAGAAGTGCCCAATATACTCCATCCTGCCGCCTGCCTCAGGTTGCCCCTAATCCTACCACGAAGATATGACAGTCCCTTCCCCTACAGCTGCGGCAGCCAGGGGCAGCTCTGGCTGTTCCTGCTAAGAGGTGGCCACCCAGCCAACTGCATTTAATTCAACACTACCAAAAGGCAACACACTACCAAAACTCACTATAACACAGCAGGCAGCCCAGGTTGTCATGCTCCATGCTACCCTTAAAAGCAAAAGGTTGAAAATATTTGCATTTATATTCCGCTCCCTTCTTTTGTCTAAGCCATGCAAGTGACCTGAAGTAATAAGCGCGGGCTGATTAATTGCTGTATGTGTTCTCTTCTGCAGAGCTGAAAGGTCAGTTGGGGTAAAAGCGAGGGTGACGTGATGTACAATACTAAACACTCCTGTTTTTAAGCAGCCACCTTGTTCAATGAACCACACACAAACCAAGAAAGACTTCTTTTTACTACATGCGCTCAGGCTTAAATGGACCAGCTGAGAAACAGTTGCTGAACTACTAACTCAGAAGATAGAGAAAAAGCCTTATGTGGGCCTCCCTCCCCAAGGCTAAGCGCTTAACGGCATATTAAAAATTTAGACATCTTAGCGCAGATTTCTAAGGATTTCTCTACATTTACATAACAGTTGGCAGCTCTCTCATCTGTGATTGGGGGACTTTTTTTTCCCCCGGTCTTCATAAAACCATCTGCAACAGTTGCCTTTACAGTTTTGTTTGTGGAGATGTCCAGCTACATCTTCTCTTATTATTTGCCACAGATGTTGTTAGTACACTGCCAGGTATGAGGCCAGAGATGTAACAGCTAGCAGCAACCATCCCAAAGTGGTTTAATCTGAGCCTACATTTTAGAAATATGATTTTAATGCTTTCTATGACATAATTTTGTTACATTATTGCTGTATATGTTTACTATTGAAGTGTAGGCAAACCTAGAGTATATGTTTTCCAGAAGCACTTCATGTTATGCTGATTGTGGACTAACTGAAGATGAAACTCAGTGAGGCCAGACTAAGGAAACACTGAGTTAAATTAGAAAATTTTAACATTTCGACCAACAAACAAGAACTATTTCATTCTCCTACTCAAAAGTGATTCCCCTTATTTCCATAAGGTAGATAAAACTTACTATGAAGAAGTTTCAGCTCCAATCTCTAACAGAGTCCCTAAAGTCCCAAAAGCTAGCACTGAAGCCATTCCTAGTTTTGCCATCAATAATACCATATTCTGTCTTTCCACAAAACTAACTAGAGAGCAAGTAAGAGAGCTTTGAATCTAGCAAGATGATTATACAAATTAGTTTTTCAAGGTATATAATTATCAAATTCTTAAATCACTTACTTCTGAGGCTGTAACAAGAGAAGGCATGCAGGCAGGCAGAGCTGTGCAGATTAAGCAATGTAAATGTTAATTAAGAGAGCTGGAGAAGAGAAAGGAAATCATGCAATCACTCTGCATTAACACGTGGAGCCCTGAGCCCAGTCACTGCATGGTGAGGGAATGCCTTTCTAAGGGAAAAACAAGCAGAAAGTCAGAGGTCAGGCTTGGGAAGGGGAAAAGAGAGGGTCAATTTTCTTTGGGTTGTTTCCTGTCCTCACCCTTTCCACATCCTTCTTCATGCCCAGGAGACAGGAGTAACAGTCTCTAACAAAAAAAGGGTAGAAGTTGATGCTAACACACACTCTACGCTACATGAGCCCTGAGAGGCTCTGTGATCATTGTATCAGCCAGCTGCAAGGCTGAAGCAGTGAGGAAAGATCCCAATGAACATAACCTCTATTTCCCTGTCTTGTTTATATTTTACAGATGCTTCCATTATTGTAAATATACATATTTCACTATGAATAGACAGAATAGGTAAAATGTTGTTCGGGTTTTTTTTCCAGGACAGATGAATAGGCTTCATAAATCATGAGTACACCACCCGCTTGAGGCTGACAAACTGAACAAGGTCACTCTAGCACAGAATGCTCTACATCATGCACAAGTTTACAAACCCCTAGGAGTCTGGGGGCACAGCTTCATTAAGCAAAAAGAGCTTGAGAACACTGGCTGCAAGGTTTGGGAGATGAGGTCTCACTTGGCCACTGTGTGAAAGCTGCAGAAAGTACAGAAAGGGCCTAAGACTTACTGACCACTTAGAGTGTCACAGCCTCGTTTACAGGTCATGTTTAGGTATCATTTTGGTCTGCTGTAGTCCTATAGAATATCATCTTTGCTTCCATGTATGCATTCAGGCTATTAAAGTCTGCAGGATTAAGAGCTACATTTGCATTTCATACAGCTGAGGGAAAGACTTAGTTATGATTTAATTAGGCAAAGTTGCTAGAGTGCCCCCTCCAAATCTGTCCTCATGAGACTACCAGTACCTCTCTGCCTTTGTATAAGAATAGATTAAAGCAGCAGAGACGTTGTATTTATCATGGCACAAAACAATAGCACACTTCAACACAAATGCACTATTTTCCTCAGCTAAAAGCACACAAATAATCTGTGGCTGCAACAGTACCATGTTATTTCACAATAACCTAATTTCTGAACTACTCATCTGGCAAGCCCAGCAGCAGTACTTCTCATTCAGGACATTCCTAATGGATGTAACACATTCAAACCTCCTACTCCCTGTCCCAATGTTCCTCTTAATGCACTCTTTGCTTGCTCTGCAGTTCAATGCAGCAGTCTAGCTGAAGCAACAGTAAGAAATTGAGAATAGGAGCATATCACCCAGCTGAAAATCTCTCTCAGTTAATTGAGTGGGGTGAAAAATCTGACTGTGTCACACCACCAACTTTTAAAGATTAAATCTAGCATGTGCCAACATGCCTAACAGCAACCTGTCACTGAAGTCCAGAGAAACTCAGCTTCTCGAGTGACTGCATCTACAAGATCAGCTCTCACCTCCTACATGAGCTCTTAAGAATTGCCCAAAGTTAGTCGAAATTTTATCAGGAAGCAGAAACACTCCCAGAATACTAAGAAATATTTTCATATGTATATGGCCTCGCTAAGAAGATGCAAAGTTTAATGTGTCATCAATAAGCTAGTTATTTATATGCTTGCTCTTTCCCAAGTGCTAGCTGCAGGTATTAGAGCAATAAACTAAGAATACTTAAGTAGGCTTTGAACTAAGAACATTAGAAATACCAGATACTGTGAGCTACCAGCTTCAAGGACTTCATCAGCTTTCAGTAAAGAATCATTCTGACATTGCTTGAAAATCTTCTATATTCTAGTATACATTTTGTCCTTCAACTTGCTAGGAAGGACCTACAGTGAGTTATGATAACTAGGGGAGCATAAGAAAATTTGCAATGCATCTCAAGATACCACATTAAAATTTTATGTTCAAAAAACAGCCTTCGCCACCCCACAGTTCAGGTCCTTTTTTTTACCTGTTACCAAGCTACTTATGATTTCTCTATATGTCAATATTCACATAATTTCAGCCTCTTGAGTGCTGCAGTTGGTAACAAAACGGAGTGAGAAGGCAGGCGCAAATGCTTGAGTACTCCTGCCGAGAACTGATGGCAGACAACAACAGTGGCGCATGTGCATCCTTGGAGTAGTTGGGCAGTACCCACTGAGGCTATGCTTGGGCTGCACTCTTCCTGTCACTGCTGAACACGATACCTTCCCTTGAAATGTACGTATTTTATAAATAGATAGTAGAAGAGTCAGAACAGGTTTTTTGTATTTGCTAAGTTTAAATACATTTTGGTGCAATTCAGATGTTAATCTGAGGAAAAACTGTTACTTCTGTGTCTAGTTGGCTCAAATTAATCTTTGGTTAACTGCTGGAATGCACTGGGGATAAGTTTTAGCTACTAATTGACTTAACTGTAAAAACTTAAATGTGTGTCAACACTAACATTCCACTTATTTGCCTCCTTTTACAATTAAAAAAGTGCAGGAAACAAGCACACTGAAATAGTATGCCTTTTTTCCATTAATCACCAGCTATATTAAATTATTTCCAGTTATCTAGACAAGAACACCATTGCTTTGTCACCATCTCTAGAGACTCTACTGTAGTTCTATAGACAAGAGGGCCAGCTGTCCTGCTTTAAAAAAAACAAAACAAAACAAAAAAAACCAAGCATGCTTTAGTTCTAGGTAAGACTAATGCCAACATCTTACTCCTCACCTCAGCCATGTTCCCCAAAGTGTTTCTGGGTTATCCTTACATGCAGTTAAAACAAAAACTTCAGGTTGAATACCGCCTTTAGTTAGGCAGCTCAAGTATTTACAGGATTTGAAGTTAAAGAATTTAGCTTCCTATCTTCCTTCCCTCACAGAAGAAAAGTTTGGGAACAATCAGTTAACATGAACTTCCATATTCCAATATAGCCTGGAAAAAGATATGATACAACACAAGCTAAAAGAAATAAAACTAACAGACAACATCCAGAGGGACTCCACAGTTTGGGGTTTTTTTGTTTATTTTTTTGTCTGGATTTTTTTTTTTTTTTAACATATCTTTGAAATAGATTTTCACCTGCAAATTCAGTGATGCATCCCTGTGTCATGACATTGGTTTCGGCACCAGGTAGAAGCCCAAATCCTAGCGTGGGATTTTAACTCACTGTAGCCATCTGTTTCAAGAGGATTATATGGATTTTTTTAAAGTGCTAGACACATTAAAAATAGCAGAGAGTCATTTCAAATGCTTTTTCAGCTACCTTGTGTTAAAAATATCACCTGTATAAAAATATCACATGTATCAAAGCTACATGACCCTGTAAATTTACCATGCCTATTGATGTCCGCTGACATCTTAAAAAAACCCAAAACAATATTGTAAAAGTAGAAGTAGCATCCATTTATTAACATCTCCACATTTGTTTTTCACGACTAAAGGAAGCATGTATAGTCACTTAAGTCTCAGCTATCCTCAGGCTTTCATTTAATAGCATAATTGTAATTTCCAAAATGGTACAACTTAAAACACTGTGCTTTTTTTTATTGACAACTTAATGTTAAAGTTTTCCAAAGAACATTTATTACCAAATCTGAAAGTCTCATTTTGCTTCATGCATTAACTGCATGCTTTCAAAGAACAAGCTGTGTACTTATTTAATGGAGATGAATAAATGTCTTTTTCAAATATGTTTTGTTGCTGGGCAGCATAAGTATTGCAAATCTTTTACTGCTTAGGAAAAACAAACAATAATTTTGGTTCTTTTGCTTCAGATACCTGAAGCAGATCTGATTTCTGCCTGAGCGGGGACTTGCTCTGCATACATGAGAAAAAATCTGCTTCCATCCTATCTCCACAGAGAGAACAAGCAGCAATTCAGTGACTACTCCGTCTGTATTCTGATCCATGGATATTTTTTTTTTCTTTTTGACCAAGGAATCTGCGCACATTTCTGTAGGGGAAAAAAAAAAAAAAAAAAAAAAGGAGACCAAAGGAAAGAAGCATTATCATTCCTATCTGACCAAATATGTTGTTCAGTTATTGAAGATGTATGATTGGCTTCTCATCCCAGTAATACCACACCACTCTAACCGCAAATAGGAAGGACACAAAGGAAGTCATACTCCATTACCTGACTCCTAGTTTTGAACAGTGATGACAAAGAGACAAACCTTCTATTTCATAGGAACGGCACCTTCACTTGCCCCTAATTCAATGCCATCTTTCTGTTAATACAGCTCTGCTTTCCAACTAGGCCAGGGGGGCAGGGGAGACAAGTACTTAGGACAAATGCATACAGAAATGTGCCTGTGAATGTAAAGCTACTCCAAGCCTCCTTCACCCTCTCACCTTACATCATTTTACACAGCCTTGGCCTATGCTTTTGTTTCCCATTAACAAATGCTGGTCACTATACATGTGTTTAAAAAAAAAAAAAAAAAAAAAAAAAAACGTAGCAGCTCTGATTTTCTAGCACTGCTTACAAGTACATGACAGCACTGGATGATAGCAAGATCAGTCTGAAAACCTCACTTTGCAGTATTTTCTCATTATAAATACTGAAAAAATTTATACCAGCTGTATATTTTTATTTTATAATAAAATAGACCCCAAATACACAAAATTCCTGTTTAATTTGGTAATTCCATTATTATGTTTATTTTTAATAATAATCAGTTAAAGAAATTATATCAACATAAGTTATAACAGCCTAAAGGTTTGCCTTGTTTTCTATCAGTTCTTTCAATCAAGGCCTTATAACAAAATGCTGTCTCTCTTCACATCCTCCAATAGTGTTTTTTTTCTACTTCCATTTCTATTTTGCAACATTGTCTGACAGCTGCAGAATTCTACTGCTTTTGCAAGCAATATTAATATTTCAGATGAATTCAATTTCCAAAGATTTTGGCAATGATACAACAGATTAAAGCAACAGCCTTTCACATCTGAAGATCCCAATTATGTTTGAAATTAAAGTGAAGCAGTTAGTCTTAGCATACTTCCACTGCTTCTTCCCCTCATGATTACTCCACAGCTCAGCATCCCCTTTCTTCCCCTGTCTAAATTCTCCACTCCCAAGAGAAAAAGCCTGCAATCTAAGCTCAAGAATAAAAGGGGAGAAATTCTTGTAATCATCAGGTAAAATAGTTACATGTGCACGTACAGTAGAAAGCCATCAGGTAGTGCTAGCAATCCTTTATTTCCAGGAGCACTACGTTTCACCTGCCCCACTTAACTAATACATTCAAAAGAACCCAGATAATTCATTCTTGTAACTTCACAACACAATTTGGAGATTAAAGAACCTTCCACTCAAATCACTTTCAGAACAATCCCAGGATGACAGCCGTGATTTAAGCAAATTCAAGTCGCAAACATCAAATGAGGCAACATTTACTAGGACCTCTAATCGTGCAATAAATCTACACGCACAACAACCTGTGCTGGGGCTGTGCTGTCTGGAATTAGACCATATGATGGGCAAGCACTTATCAATCACTGCTGTGTGCCAGGGCAGGCATTACAATATAGGGCAACATCTGGAGGTGCTGACCCCTCGGTTCGCAGGATATATGCTGTCTTCCACCCCTCCATGTTAGCTCTGGAGCCTGACATGCCAGACACCAGTTGTCAAAAAAAAAAACCCAACACAAACAAACACAAACCAAAAACAAACAAACAAACACACACAAAACAAAAAAACCGCAACCAACCAACCAAAAAAACACACAACAAAACAAACCAACCTCCCCCCCCAAACCAAAAAACAAGCTGCTGCGAGCTGGCACCTGAGATACAGAAGACAAAGAAAAGCCACATCTCTGTACAGGGACTGTGAGGTGCCAGCACCGTAAGGGGAAATAAGGGTCAGGTGAGGGTCTTGCACATAGAAAGCACGATAGCATCAAGCTACTATTCAATATCAGGCTACTTCCAGGTATGTTAAGTAGCACTTATAGTAAAGGAAAGGTGCAATCATTTATTACTTCAGAGAGAGTTCATAGCAAACAAAAAGGACACCCAGATGGCATAACCCAAGGTTTACAGAGTAAACAAAGCAGGCAATTACTAAAGAGGAAAAGAGACATGCTGAATGACAAAACAAGACAGCAAAAAAAGCATCTTCATCAGAAAGATTTTTTTAAAAAATAATTTTTGACTGGTTTAGTCACCAGAAAATAAACTAAGTGGAGATAGAAGGGCAAATACAAAATAATACCCTTGTGTTCATGCTCTGCCTGTACAAATTTGAATAACTAAAGAGATTGAGTTACAAAAAGCTCCATTAATTCCCCATTCAAGGAATAACTCCTCACAGAATTTCCACACCACAGAACATCTTTCTCCCATTATCTGGCCTAGGGCAGACAAAGGAAAGGAAATATTTTATACCAAAGTTGCTACTACTTTAGGAATTGGGATGTTGCATTGTAGCTGTTTTAGCAACTGCAGTCCCTAGCTTATGTAAAAGACTTCATTACAGACAAACAGGCCCCTTTCTGTTCTGCATATTACCATCCTCAGCGTCCATCAGTCTCACAAATTTTAAGTTAAAACTAATTAGACTGAATGATGTTGTGAGCAAGTAGATAACTACACTGTATATCAAGAGTATGGCTACTTGCAATCAAGAAGTCAAATAAGAAATCTGGTGGGTTTGGAAAACAATCAGTAGTGTATTAGCAGCAGATACTGAAGAAAGATAAACCCTTCAATTTGATAATGTATCTTAAAAAATCAAATCAAAAGATCAGTGTACTCACAGATTACTCTTCTATAACCCCTTGCATCACGTTAGACACTTTACAATTAATTAGAAAGTACAAAGGAAAAACACTACATGGATCCAACAGGTAGAGATAATAGTGTTTTCCATTTACAAATTTTAATTGGGAAGCCGCTTAAAAGGATTATTTCTGGAAATATGAAGAGCAAGGTGCTTACCTATTTCATCCATTATATTCAGTACTGTACACTCATTTGCACTGCAGAGGTCTACTGTGAATCCACACCATGATCCATGTGCCCCATAGGCATGACTTCAGTCTCCCATCCTACATTTGAAAAATTCAGGCCAGCAATTATGCAAACCCAGAGTAGAAAAGAGGTGGTGTCATGGAAGGAAAAGGTGCAGCTTCAGAAAGTGTCAAAGATGCATGCCATCAAAATACCCTTTTGAGGTCAAATCTGACCCGCTCTCACAGTTTCTGGCCCAACATCTGATCAAAATGGAGTTTGTCACATCCACGGCATCATGAGATTATATGTAAGGACAGGGAGGGGGGAGAAGTCTGCCGAGCACTTCCCTGCGCTCTGCGTCAATAGATTTGGGCTTAGCCTCTGTTAAGCAGCTCAAGCCACCGGTTATTGGTGCTGGCAGCTGTCTACCACACTGCCCCACTTCCTATTTCGAAACACACAGCCTGGGACGGAGGCCTTGGTCAGTCAGCTCCAACCTGCCTCCAAATAAAATGAAGTAGGACAGTAGAGTCTCCATGTTTGCCTTGGACAGTCCTTCAATAGTTTAAAATACCATCGTCTCCCCTCCACCCCCTTTTTCAAAGAGCTTAGTGCAAAGATCAGTTACAGAAATACTAAAAAACCCAACATGCATTTCAAGATAAAAAATAAATTGAGATGGGACCTCAGTTTTAGTGAAGGACTTTTGCACATGTACATAAGCACATTGCTTTATTAGGTATTTCAAAATATTAGTATTGGGTATACTATTCAGCACTTCAGCATTTCTGGGCCATCAGGTACTTCTTGATGTATTTCTATTGGCCTGATAACAAATAATCCCTTTCAACAAACACAGTACAATCAATAATGTCAACACTTTGCCCAGTATTATGGCAAATCAGGTACTAGCAGCTTCATAGCAGCTTAACTGCTATATTACATCCCCTATCTTCAAAAAAATTGCTAATACATTCAATCCAGATTTTAAGAAATACCTGTGCTATAGTGTCACGTTTTCTATGTCATGTTTTATTTCCAGTGTAAGATATAAACCACATCTATGTAATATGACCAAACATAATTCTCCTTTGAAATGCCCTCATTGTAAGTTTGTTACAAAATAATTAAAATTGGATTTGTCACAACATGACATCATTAGACCTCCCATTTCAATACTAACAGTTTATAAACACTTTGGTTCTACAATAATCATTTATTAAGCCATAACAATGACTGTAGTCATGTGTGGCACAAGGGCATCTCCCACCCACTCTATGTGCTGATCAATCCACAAGAGCTTAAAGGCCCTACAGAAGTCAAAGCTCTGTCCTGTCACCACTGTCAAACCTAGGTTGCAGTATGAAAAGCAGCCTTATGGCTATGATATGGCCAGGGAGCCTGGAAGAGTGGGATTGAATTTCTGGTCCTGCCAGAGCCTTCCCATATAACCGTAGCTACAGTAACCCCAGGAGCACTAATGCCACTTAGCCTCTCACAACTTGGATCTCTATCTTTAGATGAAAATGTTTCTGTTCTCCACTATTTTTGGCATCTCATTTATTCAAATTATTAGTTCTAATGCAAACATTCTCCTTCAGCCCCACAACTGGGCCCAAACATTTGCTGGAGGACCTGGCTATCCTGTGATAGAAACAATAACTAAGGCTCTAGAGCGCGTCCTGTGAAATTGTGAACCTGAAGCAGCTAGGTTTTATGGAATATTAGGGAGGTAAATTGCTAAACACTGTTCAGTTTGAGTTGCAAACTCAAAACAGAGTGTAAGCATTAATTATATTTGATTACGAGTACTAAAGATTAATTATCATTAATTTTACCATCCATGTTGAGATGATGAGCAGGTAACTTGCTCTGTAAGTGGTCCCCCTGAGGTACAGCACAACGTATGGTAAACATGTAAACAAAACCAAGGTGATTCAGAACATGTCTAAAAACACCCCATTGATTTACTAATTGTAAAACAGAACTAAAAACCTAAGAGGAGAACAGGTTAAACTAACCCACCCCACCCCCCACCCCCAATGGTTCTAAAAATAAAAAGCAGTGTTTGTGTATTCTGGTACATTCACTTTGCAGTTCAGATCACACGGCCTGAGGAGGTAAAAGCAATTCTATCACTGACATGTAGGGTAAATTAACTTGCTAATTCACTTTATAATACACAGTCTGCTGAGCATACAACTACATAAAAAAGGAAAATGACAGCTCATGCAGTCAAGCATATTAAATTTGTATGGGTTATAATATTATAGAGAGGTTTGGGTTGTTGTTTTTTTTTAAAATACTGATAAATGCATACACTTTTTTTTTTAAACCAAACCACATCATTCACCCTTAAATCAGTCACATGCACAGCACTGAGCATATGCCATCCTTCTGTAGTACTGCCAGACAAAGCTACATCACCAAAAATAGCCACGCAGTGTGCTAGAGCTGCTGCAGAATGCCCTAGATACATTCAGGCCATGAAGACTGAGGAGCTCTGCTGCAAGGAAGCGTTAGGCAGTAACCTTTATAATGGGCCAGGGCTGAAAACAGGGAGGAAGAGAAATTTCCATCCTTGAAGTTAATTTTTAATGAACATTATTTAGCAAAGTTTAAAAGGAAGACTCATCTGAAAGCTATTTCCATGCAGAGCTGGAATGCATGTGTATATACACAAAATGTAACAGGAAAAGAGTGGATTAAAATACTTGGTACAGGCTTTCTATGAAAAGATCAGGTAAAGAAAAAGGTGCTTTAAAAAACAAAAACAAAACAAAACAAAAACCACCACCAAAAAAAAACCCCAACATATACACACAGAGTTGACTTTACAAGAGTATAGTCCCAAACTTTGGTAGATGTTTCCCGTATTCGGTTTCTCAATTTTTTTTAAAACATGGTTTCTTCCTACTCTTGTCTTTCTGAAGATTAAAAAAGCTAACAGTTGATGTTTTTTTCTAGATCAGGTAAAATACTATAAACTGGAAGAGCTAAACAAGTAAAGATCAGTTTGCTAAGTGTTTAGAAGGATCAAAGATTGATCACAGCTCAGCATGCCAGACAGGGCCCCTCAAATCCCTTGTCAAATTCGCAATTTATCTTTCTCCACCATACCAACGCTCCATTCGGTATGTTAGAATACAGCATCTTGAACCAAAGGAGATGAGTGTTACAACACTGCAATAACAAACACAAAACCCACTCATCCATGAGAAAGTAGGTAAAGTAAGGTGTTAAACAAACTAACAAGCTAGTGACATCTGAGAGTCATCTTTGTAAAGTTCAATCATTTCCTTTCAACAGATTTTTGATGCACTGGGATGACAACAACAAGTGTACGTTTCTCAGTAAAATACTGAGTGTGGCCAGAGCTAATGCATTGTAATCTCTGCAGTGGAGAGGACAGTGGTCTGTCTTTCTAATGCTATCCTCCGATTTACCTCTGGGGAAGAAAGCTCAGTCTAAGTGAGCTTTAGTGATCATTGCCTATATCAACTGACCAAGATAAAATGGATTTCCCCAGATTAGCAGAGGATTGCCCTACACTGGCAGGCAAGCTTCACCTTTAGCCAGATGAGCAGTAGAAAGACAAGCGCAACCTCCGCCCATTAACTGGCTTGACTATGCAGATGGTTCACAGGCAGTGTAACAAGGCCCACCTGGCATTAAAAATATCACATATACTACCAGCTTGTTCTTATCGCTGAAGACTACATCCTTCTTTTTTTCGTGAAATCAGTGCAATGGAGACTTCTTTTTAGCTTTTAGAAAGCTTCTACTGTAGACTGAGTGTCCTCATGAAATTATTTTAGTACCTTAACAGAAAAAGCTCTTGAAAGTCTGAACAAGTAGTCACTTCCTTCCCCCCCAACAGTAATAACACAACCTAAATCTAAAGTTTTTGCTATAGAAGTCAATATCTTTTTAAAATTCAGTCATCAACCTTTAAAGTGTAAACATTAGTCTACATCATCACAGTCCTTATAAAATAAGTAACATGAGAACAGTACAGTATTTAGTGAGCAAGCTACTGTTACAGCTTGATGCTTAACTTTCTAGACCTATTTCTCTGAAGGTTCAGGAGAGAAAGCATTGAACAGAAAAGCAGAAAAATAAAAAGAAAGGGAAATTACTCAAGTGGCAGGCCAGACTTGGTGCTCTTGTCATTCTGCATTTCTGACGAGGCTATTGTATGCCTAGGGGATAACATATATAAAAGCAGCAAGCTGTTTCTGCTCTAACCTGTCTTCACAAAGAGCAAGAGGGCTTGGGGAAAAATACAAGTGCCAGAAAACCAAAGGCGGCCTGAAAAATTCTAGGACATACTCTGCTGTATCCTAAGGAGCAAAACTTAAGCAGGTTGGCACTTAATATTAAATTGCCTGAAAAGAGTTTAATTAAGTCAGTATTGTCAAACAGCAGTAGAAAAAGAGTTTTGGGGGAGATTTCATCATCAGTTACATTCCCTGGACTACATCTGCTTAATTGTGGCTTTCATTACATTGACCACTGTCAGGGAATATGACCCTAGATTTAAATATTAAAAGTGAAATCCACTGCTACCACAGTTTTTCCATCTTAAGACTTTCATTCCATCTACTTTTAAAGGAATATAAAAGGATCTACAAACAATATCTTAAAAAAATTGTTAATGTATGAAAGTGTTTGTCTGTGTTAAGTTTTTAGCATATTTAAGTCTACTAGTACTAAATGAGAAGACACTGATATATACATATATATAGCTACTATATATAGTTTAGTATTTAGGAACTTGGTCTCCCCAGCCTCTGAATCTATAACATTCACATTTATGAGAACTGTATAATCCTGTGGAATTAACTGCAAATAGAAGTGTCACTCTTTCCTTTGTGGCAATAAGTGTCTCCACAATAAATTAGCCCATCAGTTATCATACATGTACAGATCTATTCAACTTTATTCCTATTCTTTACATATCAACACATTGCTTCCTTTTTGGTAACCAGAAGGCAATCACATTTATGGGACTGAAAAGGCTCCTGATAAAACACAAGCTTCTACTGTAGACTGAGTGTCCTCATGAAATTATTTTAGTACCTTAACAGAAAAAGCTCTTGAAAGTCTGAACAAGTAGTCACTTCCTTCCCCCCCAACAGTAATAACACAACCTAAATCTAAAGTTTTTGCTATAGAAGTCAATATTCACTGTGGCATAAGCAGAAGTCAGGGCTCCTTAACTAAAAAATTTGTGTTCCATAAAATAAAACAAAATAAAATATTTGCAAATCTTAATAGTTGGGGGGGGGGGGGGGGGGG
>VXBL01004964.1:1285035-1313415 GCA_013400195.1 Aramus guarauna
GGGGGAGGGTGGGGGTAAAAGCCTACTTTCCTTCTATCATGCAGGCCTGCAACTTGAGAGCAAGCTAGTATACGAACACCAAAGAGAACAATTAAATAACAGCACTGGTACTCTGAGAGCAGCTCTGTCATGTTCAAAACACTCCCCAAACTCCAAAGAGCATTTGCTGAGAACAGCTGAGTGTGATGGCTTAAGACCAAAAAGAACAATGTAAAGATCCCTTCTGCCCTTTTTGAAAGTTTAATCACTTCCATGGCTGTCCTGGAACAATCTGCATAAGGCAAAGTATAGCCAGAAGACGAGAACAGCAGGGTAATTGGCTGGCAGCTGACAGATACCAGAAGTGCTCTGCGGTTCCCATTCCAGGAAGAGGAACAAACAACACATCTTTCTTTGAGTCCTCATGAGCCATTTGCCAGGAACAAGGCCTGTACATGACCCAAGTAGTCCAAGAAGTTTCATTAGATGCTGAAGAAAGCCCTCTGTGCCCAACAATGTGATCCAAATGTGCAGCATAGGGATTTTTTTAACCCATAATTACACATTCGATTACAAAGTTTTAGCAAAGGAACTTTCTTCAACTATGCTGTTATGAGCCTTAGGATGGCAGTTTGGTTTCAAGCATTTCTACAGTAAAGTTTATATAATTGTACACATTTAGATTTCAGTTAGGCCTATATCCACAGAATTCATATTAAAAAAAATATCAGATATTTAGATTAATAATATGGTTATGAGGGAATTCACTTGAGTCAGATTTGCTTCCCTCCTACCCAGTGCGCTCAAGGAGGAAAGAACTTAGAGAGTTATTCCACATGTTTATGTACCTAAGCAATGATGTCTGATATACTTTTCAGTAGGAGGCTGTCAGGAGAGTCACAGCTTTGACTGTTGAGCGAAAATAGGCAAGTTTCAGTTACAAGAAGTTAGCATTAAGCAGAAGTATATGTAGGCTTCTTTAAGAATGAAAACAGGGGCAGAATCTAGAAGTGCCATAATTTGCAGTTAAGTAGTGTTACAAAAAGATATTTATATTTATGACCATCATTTTGAAGTTCCTACAAATGCAGGCTACAGCAGCCAAAGTTGGTTTCACTAGGATGTTATTGCTGGAAAGACATGGGAACTTCAGCTAACAGTTCAGAGAGTGGGCCATTTTCCTTAGGAAACACACACATTTTCCAAAATAACGTTTTAGTGTAGTGTCAGAATGTGTTATATGTGTAACTACTGTACTGTATCCATGGTATGCATGTACCCTTTTGAAATACTATCAATTAACTTTTGTTTAAGCACATCTGTATATAGATGGGACTGCACACCTACACATCTTTTCTGTGAGAACTGTCAGGAATTGCACCTTGCATGCTGGTGCACCTTTCCTCCAAGCTACTCCCCTTTCTCCTAGCAAATAAAATGCTGTGGAAAGAACAGTCTCTTCCACATTTAGCTAAGCTGTATGTCTGGCAACTCTTTGAGGAAACAGCTCTGAACTGAGGAATTTGGTTAACAGATTTTGAAAACAGAGCGACACTATCAAACACAGCAATTACTGAAAAGTGAATAGAGCCTGAATAACCATGCAGCAGTTAAGTATTTGATTCAGTAGTGAGAGTAGGTAGCCTCATTACTCCCCAAAGTGTTATTTTAGGCAGTTTGTAAGCTACAGCCAAAGCCGAGTCTTAAAGCAGCAGCCTCATTAGTACAAATTAAATGACTTGCCACTGAAAAAAAAAAAAAAAGAAAAAAAGAAACCTGAGAAAGCCTCCCAAGCCTCCAAAGCTAGCCAATAACTTTCAGGACCAGTTCACTATTAAATAATGCAGACTTCAGAGACTACACATGAAAGAATTGAGCATACCACTTAACTTTTTTGTGATACTATGTCTAAGGCACAAGCTAACTGCATCAGTACAGTCACTTCTAGCTTTTGTGTTTAAAAGTGCTGACTTTATACATACTGGATTACATTTGCAATCCATCATTTTAACACTTCTCTCTCTCTGACTCAGGGTGCATTGGTTTGCAATAACATAAATGCAGTAGAGTCAAATCCAGTGCCAGGTCCCCACAGCTTAAGCAGTACAGCAAATTGATAGTATGGCTGCAAAACAATCTAGATTCATTTACTGCCAGTAGCATAAGAACAATCTAGATTCTGGTCCAAGGAATCTGGACCTAGTCCAGCACGGTATCTCTGCAGTTCTTATAAATGCAGCTTTGATCTCTGGAAAACTCTGAAGCACAAGAACAGTCAGAAGAGCTAGTGGCACATGCATAGATGCTACTCCAAGTAAACAGACAGTGCGATCGTCTGGGAAGCCCAGGTAAGTAACCTTTTCAAAAAGAAACATGAAGCATGCAAAAGCAAGATTTCAGGAACAAAAAAGTACAATTAAAGTAGAAATAACTCTTCTTCATAATGCCTTTCTTCCCTGTGTCAGACAGTCTTATCTTCCCATTATATCCTGTGGAGGCCTGTTCTCTGATGAGTAGCAGGCTGGGTACTCCAGGACTGAAGCCCTTTGTTTTTCCACACAAGCGTTACCAGGCTGTGCAGGAGCAGCGCTGCCTGCAGTCCTGCCAGCATGCCTCAGCCCTGACTGAGAAGAAGGATGATTCAGACCATTTTACAAGTGCCCTGCTCCAAACTCTGTTTCTGCAAGTTGCCTAATAACATAATTCTTCCCCACTTTCCAAGAAAGCATTTTTTCAAAATAATTACTCCAGTGCAAAATTATAAAGCTTTTTATAGTTCCGCTATTTTGAGATATGACTGCATGTGATAGCAGGAGGTACAGACCCATCGTTAATTCAGAAGATAAACAGATCTGGGATTCAAAGGCTGTGAGAAACTTGCACCAATTTCTTCAAGACAGCTTCAGGTACTACAGCTATACCTGTCCTTGGAAGCTTTCTCATTCTTTGAAATGGATACCGTATGGTTATTTCTTTTAAGCAAGAACTAGACCACTAATTGTTTACTTGCAAAATATGGCTCAGTTCAATAAAGCCAGAGAGATCCAGAACAGGGCAATAAGTGCTTTCAGTCCGTTACTAAGGGAAAAAGATAAGTGCTCGAAGCCTGAAAACAGGAGGTCAAATTCACTACTTTTTCAATTTACTTTGCTTCAGAAGAGTTATAACAAGGAGAAAGCAGGCCCAGCCTTTTTAATGGTTTTACACAAGTCTTACTGTGCATCTTCTTGCCAAACACACTTCTTTAACATTCCCCACATATAGCACTTCCTCTTATGACAGACTTAGCTCTGCCCTACCCATGAGTTACAACTACAAGGACAGGATTACAGTTGTGCAAAACATCGGCAGCTCAAAAGAGCAAATCATTGAGTTCCAACTATCCCACGCAATATTTTAAATCCTTCAAGGTCAGTAAGCCTTGTTTTTTGCTCATACACTTTTTAAATTCTCAATTTCAACTCCTATTCAGAGAGGGCTTTATTAAAAGACCTTTGGAAGAGGTTTTAATGACTATGAAAAAAGGAACGCACGTGAAGTCTAACTTTTCAGTGCTCAAACTGAAGTAATTAAGTCCTTTAATAGGTGGGCTCCAACTGATACCATGGGACATCTTTCCAGTTGTGACAGCAGACTACACAATTCAATGTTCATCTGTTTTTAGAGTTAACTACAGCAGGCAACAGTCTGGCAGGGTTTTTCACACTCTCTTAGAAGAAAAGGACTTAGCAGAGCAAGAACAGGCTCTAGAATCACTATCTGCAAGCTTTGTATTTAATTCTGCTAAAGCTTGTGATGCAATCTATAGTGTAACCTTTTCCCACACTCCCGCTGGCATTAGTAATCTACCTACATCTGTATTTGTTTAAAGACAATGGCCCTTTTAAAAAAAAAAAAAAAAAGACACCCCCATGTCCCCCATAGATAAGTGTTCCTACTTTGTTTACCTGAGGTGGGGGAATGCCTTAGTAATACTTATCTATCTTCTTTCTCAAATAATCAGATTTCAAGTACTGGAATATTTGTCAATGATGGTACATGGGTGAAGGGTAGTACCCTACTTGCATAAGGGCAGATGTAGAAACAAAGGCCTCTCCATGTCAAAAAAGTCAACTTTCATCCTAAGCACTTCACCACAGCACTGCTTTCTATTTTGGCACAGAGGCTGGGATTAGAAACACTAGTGTAGTAGCAATCCTTGCTTACAGAAAGCTTTGGGGACCTGACATTAAGATGCCCCCCAAAACATACCCACAGACAGCTGGAACACTTACCCAAACACCACTGCTGAATAAAGTTTAGCCCCTATACTTCACCAAAATCACAAACCACACTATAACATGTTATAACACCTTACCCTGGTGGGACAGGGAATAGAAATATTTTAAAATTTATCATCTGTTATTTGTGATTTCCTAGGCTGACTGGGCAGAACTGTATCTACAACATTTACCAAAAAAAATGCAAACTGTTAAAAGACTGTAACAACTGGTGTATCTACAGCTCCTCAAGTCCACGAACAGGCAATCCTACACAGTGGCAGCACATCTACTCAGCAAATCACCTTGGCAGGCAACCTCCATTGACATCTGCTTGGCCATCAGCACCTCAGCACACACACAGCTTTTGGCTCTACTAGCACGTGAAAGGCAGAGCTCAGTGGACCACAACCAACATGCTATGCAAGTGGCCCATTAAAACTGCCCTACTCTGCAAGCATTAGTGCCTGAGCAGCTTTGACCAGCTACAATCCATGCTAGCCCTGCCCAACCTGGTCACAGAGTACAGCACAGGGGGAAACAGCAGATTAACATAAACCTCAATGCTCCACTTACTGAGCAGTGAGTTGTATTCAACACAAATTAATTTCTCTTTCAGCAGAAAGTCCCAATGAATTTTGAAGGCACGCAGGACACCAACATACACCCTCTTATTTTGTCATTGTATTTTTTCCCCCTTTAAAAAGCAAAGCATAAAACATAATCCATTGTTGCACTACTTTACAGCAGCACAGAATAAGGGTATTTGAAAGGTGGCTTCAGCATTTAGAATTGCACACCAGTGTTATGCAACAGGAAAGCCAGATCTCATTGGATTTTCCCATTTAAAGATCCAAGAACACAATAGAGAGTGAAAGTTAAGCATATGCAGACAGTGATATCACAACATCTTTTAATACCTGCAAGTACCAAAGTCTTCTCAAAAGGTTTACAGGCAAAACATTTTGTAAAAAGGAACTTTATGAGGTATATATATATATCACAAACACATATATATGTTATATTACATATGAAACCCTTTTGGAGTATTTAATTAATGCTGGTTTAATTTAAAGAACATTTGAGCAAAAGGTCAATCAAATAAGTTGTGACAAAAGAAAGGGAGAAAACACTGTGCAGAGAATGGGAAGTAGGTGCACTGTTGCTCAGTCAAAAGTAATTAGAGTCTCACTGGCTGGCTGTTTTTCCAGAGTAATATTCAGTAATACCTACACCACCTGAAATACTTGAGTCAGATGGGAAAGCTCTCACTATAATCACTATTGTCAGGATGTCCTGCAAAAACAAGTTTCCCCTCCGCAAAGAGGGAAACAGAGATTGTTTCTGTAAATGTTAATAGACATGATATTTATCACCAGTTATTCTCTAAGTCACAAGAATTTTAATGTGAAAAGACAGTCTTTGCAACACAGGTCTCAGAAGGACTGTTAATCAATAACTAGTTTTCCAATAACCAGTCTCAGAAGACATTTGCTTTAAAACCAAAAAACAAGCCTTCCCCAAGTGAAGAACATGCCTCTGTATTTATATCGTTATGTCTCCTCTTGACTTTTGTGACTCTTGCTCACTCCCAGCCTCCTGTCTTGGTGTACTTTCACAGTACTTTAGTCCACCAAAGCGAGCAGGTCAGGTTGGATATTCTGTGGCAGAGAATAGGGTGAGAATGAGGAAGGACAAAGGCTTTCAAAAATAAGTAAACGGCTCCCTACAGACACACATTACAAAAGGTTTTGTAACAAAGGAGAAAAATTAAAAACTTTACTTTCAATTACAGCTGTTGGATACTGCTTACTCCACAGAACATCCCGTTCATTAGTATGCAGTAACTCTACCAACCCACTTCAATTATTCTACAGCATCATTGTAAGAAGTATCTTGCCTCTTTTTAGGGACTGATAAAACAGATGTTACCAACATGACAAACACAAACGTAAACCTTCTCATCAGGTTGATCCCTACCTTGTTTCCTTACAAAGCTATGTTAGCTTACATTGTTTCCAGAACAGGTGTCTGCTTATGTCACTCACTAGCCGTAATGTGTCAAATGACACTCCTTGGACCCACCACAAGGGCAAGCAACACTCAGTGGTAACAAACAGAAGAGGGGTAACCTCTCTCACTAACACGGATTCCCTTCTTAAAGCTTTTGGTAACTTACCAGGTCAAGTTTACAAGGCCATATTGTCGTTTCCCCTACTTAAAAAAACACAAACAAAAGAGGTCAAAGACATCTTAAAGTACTCCTGCCTGAGAACTCCACTGAAAACTGGCCTGCAGACTTCGAGGTTTCATCAGCAGAACCTTCTTGCCTTGATTTATAGCAAAAAAAGCTACAGCCTCACCATCTGGGACTTTTTCAGTGATAAGAGCTTGCTACTGGCAATTATCTAGATCTTTTTGAAAAGAAATCCTAGGACAAGTTTAAGAAAACTCCATAATCAAAGCCTGAAGGATAAAGAGAAGGATCAAAGAACAGCACTTTCTCAAAATTTAAGCTAAATCTTCACTGAGTGTTAAAAGGGAACTGCTAGTAGCAGCAAAACATACCAAACTCCTGTTTGCAGAGCTAAGATGAGCATAAATCACCTCTGCAAACCTTGGGGTCAGGAGCCTATTCAGAAATCCAACACACTAATCAAGGAGACACTGTCTCCATTTCTCAGGAGAGGATGATCAAACCGTCATACTGTCACCTTAAATATTTCAGCCTTGGAATGTTGCTCATCACGCAGATGCCACAAACAAGGGAAATTTGTAAGGATGGTGATTAAACAAAAGTCTAACAGAAAAACGAGGCATCCGTAATCATCACCATGGTATGATCATCACAGTCTTGCCTATACTGCTTTCTTCTGCTCTGCATCAGTTATTGACTACAAAGATTTATGTTAAACATGTTGCAGTGAAGAGCCAAGCTACTGTGCATACAGTCTTCAGTGACTAGAGCATCTGAGATGTGGTTTACAGCAGCAATCCAGGTAACTCACAGGGACAGTGAGGCTCACAGAAACTCCCTGAACACAAGCTAGTTGACAGTTGTGTTTCTTAAACTAGAAAATAACCTGGTGAAGAAAAATCCTGGCACAAAAGCAAATAAATACATTATGGAATATTTCAGAATGGAACTGTAAGAACATACCAAAATGCTGATAACCCAGACACAATGACAAGCAGTAGCTGCTTGGTCTGCAGCCTGGTTTTATTGCAAATACCTCACTCAGAAGCAGTTATTGCTGTCCTTTTCTGATTTACAGACAGCAACTGCCATCTGCTTTTCCTTTACTCCTTTGTCTTCTTATTTTGAAGTTCAGACTGCAACTAAACAGGAGCACTTTAACATAGCTAGATGGCTGGAGAAAGTTGGTTGGTTGTTGTTTTATGGTTGGCGGGTTTTTTTTGTTGGTTTTTTGTTTGTTTTCCATTCCCATCGCAAACTACTTTTTCTTCCTTTGCTGCAGGGAATAAGAGAGTGAGGTAAGTATGTTTTGGTTTTTCTAGTGAAAGGGAACGCGCACAAAATGTGAAAGTAACATTGTCTAGAGTTTGTGTGGACTGCATGTCCAAGATAAGGTGCACATTCCTCAATGAAATAGCTATTACAATTAAGAAGGAATGACAGGCAACAAGGTTCAACAGTTTGTTTTCCACCACACTGCCACTGCTGCATTCAGAAGTATAAACAAGTGCGAACTCCACTGACTTGCCACCTCTGCGTCTTCAAAAACAGCTCAGACACATTTGATATCATTCATGATGTCCTGGCATACAAGCCAAAATTTAGTATTGTAATTTTCATCAGTGCATTAGTCAGCATGCAGGCAATGAGGAAACTGACTCTGAAAAAGGAAAAAAACGAAGCTAGACTTGGCTGCATAAAAGGATGACTTTTCATGTAAAGGGCGGGTAACTGGATAAACCTGCATTTCCAAAACAGCTTTCTGAAAAGCTCTCTGAAGCAGAATTGAGAAATGAGATAGTTTCATACACTGACGTACAACAGTGCGAATCAAGCTCTGTCAGCACTTCTATAATAAATCTTGCCTGTGCAGGAGTTTAAAATGAAGCTGAAAAAGATCTGGAATTCAAGAATGGCAACCCCAAGCCTATTCAGCACACTTATCAGTATGTTTTAGGATGTTAGGAGATTTTAGGTCCAGGATCTTTCACTGGATTTTCAGCTTGGACAGATTGTTTCTGCCCAAGACATCAACACTACAATCATATTCCCATTAATTAAATTAGAATTCAGGCATCCTGCAGAAATGTTATTTTTGAAAGTGTATGATAATTCCTCACTCCTTTTCCTCTTTGTCTCCCAGCACACAGACTAAAAATTCTTCTTAATGTTTTCTGTGTCATCCACTATCCTCAGATCCTTCAGGAGGCATCCCCATTCCTGATAAGGAAAGAGAGCACTTTTCTAGTACAGCATACCATGCAATGGGAGGTGGCTATGGCACTAGGCTGCAGCAAGGCTCTTGGGAAGACAAAACTCCAACAGCCAGAGTATTTCCTGGCTGCAGGGATGCGTAGTGGCACCAGCCTCATTCCACAACCCTCCAATGCTAAAAACAAACAAACAAACCAGCAGCAAGAAGAGATCTATGAGTAGTTGTACCTGGCATCCCAAACTGTGGAAGGACAGTTGTTCCTACATCTGCTTCAGATGTAAGAGGAAGACCCAGAAGAAAGAAGGCTGATGGGGTGGGGTGGGAAGGCAGCCAACCTCCATGTGAAGGACTAGGTCAATTAGTAGGCATGACTGGATGTTTGGACTGTAGCAGCATTAAACAAGAGAAATAAAGACTGGAAAGCAGGTGGCCAGCAACCAAACTACAAATTCAGTCTGTAAGTACATCAGGTACTTTCGGGGACTCCCAGTACCTTGAGTATTTCTCCTGGGTTGCTGAGGTTTTTGGGTAACACTAAACTCCTAAGCAAACTGACTCTGCCTCTTCCAAGTTCACTGTAAATCTGGCCTCCAACACGCATTACTGAAAACCCCTTACTGAGATTAAGGGCCAATTGTAAATCCACAACTATGACTTCTAACAGAAAATTCCTGCTTTCTCTGAAGCCAGCTGTATAGACACTAGTATCAGAAAAAGAAGTGTCCTTCAGCTAACTAGATTTTTATTCCTAAGTGAAGGACATCCACTGGAAGATTTCTATAATTTGGAATCTCTGCTACTTTCCACTTTTTGCTTCCCACCAGTCTCAGCAGATACATGTGCTTGATTTGCTCAAACTCTTGATTCCAAACCCAGTTTCCTCTTGCTGACATCTGCACAGATAAACTCTATAAACTAGACATGAACTCAAGTCTACAGAAGCATAGCTAATCCCTGAGAAAAACTGTGTTGCCTCTACAGAGCTAAAGAGCAACACTAGGTAGGCTTCAACAGATCTGAAACAACTAGAAGATAATCCATTTGTCCAGCATTAATAAAAGGGAACAAAAACTTCAATGGACTTTTAATTTGGCAAACAATTAGAGAGAATCTTGTACTATCGTCCCATTGAAGCTACAGAAGGCATTATTCTAGTTCAAAACAACTCAACAGTTCCCCAGCACAAACACATACAGGGCAGCTACAGGTCTGTGTCAGTACCGACACAGCAGTTCAGCTTTCTATCAACATAGCCTGCCCCAAATCCCTTGTCTCCTCCTCTAGTACAGGGACACAAGTTCTACTTTCCAGAGAAACCTGCATCCAGGTTCAGCTGCAGTGACCTGCCTACCGGAACTTTGTTTATTCTAGCCATTATCTGCAAGTTAATAATTTAATGAAGAAAGTGAGGCTAACATTCAAGTGCTTCTCTGCTGAAACTGCTAGTACAAAAAGAAAATTTAAACAATCTACATGCTATCCCTAGTCATTCCTACCTTGAGCTTGACTAAGCAGTTATGCTACATCTATACCTACACATCACGAAGATGGTGTCTGGGACAATTTGGCTATTCAATGGCTGTCATAGTCAAACCTATAAATCAATGAGATGGGAGTTTTGTGTAGAATTTGGTAAATGTGATTCCGCTCCTCTGAAAAACATTTTATCTCAAGCAACAAGATGTGAAAGCCCAAGTTTTAGAGTACTCCCTAATTTCACTTCTGATGTTTCATCTGCATTTTTATTTGCTTATTAAACATTGTCCATAACCTCCCTCACCTTCATTATATAGATCTGACCCACAGGCATCAGCATCTACTCATATCATACTTCAACTCAGTGCAAGTGAAATTCATGTATAAGTTTCAATTAATGCTTGGCTTCAAAAACAGTGTGCTGTGAGATGCACCTTCAGTGAGTGAAGGTAGTTCATTAAAATAGAGCAAATTGCAGCAATCATTGTGGCATTTTTCTCCTGGCACATTACTGTTGTGGCCTGAGGTTGGATAGACTGGGTTAAATAATTCCTTAACGTGCCTTAAAAAAACACCCACAAATCACTTCTGAAGAGACTTCTGATAATAATACAAAACTCTTTTGAGATGCTTTCACTTAGAACTCAATTCTCAAATACCAGAAAAACAAGTTCTCCAGTTGTACAGACTGAATTTTAAGAAGCAGGGGGGAAATAAAGCGCACAAAAACTACTCTGTGCGTAGCTGAGTAAGCAAAGAATGTACATGTGTGAGTTTGTGCAAGAAGAAAAATTATGTGTTCCCACCAATTCAGCTGAGCCCAGTAATGAGTAGAGTTCCATCATCACTTGCTCATGGCCCGAAGCAACACTCTAGGCCGGTGCTCATTAATTGCGCTGGAGTTCAATATGACAAGCAAAAGGTTTTCTCTTAAACATAAAGCCAGACTTCTACACACCTGGATATAAAGGCAGCTTCGAAGGAGTGAATGGATACAGCAGTTTCTGAGCAAGCTTGCTAACAGCAGCAAGACTGCCAAGACTCTTGACAACACCACAATCACAAAAACATCAGGGGATTTAACTACAACATATTTTTTTTAAAAATGTATGCGTAGCTATTGCCTCATTTTTCCACTGCAAAATAAATACATGGTACTTCTAAGGCATGTGTAGTGTGGTACAGATAGGGTACGGAGGTCCATTTCTTCTTGCTGTCCTCTTATTCCAATGGCATGTTACTGTATAAACCCCTTGCAAGACAACTATTTTCATATTTTCAGGAAAAAAAGAAGAATGCAACAACACCTCAGAGAATGTCAAGATCCTTGGTCAGATCTACCACTTTCCAGGTTTCTCTCTCTCTCTCCCATATGAAAGTATCATAAACTTACATTCTTTTTACATGTATTTTCTCCACAGTTGAAATTGTATTCCCAATTCAAGGTTCTTAAAGCCAGTGCTTTCACAGTGGTAACAGTGAATACAGAAGAAACTCCACTGCCTGCTATCAGTCTTTTACAAATGGTGTTTCTTATTACATAAAGTTTTCTTGAGAGTTGTCTAAATTAAATTGAACTCAAATCTTTTTGCAACTTCAACAAGCATTCTGTCAAGCAAGTACAGTAACCAAATACTGCACCCCATTCTCACTTGGACATCTCTTGAATACTATGTTATCATTTATATCTTGGTTGAAATAACCCTGTTTACTTACAAAAGTTACTTTGCAAAATTCAGCCTTTCCTTAATTAGGATTATCCTCAGTTCACATGCCAAGTTAACCTGAATTCCTTTTAACAAATATCTTAAACTTTAAAGACTTTCAACGTTGTATATTTTTTTACTTTTGCCATCCAGATACTCAACATCAAGTATGCTCCCTGAGCACATGAATAGATCACAGGCTGTTTCCCCCCCGCAAAAACAGTTGACAAAATACATGAACACAATCCTACAGAATCAGCAGTGGAAGCCTCTTCTCACAGAGCTAAGCTAGAAGTGTAAGATGATTCTTACCCAGCATAGATAAGCTCTCAGTAATCCCAGCACACACTTTGATGAACAGACTGTGTTACAACACAAGCCAAGTCCTCAGACCTGGGACTTTCACTCTGAAAGCCAAAGGGACTGAACAAATCAGATTTGCTCTACTGGTCTGTAGACATATTCCCAGCTATCCCTGAGACTTCCAGCACTGTCGCCTCGCTTTATTGCAAATAAATTACTTCATGTTAGGATCTTTTTGTCTTTATTACAAATAAGTTGTTTCATGCTACCTAGCACCTACAGCTATGAACAGCGAAATCCTACAAAGAAGATAGCTTTGTAGTAGCTTCATGAAAAAACATAACTTCCTTCTGTACCCCCAACAGCTGCAAATTAGGTAATGAATATAGAGGTTTTTTAAGAATGTACCTCCCAGATACCTTATCAATGTCTAGAAAAGTCACAGATACTTTTGGACCCTTCTTCTGGCCTTGGCTACCAGAAAGAAAGAGGAAGTGTAGAGAGAAACATTAGCAAAACTCACTGGATAGTGCAGGATGATAAACCACATTGTCCAGGCTCTCAGCCCTGCCCCTTTACACAACCAGCACTGTAACAAGAACTGGCACCTTTCCTTTCTTTCTTCCACCCACTCTTTCCCCTAACTTTGCCTCAAACGCAGATGGGCAAGATAAGGCTACAAACTGTCATGAAGACCTCCAAAAGTTGATTGTGGTAAGCCAGTTCACCAGCCTTTAACAGCTGCTCACTGTTCTGTGCAAACAAAACTGGAGGTCAGCCTACAGACTAGTGTTAAGAGGCCTTGTTGGGAGAACCACCATCCCAGGCAGTTTTGCTGGTTTAAAGTGTGGTGGAAGCCAGAGACCAAGCTGTCATTTTGCATCCAGCCTGAGGCACAGACTCTGCAGCGTGGGATAAGATTACACTTCCACACCCCATGCAGTACCTGTTTTGTAGGTATATAGTTTCAGTTTCCAGGACTATAAGTTTAATGCCCTTAAAGATGCCAAATTTCCTTTTCTTTCAGGTATCTTAAGTTTGTGTTTGGGTGTAGACACACAGCAACAAAATAACAACTGAATTCAAAGTTAGCCAATCTGAGTTTAACAAGGAATATGTATTTCCCCAATACATACAGAACACATACATAAACAGTCATGTTAGAAATCTCCCTCATCTCTGGATGAACAAAGCTTACATCTGAAACAAGCATTACACAAAAATTACCATCAACACAACAGCAGCAAAATCTGCTGGTAATCACAGACATCACTGCCATGCACCAAAGGACTGGAAAAAGCCCTTCTCTTGTTTGTTTTCAAGATGAC
This sequence comes from Aramus guarauna, assembly GCA_013400195.1. NCBI lineage: Eukaryota > Metazoa > Chordata > Aves > Gruiformes > Aramidae > Aramus > Aramus guarauna. The sequence goes on from VXBL01004964.1 coordinate 1,298,499, forward strand.
AAATAATCAGTGCTACTGTTCAGAGACCTAAAGCACATATGTCTAGCTTTGTATTAGCAGTAACACTCAGCAGATTAGAGGTATAGTCCCTTGATGGATTTTAAATAAGCAGGCAGGTGAAGGAGTCCATTGTTAGTCTTTTCATTCATTTGCCATAAATCTTGTAAGGTAGCTCTTTCAATTCTTAATTATTCACATTTATAATCCAGAAATATGAGCATTACTTTTCTACACTCTTCAAATGATAATTTTAGAAACTCAACATATCAATAGTCTGAGAAGGTGTGCCCTCCCCTAAAAGGAAGGAGAAGAGGCATCACTTAAAAATTTCATAAAATTGAGTAAGAGTTAAGACTACATCGAAGGTGCACAAAATCAACAGGACAGAGGAGGGAAATACTAAGGTGAATTGAATTGCTTGTGCCTGAATTCAAAGAATGACTGAGGCCAAAGTTCGCACACAGAGAATGGATACCTTTAATTAAACACTAATCTACCTGGACATATCTTTGTGATTTACATAGAGAAGGACATTCTCACACTATCTTCAGTCACAGCAACAGTATTTGTTTTACAACACAAGCTTTAAGGGAACATTGAAGCTGTTAGGTGTGTGGTTCTGTGCCTGTTTTGTCTCGTTTCTTTGTGGCTATAGTTGCAAAACTGATGGAAAGCTGGTGACTAAACCCAAAAACAATTCAAGTGCAAAATAAGCTTCTGTAAACCTATACAAATGGTATTTGAAGAGTGCACTATGTAGCAAAATTCTTGTATAACAGGAGAGGAGAAGAGAGGCTGTTAATAGAAGTAAAAAGGGCAATTCAGAGCAATTCTTATTTGCACTGTTCTGCTATGCAACAGTTGGACCTCAAGACCCTGCAATAGTGGGTGTTATACAGACACGTAACAAAAACACAGGCCTTGTCCCAACACAGTACTTGCCGCAGTAGCACACTTGGGGTGTAAATATGAAGCCTAAATAAAACATATGGCATATGTTCCATGCATGACTATATGTCCTAAGTTTTGAAAGGGAAATAGATTTTAAAAGCACATCGCTTTAAATGGAGACTTAGGATGGCTGCAAAACTAAGGCTTTTGCAGCCATATATCCAGATCTTTCAGCAAACAGTTTTATGAAATACCACTGAATGAAAAGCGTGCTCTAAACACCAATACTGCATCCAGAAGCACAGCTCTACCAACTGAAAATGCAAGTGCCAATGTCAAGCTGTCAAAAATCTCCCTTTGGAAACACTAGTCTATTACTTTGCTGTGAACTGATTTCTAAGGCTGCTTAACAAAACAAAACCAGATATGCCTGCAAGATTGGTTTTAGGTAGATGCTGATCCCAGTAGGAAGTTCATCCTCAATTCACATTCAGACTTCAACCAACAAAGAGTAACAGGATTTATTACCCGGAAGTCTTCTGGATAATCACAAGTCTGTCTAAGTACCACACAGCTTGGATACCTGTGCCAATTCTCATTGCTCTTAGCTTACAAGCAAGACATGAACTTTACCTCCATTAACAATCAATGATAAACACACCTCTTTAAAGAATCAGGCAATAACAATCTCAAATTGTTACTTTGTAAATGTCCAATCATTTATGCACTTGAGATCACTAATTGAAGTTTCAAGCATCTTACTAAAGCTTGCTTGGTTGAACTAGTATTTTGTCAAAAATGAAAAGGGAAGCAATAAAACTTGAGCAAAACTCCCCAAAACCAGAAAACAAAACCCAACACACACCCTCCCAAGCTAAAAAAAACCTGTCAAATCCATTAGAACAAATGGGAAAACACCAAACCCAAAACAAGGAACAAACTCATATGAATGTCCATGAGATAAGACTCATTTCTTGATATGAGCATTATCTGTGAAAACATCCAATAACTTTCAGGACTTCCAAGGAACATATTTAGCAGAAGAACAATTAGCTCTCTACTAAAAAATACCAAGGAAATACCCCCCACCCCCTGCATACACCCACCCAATTGTGAGCAACAATTTCAGCCAGCAATTCTGTGAAATCTAGTGAGTATTAAAAAAGTCTGAACAGACACAGGATCATATGAAATTCACATTCAAGCTTGTAGAAAATTCTAAGGCATAGTCTAAACAAAAAAAATTCTCTTACCTTTCTAACTACCAGTTAGCTAACTGATACACAGAGGCAAGTAGCAACATTATTCATAATCCAGAAGTCAATTGCTGCCTCTTCCCATCCTCCTAAAACATGCATTTAGCTATTAGGGAGGAAGGGGGCAGGGGTGGAGAGGAGGAAAGGAAGTTAAAGTTAAAAAGCAGTGAATACAATTCATATCAAAGGAAAGGAAGTATCAGGAGCACATGGCTACAAAGATCACTGCCAGATTAAAAAAAAATCCTTGACAAACATTTTGAGTTCATTATTTGTTTACACTGGAGGAACAAAATTCACTGCCTACCAGACTTCTGAGATTACAACAGATGCCAAAGACAAGAAATGGCTGATTTCAAAGTCAATTTACAGAAAATCTCACAAATGTTAGCCACTTTATGATCCACATAAATATTTTTTTTTCCCCAGAGGACAAAAAAATTCTCATATTAACTCTAATCAAGCCTTAGTATTCTGAGAAGACATGAACTACCAAAATTATGCTTATTTTCAAACTTGTGATGATATTCACATATCCTTAATGGAGGAATGAACTGCTTTATTATTTTGGAGTAACAGAGCCATTAAAGGCCTCTGGGATTTTGAACTGCTGTACAAAGACAGGTCCAGAGCGACTATAGAAACTGCAGATGAAAATGACATGTAGCCCACCTCCCATGAAGATGACACTGACTTAGTATGTGCTAGAGAGGGGGGAAAAAAAAAAAGAAACATCTCAGCAGCTGCATACAAGTAAGAACTAAGATGAAGCAAACACTGTAAAGTAGCAACATAACAACAGACTCTAAAGACTCAAGAAAGCTTACATGGGCCCATCACACATCTTATGTTTCTGCTCAGAACTGCACTGGAGTGACTTTGCTCGGTACTGGGTAGGGAACGGAGAACCACAACCCTGAATACATGCACTCCCCACAACCAGACATTCCAGCTCTAACCCACCTAACCACTGATAACGCATTCAAATGTACAGAAGGGTAAATAACTACATCCAGCAGCGTGCAAAGAGTGTTCTAGAGACACTATGAGCCATTTTAAGTATTTAGTAAAAGAAAAACAAACCAATATACTGCCAAAATATTTTGTACAGCCTCATATGCTATTTCTCACTAGGAGCATTCAAGGTAACCCACCAAATTTTTTATATTAAAGCCACATTCACTTCTTAGTTTGCTGTCTGTGCTCCTGTGCACATTTGTCTACTTACACTTCACAACAACAAGAGAAAAATGGAATAATCAAAAATTGAACCTCAGTTATAACAAGAGGCAAAGGATAAGCACATCTGTATAACTGCTGCAAGTAGAAAATACTAGCTAAGTAAACAAGAACTTTTACCCTGGGAAACTATCAGTGCCATTGAACAAACCCAGGAAGATTACTGATTCTTAGCTTTGCAGACTGTTGACTCTGGAAGTCATCCAGTGGGCAATAAAGGAAAGTAATATGCTTCTTGAAACATTAAAAACTCAACCTCACACTAGAGTTTTGTATCTCTATTTTATATAGGCAGTTTCAAAAATACAGAAGAGCAAGTAACTATGTACACAAGACCCTAACACATTAGGCATGTTAACAGTGACTAGCAATATATATTTTATCACAACACTCATATCTGTCAGGTTATTTACTATTCTGAGAAAAAACAAAAAAAAAGTACAAGCTGCAAACTCAAAAAAAATCCCAACTACTGAATTTGTTTCTAACAGCTACCAAGCTACCCTCTTCCTTCAAGAGAAAGAAAATAACCAGTTAGGACTTATTCAACTCTAATAAATATACATACTATAAATTTGTAATTTAAATGCTTGCTAGCCTCTCCCGTTACATAGTAGAATGGTAACATTTGAAAACTGAAACACTCTCTTGAGGCTACAAGCTAACGTTTGTTTTGTAAACAAAAAAGTCTGGTACAATCTTTTTTCCCCCCTAAATAAGACCACAAAAAGGAGTGCTAAATAAATAGAATCACTTGATCACAAAAAAAGAATAAAATTTCTAATGATCGAACTTAAAATTCCAGTCACAATTGTAAGGTGCAGGATCCCTGCCAGACCAAGAGAATTTAAACACTAGGATCCGTGTGAAAAACATTAATTACAAGATAGACAGTGGCCACACAGGCTTGACAGACCTCTGTTCTAAATCAACAGCCATCAGCATCCCTCTGCCATCACAACTCACCTACATTAAGCACTACAAATATTTTTCTTTAGCAGTCACAATTTGTTTGGGGTTCCCCCCGACTTATCAAAGTCAGCATATTTAAACAATGTATGTTTTTCTATACTCTGCCAAAGACACGCTGCCCCTTAAGCACAGGAATGGAAGTATAGCTAATTTTACATTGTCTTTGGCAAAGCTGTCTTCTATAACAGGCTGGTATTGCATTCTCTATTCTCCAAGCCTACAATCACTTTTTTTTTTTTTAAACAGGTATTTATCCAGACTGTCCACAGAAATCAGATAAAACACACAGAAATTCACTGACACATTTCAAATGCAAGACCCTCATCCCTACCAGAAAAAAATAAATTAGGTTAATAACTAAAAAGTATTTTTTTCTTCATAGCCAAAGTGGATGATTGCATAACAATCCAGGGGATTCAGATACAGACACCTATCATGCACAGTGCATTTGTGGGTGCCAATAGGCATTGGCACCAGTCCCTTTAGATTCTCCATAGCACACAGAAGAGCTAATAAAACATTTTGCCTGCTGTGCAGTGTAATCCACATATAGCCCTGATCGCGCTGCAGAACCACAACATACCTCTCAGTCTTTTGGAATTCCCATTCTTTTGCTGCTCATCCTCTTCATTAATGGTGAATAAACCCAGGGGATTTGGCCTGGCACTTGTCTTCTTCAACCTCTCTTGTCGGAGGGCAGTAGTTGAACCAGGCATATTGCTGTTGCCTCTCGCTTATTTAAAAAAAAAAAAAGTAAGAAACTGCAGCCCCTGCTTAGCAGCTAGCTGCAACACTGCCTGTTCATTTGAGCACTTGTAATAGATCTCCTATGGATAAGCAGTATGCAAGCAGCTGACAAATACCAACATCCACTCGGCAGTGAAAGGCTTGCAGTCCTTCCCCACCTTCAAGAAAGCCCTAATTAAAGGCACATTGGTTTGGATGCTGCTCGTTGCTGTCTTAACCTGTTCAATCAGATCCCAGCCCAGAGCTCCGAGTTCCTTGCTGCAGCACCTTTTTCCCTGCAACCTTCTTCCAGCTACAGCACACTAAAATATTCAGCACGCAACACAAGAGGAGAAAATATGATACGCCGCTGTTAACAGTTGCCCTGACAACACTGACACATCCTAATCAAAGGGGGTCTATGAGTGTTGTCTCCTCAGCTGCAGCAAGCCGGCCTCAGGAACGCTGTCTCCCACACGCTTACAGAGAGCTGGAAGCACCTCGGCAGCAGGGGCTGCTCCTTCCTCCTCGCAGGGCGGTGGGAGGATGGAGCTGTGTGTGCACAAGCAGATGAGCACCGAGTGAAAAGAAGCCTGGAAGGCTCCAGGCACGAAGCTACATTTTGCCAGCTGCTCTGTTTATTCACGTTTAGAAATTTTAGCCTAATCTAAACTAAAACAATGAGGATGAGTCTTCTTCCATATATGCATGTGTTGGGTGTGTCCCGTCCCCGTCCCCCCCCCTTAACTTAATCACCTTCCTATGCAGCGCATACCTTTTGTATTAGGAATGCATACACCCACAATTACAGCCAGGTGTTGGAACATTCTTCTCCCATGTATGAAAACTCAAAAAATCAGAATTTCTAGCTTGTACAGACAACATAGGACAACGAAAGGACTTTTGGAGTGAGTATTTCGTACTGCACCATTAGTTTTACAGCACCAACCATTAACATGCACTTTGCAAAGTGAACAAAGTACAAACAGCCAGGGTGGTTTTAATTAGTTGGATTTCCTTCATATGCTGGCATTCTGGATTTTCTTCAGCTATTTACAACTGAGTACTTTCTCACAACTTTTGCAATCTGCATGTTTCATCCTTCACGTCTCCAAATGCCACTATGCAACATGCTGGATGTTTTACCTGTGAGACCTTTATTTTCAACCACTTCCACCTCTCTAATTCAATGTGTGCTCACCATTTCAAAATACTACTGAAGAAAAACTGCAAGCTAGCACATCTCTATAATGTCAAAATTACAGGTTTTTCCCCATCAGATTTTTTTTTTTTAAGAGAAACTTCATGTAACATGATCACCTACTCCAAGACAGCACATACATTAGTTGACAAGTCTGCAGGTGGCTCATATTGAAAATGCAAGATTATACAGACATATATGATTACTCAATGACATGGGTAATAATACTGAAGAAGAAAGCTCAGAGTTTATGATAGCAAACATGGTATGTATCACAGTGGCCTGGGATGCTCTTTACAGAAGAGTCCTGGATCATGCTCAGCTGGCAGGACAGCTCTGTTCTCACACACCTCAGGCTCAGCAGCCAGGAACCCTGTGGATGGAGAAGAACACAGCACCACCTGAAGGCTCAGCTGGACCATTCTTCCTTCTTCTCCAGCACAGGCACAAAACACCCAACTAAAACAGAAGTATTCTGCAGGAGGGCACTAGTTCTGAACCAAGCCCACAGCCCACCTCCAGTACATATTTCCTCCTGGCTATGTCCTGCTGCTTGGTTACACCTTGGACTGTGCGCATGCACGGAAGCTATACATGATGACATTTGTCTACAATTAAAAATGCTTTGTACTAAAGGGTGTGGACAAAAAAAAAAAAAAAAGACTAAGAAAAAAAGCTCTAACACAAGCTGTTCCTTAGCTCAGCAATTTGCCTTCTGGAGTTTATACAGGCTACTACTTTGTCCTGTAAGAGGAACAGCTCCATTCCTCAAATCTCATCCACTTAATGCCTACCACACATACTACATAACAGTACACACATAGCCACAAAAAGAGGACATTAGTTACTACCACAAATACTTTTCATACATGCCCATGACTGTTGCCAACAGAAAAGTAACAGAAAGCAACACCTAAAAGGCAGCTTAATTAAATATCACTCCCCTCCACTCTCCTTTTATAAGCCACTAAGAAAGGATTCCTGCCCTTTTAAACATTCTGTTCAATCAATCACCTTTAATTGCTAAGCTACTTAAATAGGTATTTAAAAACATACAAGAAGTATCTAACACAAAAAATACACCTGAGTGGAGGGGCTTCAAGCTTACAGGTATGGTAACTGTTTCACAGCATCTCCATTTCCCTGTTGTCTGAGGAGTCATGGAGAACAGCTACAAGACTGAGAATGCCTTCCTTGGGCACACAGGATCTCCTGCACCCACAAGAATGACTTGCTCCAAGTACAAAACATAGTAATGACTAAGTTTGATGCTTCAGGGGCTGGTGAAGATGGATCTGAGCTATGACACACAGGCAACTGAGGTGTTGGTGCATATTTCTTTTTGTTGACTTACTAATGCAGAGATGAATTCTGACAGAGGAAAAGGATCAACAGCACATTCAGCTTACGCAGCATGATTTTATTTCAAGGCCCCTGTGGTTAAAAACTATGCCAGCCCACAACATGTTTTGAAATGCCTAATAAAATGTCACCCTAGCCACTTGCAACCTATTATAAATAAAGGACATGTATTACAATAGAAGATACTACATAACTTTAGGTACTTGGGGTTTTGTAAAAAATCTTCCTAATAACACGATTAAACATCCATAAGAAGATACTAATGCTGCATAAAACCAGACTGTATTGACAAATTCCCTCCATCCACTGGTTTAGGGCAGAAAAAGAATTTCCTGAAGTATCCCTAGCAGGAAAGCTCTACTTATTTCAGCCCTGTCTCAGCTATGTGGGAGCTTCTATATGAAAACTGTGATGAAAGCAACATTCCCTTGAGAGAACAAAGTAGTGGATAATTTTAATAGCAAGGTTATTAAATTCTTTTTAAAAAATTTGCTTACACTGTCCCTATTAGTGATTTATTCCCTCCTCTAACCATTTGTCATACCGTGTACCAATACACTCACAGCTGAACTCTTACTGATGGGGTGAGACTCTGTTGAGATGGAATGAGGGCAACTGTGTATCTTTAGGGCCCTGGATAATTTTCGGTTTTCCTTTCACAATGCTTTCAAACTCATTATCAGTTAAACCACCACACTTAAACACACCCACTTTCACCCACTGGATTCTATAGGTATAATTACCTACACAATACATTATCTGATACGCAACAGTCTTAAACAGCAGTTTGAACAAAGGCTATTAGGATAATTATATCATGATCTGGGAAATGTAAATATTGATAACAACATGTTAATTGATGTTTCTGCTTTAATGTCAGGTATTAAGGCTTGATAATCTCTACCTATGAAACAAATAGCAAGTTGAAGCCAGTCACCACAACAGTCACCATGATATCTATGTGCAGTCTACTATGGGTAATCTGATAATTTTCAATGGCTGAACTCTAGATTTGCTATCTTATTTCACTCACATGATTGTTTCAGTCCCAGTAAACTATCCAAACACTACATGAAGCTCATTACTGTAATTCAGAGTATGTGCTGCACATGGTAAGTTCATGTTCTACAGCTGCTGCCTTGTGAAGCACTCTGCCAGTCTGAACTTACTGTAGGGAACCTTTTTGCTTTCATGGGGAGGAAGACAAAAGGCAGTATTCAACACAAGTCAGCTAACAACAGAAAGGAAAAAACCCTGTGAAGACATGACAATTTGTATCTTCCATCAAAGTTGGCAGGCTGTGATAACTAGGACTGTGTATGTTTTCAAGAAAAAAAACCACTTGATGTAATACTAACTGGAAGCCATCTTCTATCATTGGCAATGTCAGGTTACAATACAGAAAAATCAAGCCAACTGAATACAAGATCATGTACTAATGCAAAAGGGGCAGAAGAAACTCATAGACTAATTGCCTATGAAAAGCCTTGCAAATAGAAGCACTCATAAGAGATACCTGTATCACAATATACAGATTTTTCCTCCCACTCCATGAGACACCCATTGTATGTTCATCAAACTACATTTTACATGAATTTCTTTCTCCTGCTATTTTCTTAGGATAAGTGCAGTTAAAATACTGTTTTAAAAGAACACCATACCCAAAGAGCAAGCAACCAAGAAGTCAGGGTTTGACAGGGGAATCTCCCCCCCCACCCTTCACCTCCCAAAAAGAAAAAAAAAAAACCCTCAACTCCTGAACACTTCCAAGTCTAATAAGCTCTCAGTCTTAACACACAAAAATCTATTGTCTGCCATTATTGTGAAACCCAGATATGACCATCCATTGAATAGACCACTAGTTAGACTCCAGCCTTCAAGCTCCCCCTCCTCCCCATTGCAGCCTCAGGGATTAAAAAAAAAGTTTGAGGCACAGATGCATCAAGCCAGTTTCAGAAGCCAGGACAGCCTTCTCACCACTGCTCTTCTTTCTGACACTTAAGTTGTCCAAAATCTGAGGTAAGTTATAACCTCTAGCCTCAATTTCTCCAGTTATAAAATGGAATGAAGCCTTCAGAAGAATTATTTTTCTGAAAGAACTCTTTGATTCTTATAAAATACTTTTCTCTTTTATCTTGCTTATCTAAAACTGCTAACAGAAGATAATTTTCTTGTAGGGTACCAAAAAATACACCAGTCAAAAAACCCCACAAACTTGAGACAGGTCTGGATCACAGTATTTGTAAAGCAAAATAAACACTTGTTCTGCTTCTAGATGCTAATTCAAGGCCTTTTAACATAAAAGGAAAGCTTCCCCTTAAGTGCATTTTATATCAAGAATTAGGTCAAGTAAATATATCATTTTAACATATGCTCCCTTCCAGATTGCCAATATTTCATTGTTTCTTCTGATTTTCTTAGGTAGGTATCTATCCTATGTAGCAACATCAAGAAAGGATATGGCATTTTGAGTTTATAGACATGTTTGCCCAGCATGAAACAATAAAATTCCATTGTGAATTGGGTTCCAAGTGTTTCTTTCCTGGGAAGAAAGATCAGGAAAATCAAGGTAGAGTTAAAAAATCCCATCCTGTTCTGCAAAAACAGTACACCAAAAAAATTTCAATGTACCTACCCATCAAATCACACAGTCATATTTTGTATAGACATTTTCAACATTAATAATCTATGTCAAAAGCTTTTTTAAAGAACTCATTAAAAATACATAATATAGACTGTGCTAGATCATAGAGTATCTTGAGTTGGAAGGGACTCATAAGGATTATCAAGTCTAATTCCCTATTCCTCACAGGACAATGTTAGAATATATGGACACTAACCAAATTCCAAACTCAATCTCTCTAATTTCCTTCAGGAGATTCATCTCATTGCATTTACTTTATACTTCACTAGGTTTTAAATCAGGCAAGAAGAACCAAGAAAGTAGAGCCTTTTTTTTTTTTTTTTTTTTCCTTCCCTTTTCCTCTCATGTGGGAAAACAGCTATTTACTCAGCAGCAAAGGACTGGAAACCTTTTCAATGCCACATAAATCTAGGACAGAGCAAAATAGCCTTAAAAAGACAGACAGGAATCCCGCCCCAGTCGAAAGACAGAAAGACAGAAAAGTTAAATTTTAAAGAACAGATAGAGCCACTATATGAGGAAAAAAATACTTGCTTCAAACAAGCCAATCACTGTCTCAAACATCATGCATGCCTAATTTTTTCCACTGCTGCTCTTGTATTCTCTCTTCCTTCTAGTTCTTACTGTCAAAAAAGGACAGAGAATAACCTTGTCTTTACAGAGGTTGAAGTGTGTCTTCAACGATATGTCTAAGGACTCACTTCTTTCACAAGATAATAAAAGACTGGTGTATTATTTTTACAGCAGTACCTTAATTTAAAAAAAAAAAAAAACAAAAACTTAAATATTTAGTGTATAAACATCTGATATAAGAATTGATTTCTTTCCACCTTCTTGGAAGGAAAAAAGGCCCCTTGCATATCAGTAAGATTAAATATAAAATGCTAGAGATTAAGAAGGGAAACCTTCATCTTTTTGACTAATGAGAAGCCTGCTGTCAAGAGTATAGATGCACTCTGAATAGCGTTAAATAAGCAATGAGTCAACTCACTTCTGAAAGTCAAGACAATAAAACCACAGTAGTTTCATGAACTTATTCCCCATTCATCCATTGAATTAGGTGCTTCAACTCAGCATTTTTAATCAAACATCCACTTAAATATGTGCTGTAGAAACAGAGGGGAGCAGCAGTGGATTATTAAGAGTCTTCAAAAAGCAAACTTACAAAGGCAGGCTCATCTCTTTTCTCCTTTCTCTCCTAAGTTTGAACAAACATCTTTATTCTGGTTTCTAATTTTAGTATCTCTTTTTCCAATAAATTGAATTCAGAATTATTATCCATATCTAAGAGATTATGAATTTTAAATAAGCTAGGTCTGGAAACAAAAAGCAGACACCAGGTCTTTATTTTCTTATCAACTATCCTGACTACTTTGGCTCCTTTAGCTTACCCATCTGTTTACGGGCCCCATCATACCTGCTGCAAAGACTGCACATTCTAGATACTACTTTGATCAAAACAGTAAGACAACATATTCTTCAGCTGCAGAACTGCAGATGCTAAAAGCAGCCACAGCAATCCTCTCACATGATGTGGGAGACTTGCTTCTCCAGTTCCCACCGCAGTCCTGGTGAATCACAGGCAGGCAGCTGTGCCAGCGCCTCGCTGCCTACAACACCCTGAAGTAGGAGGCAGCTCCACCAGGAAACGCACCTCCATGCACTTGCTCAGCCACAGAAAACTTCTCTTGGAAGTGACCCTTTCCCAGTTTCAGCTGTTCCTCTGACATTGGCAGTGCCACACACTGGACCAAGGGATATTAACAGGTCGTCAGAAATGACTACACAGAAGGTAAGTGTTAACTATTTTCCCTTCTGTCAATTAAAACTCAACCTGTGTGCATTCCCATGCATAGCAAAATCAAGAAGGCTGGGAGCCCTGCCCTGTTCTGACTCAGACTCCCTCATCAGAGCAAGAGACACATGAATACGGAGGTAAGAGTCTCATCATCCACACTCTGAACATGCACACACCCCCTCCCCAATAAAACAATCAAATACAAGATATACAAGTCTTGTTAAATTTTTTAATTAATGGATTTGCATAGTATGACTACTTATAAAAATTGCACAATGTGCACCATGATGAATAGAAACATGAGATCATTCTTAACCAACACTTTTTATTTCTATATAACAGAATGATATTGGATCAGGCCCTATAGTAGAACATACCATGTAACTTCAGCCAATACTTAGTCAAATAAGGAAAGGCAGCAAGGAATGAGGACTTCACAAGACAGTAGGAAACAGGAATTCAGTAGAAGACAGAAGCCATCAATGCAAGTTACTCTAACAACCTAGGCAGTCTTCCCACTGCTTCTGTCTGTAAAAATAGTTTTTTGGGTTTTTTAAAGTATGTAGTTTGTATACTTTTCAAGAGAACCAAGCACTTGTAAAGCACTCAAAATTAAGAGCACTTATGTACGTACTAAGCTTTTCCATAGAAATGTGAACAGACTTTAAAGAAAAGGCAATATGCCAAGACCAAATTAAAGTTTTCTCCATTGTTGTATTACTGAGTATCCAATGCATGGAATCCTGTGAACTACTTTGTGCTATGTTAATTACCAGTGCTCTCCTGACATCTTACTTCCCAACACATTTCTTAGGTGCCCTAGTTTTGGCAGGAATAGAGTTAACTTTCTTTCTAGCAGCTGGTGTAGTACTGTGTTTTGGATTTAAGATGAGAACAATGTTGATAGCACACTGATGTTTTTAGTTGTTGCCAAGCAGTCAAGGACTTTTCAGCTTCTCATACTGCCCTGTGAACAAGAATGCAGGTGAGCACTCAAGAAGCTGGGAGGGGACAGCTGATCCAAACTGACCAGAGGAATATTCCACACCATATGACATCATGCTCAGTATATTATCAGGTGGTGAGCCAGGAGGCAGAGGGACTCAGGAATTAGCTGAGCATTGGTTTCAGGTGGTGAGAAATTGTGCTATTCATCACTTGTTTTATATATTCTTTTATCATTATTATCATCTTCCTTTTCTGTCCTATTAAACTGTCTTTATCTCAACCCATGAGTTCTACTTCCCCCTCCCCTTTTCAATTCTCTCCTCCATCTCACTGTGGAGGGGAGAGGGGGGGAGTAAACAAATGGCTGTGTGGTTGTTTGAGCTGCCAGCTGGGTTAAACCACAACAGGCGACCAGGATATCTGGATTTTTGGATTCCATATACTCTATGGTGTTTTCCCGTAAAGTTACCGACACAAGAAATATTAACAGAGATCAGTACTTTATTTCCTCCCTCCATAATCTAGTCTCACAGGCACTATCAATCTGGAGTACGAATCATGCTATCACTTAAATCTCTGAAGAATCTCAAAGTCAACAGGAGTCAGGGTTGCTAACTCCATCCATTTGGATAGTAAGGCAGCCTACCCCCCATATGTCATCTTAACAGACAACTTAGGGTCATTTTCCTTGAAATCTGACAGATTCCCTAGGATACATATTTTCAAGATTTTTTTTTCTCCAAAGCTACAAAGGGCATCGATATACCTTCTACTTATTTTAATGAAAGCAAAGATTGATTTTAATGAAAGCAAATACGGTATGACTCCAGAATCAATACTCAGGAATATCCGCAGAATTAAATCTGAACTAGTTTAACAAATGCATCATCTTCTCATAGTCTTTTTCACTTTATACATGTATAATATGCATGTAGCCTGTTCTGAAACAGTACCTAGCAGGCCACTATTTATCATAGAATGGTTTGGGTTGGAAGGGAGCTTACAGATCATCTAGTTCCAACCCCCCTGCCATGGACAGGGACACCCTCCACTAGACCAGGTTGACCAAAGCCCCATCCAACCTGGCCTTGAACACTGCCAGGGATGGGGCATCCACAACCACTGTGAGCAACCTGTTCCAGTGCCTCACCACGCTCACAGTGAAGAATTTCTTCCTAATAGATAATCTAAATCTACCCTCCTCCAGCTTAAGCCATCACCCCTCATCCTATCACCACATGCCCTTGTAAACAGTGCTTCTCCAGCTTTCTTGTTTAACAGAAGTCTCATACAGACGATCTCCTTCCTGGAGGAAAGGTGGGCGTGCAAAGACAGTTACCACAACAACATCAGCAGCACGTTGTGGCTTGTATTGCGGGTCTAGGCTTATGCACACTTTTTCAAGTGGAAAAGAAAATATGTTTCAAGATTATGCAGTATTTACATAATGGAGGCAATTATTTCACTGATCATATTTAATTACCTTTAATACCAGAGATAATTTTCAGCTGTAAAGTATTAAACCTGTTTATCAGTGATAGTAATAAACCAGCCATCATACAAATAAAATTGTAGCCATCTCAGATTACTGCAAATTTACAATTTTTATAGTGTGAAAAAGCACATACAAAAGAACACCCATAACGAAGCCCAAGTAAAATCACAATGTATACTACTTTAGCTAGATTAGCAGAGGCTCTCTTCCTATAGATAAAGTAGCACATAAGCCAGCTGCTCTGGCATCCTTTAATAGGCTTCATTTTTTTCTGGAACTCCAGAGGTTTTATGGCAGTCTTTGGTTTGGGGTTTATTTGTTGGGTTTGGCTTTTTTATTTTTTTGAGGTTTGTTTTTTTAGTTGGTTTCCTCCTCTCCTTTTTTT
>VXBL01004964.1:1318517-1430841 GCA_013400195.1 Aramus guarauna
GGTGACTACCAATTCCCCGCCGGTGTCTCGAGGGTAGGTGGGAGGTGTGGCGGCCGCCTCACAAGCCCAGGCTGCGTGCCGCATCGTTTAGCAAAGAGCTGTAGTGCGGTGCTCTCGTTATTACGGCATGCACTTTTAAACAGCTGGGTATGTACCCTAGGCTGCCTGCAATGTCTTGCTTCCAATAAATGGCTCTGTGAAGCCACTATCAGTCCTTGCTGTAAAGGTCTTGTTACCTTTCCTGTGAGTTGCCCTAAACTGCTTTCCAAAGCCATAGAATGTTTCTCTTTAAAATGTTCTAGGCCTGGATTAAAACATCGTTTCATTTCGCATTTGCTTGCAGGTAGTACCAATCATAAAAACCACAGTTGAAATAGGGTGAACGAACTGGGGAACTCAAGGTACGCAGCTGTGGCATGCACGCAAGCAAGCAGATAGAGAGTGCAGCTCCCTCCGTCTGGCACACTGGACAAGGCAAACTTCCACCACCATGCAGAACGTCCTTTTATTTTTTTATTTTATTTTTTTTTTCCCCACAAACAGCTAAGTTCAGGGCGTGAGATCTTCCAGGGGAAGGGAGGATGGATGTTTTATTGCACTAGCAGCCATCTGTGCTCTAAAACAGAAGGAGCTGGGGCTCAGGTGATAAATGTGCCCTTGTGGTTTGTGGGCAGGAAAGTGTGATACAAGAACAGGATGGGCTCTATGCCAAAAGGTGCAAGACACTCCAAAACCAGCATTGTCTATGCCAAGTTTTCACTTCTGCATTCTGCCTGCCTCTCTTAACAGAGGTGGAAAGGTCTCAGTCAACCCGAGCCCTGGATTACAACAGCACTAGTCAAGGACCAAGAAACTATCCAAGCTTAAAGGGAGCAGTATGTCCTGTAGTCAAAAGGTTGCCCTCGGCAAAATCCTGCACTAAAACTTAACACGTCCTTACAACGTAATCTCAAGTCCCTCGCTTATGGTCGATGTAGGCATCCACCAGTATACTCAGGGAGCCACGCTGAGGAATCCCAGGCTGACCTGTCCGATATACCCCGTCTCAAAATGTTTCTTCACGTTCTGTCCAAGGATATAAAAAGTAATGTGTCTGGCACAATCTATATGAAGTAGCCTGCAGTGGGGATATTACATAAGCTCTTGTGCACAGATCTAGCACATAGATGGATAGCTGTGCTTGATACAGTCTCACAGTGGAGAATACAGAACTGATTGCTGAGCAGCTCTGCAGAAGCCACCTTGGGTCTGGTGATGCCAGCAGTGAAATACAGGAATTAATTACCAGCTGGTACCAGGCTAGGTCTCATGGAGACATTAAAATGATTCCTTGATCACACTCCCTTCTCTTACACATAGCTGGAATTGCTGAGCACCCTGAGTCATAGATAATACAGAACAGGCTGCATGCTTTCAAAGTATAATACACAAATAAAGCAATGCAATTACATTCTGGTCTTTTCATGCTGCATGAAATCAGAGTTTTCAAACTGTAGTCATGGACTGGTACAGGATCATGTTTCACACAACATTAGGGGAGTTCATTGTGCTAGGGTCAACTTTTCCATGTGTAGAGTTTTTTTAGTTGCTTTGGGTTTTGCAAGTCAACTTCCACCACTGGTCTTTCCATTGCTGAAAACTACCTTGAAATTGTACTGTTTTCTGCTGTAGTAGCAGTATAAATTGTTAAACAGCAGCTATGTTTCTCCTGAAAATGTAGTTATGTTTTGGAATGAGTTGAAAACAAACATCAGTGGAACCATCTTCAGAGTAAAAAAAAATTTAACTAAAATGATTTAATATACTGTTCTTCATTTAGCCTATTTTTTTAATACACAATTGTTGGGTTTTAGTCAGCAAAAATTACTAGATACATGTTAGGACAACATGTTTATGTTTAGAAAAAATATTTAATTTACTTTGAAAAATACTTGCTAGACCTGAAAAATTCAGGGTATAAGTTGTTCATTGATTACCAAAGGCTTATGAAAAAAGAAGCAGCTTCTGTTCAGGCAAGTCTTACTTACAATGGAATTTTTTGCAGCTGCTGCGTAAGAATCTGAGTGCTAGAATGCTGAAGTGACAATGAGAGTGGATGGGGAACACCCACCATCCTTTTTTGTTATGTGTGAGGAAAGACATATTGCATTAATAAAAGCAGAAGAAAACAGGCCACAATAACTATTCGGTGCATGGAAGCAGGACATTCATTTCTCAAGTAGAGCACCTAGAGAAGAATTTTGTTTGCCCCTAGATTGTCAGTATAGGAATTAGACTGAACAGGAAAAGAGAGAAAATATTCAATGCTGTGATTATCAGACTCAAAGTACAGTAATTTTAACATGTCAGAAAGGTTTCCTTGATACTCAATATGATTTTTTCCTTTTTTTTATTCCAATATTTTCCAGTTCCACACCTTTATTATTTTAAAAGTCCAAAAATATAGGAAAAAGTAAGTCTTAGGTTCCTTTTATTTTCAACTGTGTATGTCAGAGATAGCTTTAGAACAAGCTAACAGTACTGTGGTTCAGGTGTATGCAACTGGTACAGTTCAGTAGTACATAAACAACTCTAAAACAAATGCACCATAGAACTTAAATTACCAAAAATAAACAATATTAAACTATGTAGGGCAGTAGGTAAAAACAATTACCTTTAGGTTTTGCATACTAAAAGAAAAATATCTAATTATGATTGAAAGTATGATGTTCTACTACAGATTATTGAGATACATTACAAAGAAAAAGAAACTTGAGAAGTTGTCACATTTTGGTTTTGATCCAGTGATGTACAGTCACATGAAAACTTACATCAGTTTTTCATGAAATTAACATGTGGTTACTTTAACTACAATATTTCATGAGTTTATAATGTTTTTTGGTGGTTTGTGGTGGGTTTTTTTTATTTTTGAAAAAAATGCATGTAAAAACATTTAAAGTAAAAGAATGTTGCAGGTTGTTTACAGATTCATTATGGATTATAAGAGTAAAAGCAGTCAGGAAGCTGCAGTGTTTTTAACATTGGTAAACAAATACTGGATTAAAGTGCAACAGTCCTTCTGACAGCACACCTGCTCTGTGCTGAAAGGAAATCTTTTCCTCTCTGCAGAGAAGCGAAGAAAAATTTCAGTGTCAGGCGTGTTTCTCTCGAAAGTCAGTGATGGCCTTCCAGAGCGTGCATAGCATTCCTCCTCTGTAAAGAAAAAAAGCAAAGATGCTCAGATACAAAGGTACTCTCTAGCCTGAAAGCATTCCAGTGTAGATGCCTTCAGATATTCTTGCTCTGGTTTTGACCAATGAAGGTCAGTGGGAAGGCTGATCAAAGGTGAAATTCAACATGTGATACTCAAATAGAGAACAGAGTCCTTTTCTGATTAAAGTACAGGGCAATCTTTCAGCTTTTCAGATGCCTGCTTTCTGGAATTCAGACTTCTGGTCCAAAGGACCTGCATAACCCACAGCAGACTTCCAACGTTATGAAAAAAAATCTTAACACCTGCCTTTTTTAAAAAAAAAAAAAAAAGTTTATTTATTTTTAAACTAGTAGGGCACACACACAGTGTTTGATAACTTCTACCTAAACTTGGTTCTGCAGTGACCCACATACCTGGCATGATTAGGTGAAACCTAGTGTTAGTTGCAGTCCATGAGTAGTATTTCTGAAGTTTGATGATTATGATAAACTACAGAAAGTTTTGCTATCTCTACCTTTTAAAATAAAAGCAAGGCTCTAGTGGGATATCCAGTGTCTCCAAGTGTAAGGTAAAAGCTTTACTTCAAAATTTTCCTTTTGCTTTCCTTTAATAGAAAAGCTTATTTTAAAATTTAACCAGTATCAAGTGTTTATCAGGAATGCATCAGCCCTAAACAAAGACATACTGGAAAGTGTTACCTATTTTAAATTAATACTGCACAATCCAAAAAATAGAGGCTTAGTATCAGCTATTTTCTCTTGTAACAAACCACAACTCCTGCTCAGCACAGTTCAGCCTCAACTGTGAAGAATTACCTCAGTCTCAAACATTTCAGATCATCTCGTGTAACATAGCAGAGAACATCCATTAATGTATAGTCTTCAGCCAAGAACTACAAAAAGAAGTTTAAATGAACATTTTGTTAGAAATATAATCTAACTTTCTAAGTTTTAGATAACATCTGCCCTTAAAAATAAAAGTTTAAGTTTAGAAGAAACTTAAAATTGGGCCAAAACGTGGTACACGCAACAGACTAATCCACATTGTTTCTAAAAATACAGTGAAACTACTTCATTAGCATACCAGGTACAACTTGAAAGGTGTAATGCTTTTATAGCTGCTCAAAACTTTTGTCAACTGGCATTTCTATTGTTATCACTGATCTCAGAGTCACAAACTTCAATGAACATAAATTAGAGCATAATTATTACCACATTTCACCCATGAGGAAATTAAAACCAACAGTGAAGACCTACATTTTCAAAAATGGCATCTAAATTTGATGTACTTGAATTTCAAGGAATCTTTGATCTGATCTGTAGGAGTGATAACTGCATGCAGGTTTTCCTAAGTCAGCTGAAATTCTGAGATGCTCAACACCTCTAAAATTACATAATTTGCTGCAGAGCAGACCGATCTACTTCAGGAGATTTCACTTCAACACAGTTAGCTAAGGGTGAACATGTACCCTGTACCCAGGGTATAATCAGCAGGAACTCCTCCAATGTGTAAAGACACTGAAAAATTATGAACCAAAGCAATACTGTCTATTTACCAGGACATTTTATTCCCTTATTCCTAATGAGATATAGGAATCACTAACAATACTGTGTTTTTTATGAAGGCTTTCATATTCATGGCTTTTTCCTATCCTCTGAAAACAAATTCATCTCTCAAAATGCACTGAAGTAATTGAAAAGGTTTGGTGTGCTCTTGCATTGAGTCACAGAACAGTGCTGCAACTGTCAGAGAGTGAACAGAATCATTGCTACCTTGTTTATCGTGGCCTCATCAGCTCCTTGAACGCTCAGCCAGTTTATGAGATCAGGGTCTTCAGTCCCTGTGCCAGTGGAATGACGATGACAGACAGACAATCCAGGAATATCTAGAACAAGCATTTCTGAGAAAAGGTTTTGCGTTGCCAAAGCAACCTCTTGTCATTTTTGACTGCTGAAGCACTTTCTTCAGTGAGCTTTCCCTTCGAGCTTAGAATACCAGTATCCCCATAAATAAAGATAATTGTCAATTCCCAAAGTGCACGCTTAATTACAGTTTACAGACAGTTATACACCAATCACTCTACCTGGTCAGGGGTACAGTTAAAGCACTGTGCACATTGATAGAGATACATTTTATGTCATGTTCAGAACATAACTTTACTAGTACAAGGCACAGCAATTTCACTGTAACTGTTTCTACACTAAGGCTGTTGCATCAATTTAACTAAACCGTTCAGTGTAACTCATACAATTGGTGCGTAGGCAATGCCTTAGATTGAGGATCTGCTGCTTTTGGAAAGCAACACTTCTTTGAAGCACATTACACCAAAACATCAGACTGCATTAGCACTTCCACCTTCTTCAGGGCAGACACATATCAAACTCAGCTTCCCTCACTAAGCTTTAAGGTGTATTTACATCTCACCGACTAAATCCTCTTGAACTTTCAGGGTAACAATTGGAACAGTCTGTAATTCAAAGAACTCATACCTAAACATTATTATTACCCTCTTTGGAAATAATATTTATTCTGTAGGATATAAGCCTTGTACTCTTCCATGTAATCACAATCAAAAGTATTTAAATCATATCATTCCTTGTACTGTGATTAACAAATTCAGTAATTTGTTTCCACAACATCCATTCTTACTTCAAAGCAAACCCTACCAGAAGGAGCATAATAAAGCATCTTTGCTGACACTAGCTCAATAAAAAGAACAGAAGTTTAGCTGCCACTATCTTCATCTGTAGCCAGTATGAAGCTTTTCTTTGAAAACTCTTCTCACTTACCTATTGGCTGTGACCTAAGCCGTAGGTTTCTGATCTCTTGATCTTTTTCTTCTATAGCTTGATGTAAGAGGACTTGAAATTCTCTCTCCTTTTGAACCAACTCCTCCAATAACCTGTGAAGTAATGGGAAGGAAGCGCACATTTCCTTAAGTAGTTTCAAATTTTCAGGAAAGCAAAGATCTTGCTACACTTAAACTGGAAACTTTCTTGACAGAGACAAGAACAGACTTCTTCAGCTTTCATAAGCATATTCTCTTGCTAAGATTTATTATGACCTATATCAAGACATAAACATTCACTGGTTCCTAAAGCTATAGCTCTTAAAAAAAAACAAAAACAAAAAAAAACACCCAACACAAAACCAAACACACCAGCCCCCATATACTCATCCACCCACTAAACAGGTGGTATGGTACAAAATTTCAGTGACATTTCTACAGCCAGCATTCTGTTTTGAACAAAACTGTGTAATTGAGTAGAACAAACATCAAAGTGTTTCATAAACCAAGGGCTAAACTTCGTGACATGATCCCTTAAGGAAAAATGCCAGTTCACATCTCCAGCAGACATTTTCAAAGGTATGGCAAGGGTAGAGCTGCAATGAAAATGTGGTGAAAACTTATGGTTGCCTTTCTTAAATGGGGAAAATACGTTCTCATCCACAAAAGGGCTGACCCTCACATACTAGGCACTTTGTGCCTACCATCCTGTTATATGAAGAGTGAGAAAAGAGGAGGCAAAATACCTTCTGTCCTCTCCTAAGCAATTACTTTTGAGAATGTCAAGCAGAAACAAATTGGAACCCTTGTTTGACTACCTTCATAACACAAACCCACAGAGAAACCCAGAGAGATTCAGTGGTCAGCACCTTTCAAACTGATCAAAGGAAAATAATCAGAATATAATGGAAAATTAGGATGTGGAACTGCTGCAGTTTGTTATTTTAGAAAAGTTTTTTAGTAAAAAGGAGGACTTATGAACAGTATGTATTCAGGAACTTGGTCAGAGAAATTGGGCATGGAGAACAAACTCATAAATCTATCACTGACTTCCAAGTCTTAGGAAATTCTGCCTTGAAAGAATCGCAGCACCTTTGTCCCTTCCTTGAAGCCTTTGTCAGCTGGAGAACTATGCAGTAACTGTTCCATTTTAGTATGGGGTTTTTACTTTATTTTTTATTTACTTATATCAGTTGAGAACTGCAACTTTTTTTCTGGGACACTGAAAGAAATGGACATTCTGCAATTCAGCCAGAGAATGTGCCACAAAAGCACCTTGCCCAGAAGTAAACTGCATCTCATATGACTGATTGGTAAAAACATCTAGCCCTACTTTTAGCTTGCATGCAGGCCTACCAGCAGCATAGTTGCATCTGAGTCCTTCCACACCCAAGCCAAAAATTCTTAACAAGTCCATCCTGCACGCGAACAGAGCTGCTTTGTGCCTCTACACACACCCACACCTTGGCTAATCTCAGCGCATGTTGATATTCTGTCCAGACAGGTGGGCAGTCACCTTTCAGTTAATTTATTCCTCCTCTATCCATTCCATTCTGGTTGAAAAAGGCCTTCAGGGCCAATAAAATAATCAACTATTTTCTCTTGATAACTGCTTGCTGCTTATGCCAATAAAGCTTTAATTAATACTTGAACAACTGTCCCTATTGTTTACCTCAAAATTTCTGCATGAATGACAGGATGTGATTATTTGGCCAAAGGCTCTACATTTGAGAAATTTACAAAAGCAAAATGCTAGAAAACAGTACCTGTACAAATTGATCACTTCTGATGCTACTCCCCATCATCAACTCCGGAAGTAAAATGAGCCAATCTAAATTCTTTATGTATTCATTTAAAGTGTATCAATATGACAATCAAAATATTTCTCAGTGTTCATCACTGAGGAATAAAATTAATTGTAACACAAAAACTCAAAAATACTGATACTTTATTGTTTTTAATAAACAATAAAGTAATGAATTACTCTATAGCAAAATTCTTGGACACATTTAAAAGTGCAATTTAACATTTAAATTGGAACAATAACTACAAAGAATGTTCTAGCAGCATAACAACTGTCTTATTGAAGACATGTTCTCTTTCTATGAATGTCATTCAAAACTTACACCTGTAGGAAATCCAATGTCATAAATCAGACAGCACAAAAACTAAAATATCTACTTTAAACAGACTGTCTGGTATATTTTAATGAAAAAAAGCAAAATTGTATAGAAAATTATTTGGATAACATAATGGAGACAGACTTGTTTCTGACATTTATTAAACAAAAACCCCAGAAGAACCACTTCTCAGGTTTAAAGTGGAATGAATATGTATATTTCTGAAAAAATCCAACATCCACATTTCTGGCTTACTACTTCTTTTAAACAACACATCTATTTTTCCCATCTTTCTCTGATGAACAGAATTTAATAAAAAGGTAATAATGCTTGCTGGTAAGCACAGATCCTGCTGCAGTGAATTCTGTGCACAAAACAAGTCTGAAGCAGTTTCCTTGTGGAGCTCATGTGTAGCTGTTGACTAGCTTGAGTTCATCCCCCCAGAATAACTATAGAGAAGAACAGCAAGTTCTGCCTTAATGGAAATAAAACATAACACCATTCATCAGCCGTATACAGCATATGAAGGAGAGAAAAAGCAGAAGCTTGGCAGCAAGCTCAATTTTTTCAGACCTTCCTTGAAAGGGCACCCGAAATCAAGACTGACCTTAACTTGCATCACTATTGTTCTGAAATGAATAAATCTAATATAAGTGATCAGTCACAGCTAAACAATGACCATCATTTAAATGAACAACTTGCAGTAGTATGGAATTTTGATACTGTCACTAGTATTCTAGCACATATGTTTTAAAAGCAAAACAATACATACTGTCACAAGTAAGCTAGTGTCCCCTGATGTCCAGACTTACCTATTTGTCTCTAATTTTAGCCTTCCCAGCTGGACGCTCAGTGATCTGTGAGCAGCCTGGGAGTCATGGGATACTGTAGAGCTGAGTGTGCTTACACCTGAGGTAGCTACTGCATCTTCCATGACAATGCAAGGCTGTTGGATAGTTTGATTCTGAGGCTGTTCATCTTGATCTTCAACTTCTATATCGTCTTGATCTGCTGTATCACTTTCAGATGCAAGACTAAAATGTGGCCTCAATTCTATCAGTAACATTAAAATACAAGCAAAAGAAAAAATATTAAAGATCTTCAACATTAAAACAAAAGCAGACCTAAGTGACTATTTACAGATCATCCTACAGCTTTGGCAGGAAATTTTGAAATTTCTATGCAAGAGAACTGATGATATTTTCTAGATGTTTAAGACCACGCAGACCACAACAGCATCTTAGTTTATGCTGATTATTATTCAGCCTATCAAATGTTGAAAACCTCTTAAAAAAAACCACAAACCCAAACAACTGGATTAATAGGATTTCAGATTTGGCTAGCATTTCATGCCAAACTGTGCTGAAGCACTGTGTGCAGCAGAAGTGCTTTCTTTTGCTTTATTCCATTCCCAGTGGTTTGTAATTCTTTATGTGGAATATTCCTAACCTGAAATATTTTATTAAACAAACAACCATTATTTCTCTTATATCCAGCTATTCCTGTTGTTGATATCCTGGAATATTTAGCATTCTCTCCTTATAAAAGTACTGTGTATACCAAAAAATTGTATCCAAAGACATAGAGAGGAAATAACAAACAGACCCCCTTCCTGACAATTAAAAGTAGCACACTTCCCCCTTCTGCTTACCAGGGAGAACACTGCCTATTCGGTAATGATGTACATCCATAAAACTGTGGACACAAAGCTGTATGTGTACTTTAGTTTGTGTTACTCCCTGTTTAAATTACCTACCAGAGCTTTCCAGGTATGCAGGATACGTACACAAGACTTTATACTCCTATAAAACTCACTATCGCAACAACATCTGTTAATTCTAACCATTTAATATAAATCTTCCTTCCTTCCTTCCTTCAATTGTGGCTTCTTACTGCTGAGCACTCCTTTTAGTCTCCTCATCAAAAAATACTTTTATTCTGAATCACACTTGGGTTTTCTCCTTTCTGCTGAAGAACTAACAAGGACATTTCTCATCTTTACAAAAGGGACATTTGTTCCTTGATCAATTTTGTCTCTTCATTTCAATCCTACATACCTTTTTCAAGGCTGAACATACTAAGGTCAACAGAGCTGTGCTTCCTCTAAATTAAAGAAAGCAGATTTATTATATAGCAGTTACACAAATATTGCTAGGCAAATACGTCTGAATTTGCTTTGGATTTCTGCATCACACTAATAAGAACAGAAGTTCATTTTGCCATTGTTCACCACCACACAGTATAACTATACAACATCTGCTTCTTACTACTCCTAAAACATCCCATAACTTTTAGAAGTGTTAAGGCCAGAGATAAATCTTCACATCATTCATGGCGCGGGGAGGGGGGGAGCACGGGGGGCAGAGGGAAGTCAGACAAAGGCAAGGGGAAGCAATCAGAAGTTGGGTAAGGTGATTAGGGAAGAGGAAGATGATCGGTGCCCGACAGCTACTAGGGCACAGAGGCTTTTGTTTAAGCTTGCCCATGTACAATTAGTGCTGATACTGAGCCGTATGGGGAAGAAGAATCTGTTAAGGAAGAATTCTACAGCACTCCTATTTTATAGCAATAATGTACATGCCTGTTAAAGGTGTTCAGCATTCTAATCAAAAGACAGATTTTCTTTATGACTCCAAAGTAACACAGAAACCCTATTTATGCCTTGCTGGTTGTGCTGGAGATATGGAAAATACCCAGGAGAACAGGAAGAGCTGTAACTTTTGTTGGAATTCTAAGATCCCCTTGTTGATAATTTGTGACTTAACCCACTGCAGAAAACAGGAACATAAGTATTCTGACTTCCGACTTCAAGCATTAAATCATTTATGTGAAAATTTCACCATTAATTCCAGTGTAAGGAACAGAGGAATCACAAACTTAGAAGTTAAGCAGCAGCAGAGAAACTAACTCTGGAAACAGGTAGAGTAGTAACAGAATGGGCTACAGTTTCTTCTACACCGACTCCTTCCCTCAGCTAAGCCATGAATTCTAATTCCATAACGTTCAAAATACAATATTCAAACTGCAGGCATGGCAGATTTATTGATTTATTTATTTATTTGGCCAGCTTCTGACCAGGAGCCAAAGAGACTTCTGAGCGCTCCAAAATTAATCTGCACTTTGTAAAACATCTTCCAAAATCGGCATGTGCTGGCAAGTGGTCTGCCCTTTGGACTTCAAGAGGCAGCATTGTGTACCTCAAAAAATTAGGCCCCAGAGCACGTTAGCCTACTACTGCTCAGTGTTGCAGAATTGTTTCAATTACGCATCTTGGAAAGGTGCTTTCCAAAATAACTGGGACAATACACTGATTAGTTTTTTGAGTTGCAAAACAGGAAAAAGGCCACTGCTTATTTCAAAATCTTAAAGTGCAGCGTCATAATCACAGCTCTTAAAGGATGTTTAAGGAGACAGCCAATAAATATTTGCGGAGTATTAAGTAATGACTCACCTGGGACCAGAATAGTAATAGCAGTCTGCACAGCTTTTCTGATTATGCTGTCCAATGCAAACATCCAATGTGGCTTGATGTTATGATTTCGGAGAACTTTATTGACCTAGCAACAGAGAATTCAGTTCAGATATTATATCCCCCCAAAACTTAAAACCATAATATATGTCAGCATTATATAAAGTGTTTGAAATTATAGATGCTGTATCAAAGCAGGTGATTAAAACTATTTCAAATGTCATTAAATGAAGAAAGGAGCAACATTGCCAACTTCCACCATTTTATTACAAGTCATCCAATATTTTGTATTTTTTATCAAGTACTAGTTCCTGTGTTAGGCGATTTTTGATAGCTGTGACACTGACGTTTATTCAACCTTCATGGGTGTGGAGAGAAACTTAAAAAAATGCAAGACAAGTACCAAGGACCACATTATGAAAGGCTTGTAACTTAAGCTAATTAATCGTTATTTTTTTGGCATTGTTTTCACTGCTTGTTCTGAGCAATACTTACTTATTTTAAAGTACAATTGTAGGAAATATCAAAGAACTAATGTAATGCTGCTCCTTCTTGCTTCAGAAAATAGTTAATTAATGTTAGTTTAAATAGTCAGGGGACTTCATTTGTATGCTGTGGCATTTTCTCTTTCCTTCTGCTTTTTACTTCATACAATCAGATAGTTTTCTACACTGGGTTGCTCGTAATTCCCTATAGGCCTGCTTTCAAACCGCTTTTAGCCATATTGCCAGGTGCCTGTATGGACACTCCGTGCCACTTGCAAGAATGTCTCTACCTTGGGGGAATTGTTATCCAGCACCCAAATGACAGGGAAGAAGCAGGTGGGGTGATAACGCTACAACAAAATTCCTAGCTACAGTAAGCTACAACAGCACAAAACAGCCTTGGTCCTGTTTTCCAGGCACAGAAGCAGTCCAACGCAACAGACTCTGTAGGAGCAGAACTCAAGAAGTTGCAGGAAGAAACAAATATAACTGTATTTAGAAAATTACGAAGTTACTGAAAGCCTTATTAAAAAAGTAGCAACTACTGCTTACTGAAAAATGTGGCAAGAAGATACTTCACTCTTAAGTCTTCCTAAAAAAGGGATTAATTTAATTCTCTCACACTGGGGTAACCTCTCCATAAAAAATGACTGAAGTTACACAAACGATACCTTCAGAAGATGTGTAAAAGTTAATAAATGTTATTTATCATATTATTTTCACTGCCCCAAAGCAACAGTATTCAGTAATGCAGCAATTTATGTAAGTACCTGTATTGGGTTTGGCTGGGACGGAGTTAATTTTCTTCACAGCAGCCCATGTGGTGCCATGTTTCAGACCGGTGACTAAAACAGCCTTGATAACACACCCATGTTTTAACTGTTGCTGAGCAGAGCCTACACAGTGCCAAGGCCTCCTCTGTTTCTAACGCTCTCCCACCAGCAAGTAGGCTGGGGGAGGACTAAAGGCTGGAAGGGGACACGTCCAGCACAGCTGACGCTAACTGACCTAAGAAATACTCCCTTCCCCAGAATATGTTGCTCTGCAATAGAACTAGGGGGGTAGTTTTTCCAAAGGACCCTTTGCTCAGGGACTGGCTGGCATTAGTGTACGCACTAGTGGTGAGTGAGTGCTTTTGCAACACTTGTGAGGTTTGGGTTGGGTCGTCCCCGTCCCCCTACTTCAGTTATTAAACAGCCTTTATCTTGACCTGCAAGTTTTCTCACTTTTTGCCCTCCCGATTCTCTCCCCCCATCCCTCTGGGAGGCAACGAACGAGCGACTGGGAAGGGGCTTTCCAGTACCTGCCCGCCAGGGTCAATCCCCCCACCCCCACCCCGGTACCTATGTCTCCTCAAAACTGGTGCCAATGGCCACGAGGTGGCCCCTGGCCACTGCGCTTGGGCTCGGCGAGCTGTCAGCAGCCCGGGGAGCCCGCCCCGTGCCCGCCCGCCCCTGGGCAGCGGCCACCTGAGGGCCCCGAAGGCTTGCCCACAGCCCTCGGTGGCAACGCAACTCCTCTTGGCAAGCACTGTGCACCAAAACGTGGGCGTGTTTAGCTGAGTTGCAGCCTGTCTACGTACAATATAACACAATATAACTTTATCAAGAACACAACGATCCACAGTAATGCGATTTTGCTATTTACGTTACACGAAACTACTTTTTCTTGGGTGCTCTGATGAGGATATTGTGATTATCAAACCTCATTACCCGAGATTACCTTATTAAGTCCTGGGAACACGGGAGTTACTTTCCCTCACTATTAGCAATATCCCAGGTCTCTGCGGTATCTGAGGTCTTGATACTGATTTGGATTTCAATGTTCTACTATAGAAATCTAACATATATCCAAAAGAATTATGACTGGGCACATATAAAGCAAAGCTTTTCTTTGAACTTTCTGTGGGCTGTCTTAGTAAGATAAGAGAGAGTGAGTAATGAAAGAAACATTTATCAGTTAAAAACCAGCAACTTGTAATGATGAAGTTAATAGAAGAGGGTAAAATTTTTATTGAAAAGAACACAACCCAGGCAATTACTACTGAACAACTGATGCCCTGCAACATCTCTATCAGAAAACCAACCCAGATATTTGTATCCCCCCCACCACCCTTTTTCCTTGATCTTGTACGTTTGGCTTTTTTTCTTCCAAGTGTCAAAATGGTATTAATATGAGGCTAAGTAGAACAGAGAGCTGAAGCGTACTGAAAGAAAACTTTGATTTATGTAAACCTCTCTTTTACAGATCCCTTTCACACATTAGTTTTGTTGTTTTTTTCTAAACACTATCTAATTCCTGTCAGTGTAGTCTATGTGACAGTTTACATGCTATGCAGTCATTTCTGACAGCTCTTTCACCTGTCAGAGTGCCCCAGCTTCAAACGCTAACAGAATCATCCACCTCAAATGCCTACTTGGATTGTCACTTCATTTTTACTACGTGACTTCAGTCTGGACAAGTGATGCCCAGCAGAGCTGCACCCTCCTATGTTGGTTATTCATCTTAAGCATTAAGCCTAATTGCTTGTGAACTAACATTTAAATACATAGCTTAAGAAGAAAAAAAAAAAATTGCTTTTGGTAAACTAGCTATTTAAAGAGCATCCATGTGTGTGTGGTTGCTCACTGTAGGAAATCATTAATTTTGCATTAATTATTGACAGAAAAGTAACCTTTTTTCCTTCCTTCCTATCCTGCTTATTGTAAATTCAAATGAAAATGTCTAGTTTGGCAGAAATCTGCTGCTAACCAAAAATACTAGAATAAGAACTCAATACAATATTTCAAGGTAGACAGACTACTATTGGGGGCATAGAGTGGTTTCATGTATCAGTTTATAAGAAAACTCAAGTTCAAGAGATCTGCATTTATGTAGGATAAACCTGACATTCAGTGTTGGTCTTACTTACCAGAAAACTCTCCAAAATGAGATTTTTTTTTTTTAAAAAGGCTTTCCTGCTTTAGTATTATGTCATAATGTTTCTGCAACTATGCCGAACCTTCTAGATCTTTAATCAGCAAAATCTCAACAGTTCTGTCCTGCCAAAGGATCACATGGCAACCAAACCAAGTCATGGCTGTAGGCTCGGTTTTGTTCAAAGCCCTCAAATGTTATTGTTTCAGTAACTCTGGTTGGAAGTTAATGAAGTTCTGTTTGCTTCTGGCTTCTAGTGTTTTGTTGGTTTGTTTTTTTGTTTGTTTGGGGTTTTTTTGTTTTTGTTTTGGCAGTTTTGGTGCAAGTTCTTAGTAAAAATGACAACTTACAGCATCTTGAAAACCAAACAGCACGAGCTGCACTTGACTGATACCATGGCTGTCAAAGTCTAACTCCAGTTTCAGTTTTGAAAGAGTGGTTGCGATGATTTTACGATCAGTGGACCGTACAAACTCTCTGAGGCTGGAAACGAGCGTTGTGATATGTTCCCATTTTAGCTTGGGTTCTTCAGCTCCCTGGTAGAAGAGAGAGGAAAAGAGTTTTTATAGCCATCTTTTGAAATGTATACTCAGAGGGATTTTAGACAATATCAGATGAATTTTCAGAAACTCTGCTGCTAGGTTGAAGGGAAAGGTGCAGCTGCAGGTCAGATAGTGGTAGCAGCATAACTACAGCAGCACAGAGCTCTACTGCTGAGCTCCCTGATAATGCAGATTACTTGACGAGCAAGTAGCCAACTTCATTTTCTATCAGTTGAAGTATATGTGCACACTACAGACTGTATGTCTCATTGTATAGGAGTAAAAAGATATGAATAAATATTCTGTGCACTGAATGCTACATATTACTCTTAATTGCAAACAAATGTGTACTTTGCAGTGCCTGTAATTTCAGAGTGCCTCTGAGAAACAACATGCAAAGTCCCACAGTAGCATTTAAAAGAAGGGATTAGTCAAAATTACACAGAAGGCTCAGAAAGAGACTAATTATTTCCTACATAATTTCCCTCGATATGGAACTTCTACACTTACCTATTAGAGCAGGTCTATATATCTCTCATCTTTCTATTATGAATATTCATATGCCTATTTGTAAAAGCTGTTGTGTTTTTGCATGAGCTACCAAAGTAGCAAAAAAACTCAAAAGCATTCATCAGAATAACCAGCATAAGTAACTAGAATGCAAAGAACTGCATTTACTCTTTAAAGCAAAATTATGCCAACTGAATACAAATTTCAATTCCAAATCTTAAAGTTAAGCTAGAGGTAGAAAAACATACTAGTTTTTCAACATGAAATATTAGATACTTATTCTGAACAAAATTAAGTAATTATTTATATAGACTAAAGATAGCTAACATTGATTTCCATAACAGAAGGACGTAACGGTGTTCGGTTCTGTTGTATTTGCCAGTTTTATGCCATGAATATTACAGCTAGCCAGACATCAAGAACTGTTTACCAACAATGTTGAGGTTTTAACTACAGTTAATTAATTCTGATCAGGACGAAACAAAGACAATTTGATTATTTGAGAGAAATAAAAAAACCAACAAAAAAGCCAAAACGAAACAAAAAACAACAAACAAAAAAACACAAACAAAGAAAGAGAAAGCTCTAGAGCAGTCAAACACTACACTAAAGCACCCATCTCTGAGATAAAAGATCCTAGCTTCTGGTCCTGATATGCTTGGATTTGGAGAATTCACCTGATAGTTAGCTATACTGAAGCGGATCCCTCGCTCTGTCCTGCAGTAGCTGATCTCCTTTTTGTGTAAATAATTAAAATGCCATTAAAGCAGACAGGTGGACACAGCACACTGTCCATCAAGGCATGGCTGGGACGGGGCAACCAGTATGGCTCCCTAATAAGGAACAGTGACCTATTTTGGGAGGGTCATTCTCCTCCCCTAGCCCCCACACTCAATGACTTTGTTGAAATTGTTCTTAGGAAAAGTTCCAATGAAAGGAAAAGCACTATCAAAGCCTAAATCCTGATGAGGCCTAACAAGCAAGTCAAGCTTCCATCTGTTGGTAACTTCTTGCATTTAAGCAGGCTATAACAAGAAGACAACTCAACTTCCCCTTAAACTGGAGTTACCACCACTTCCAGGTGGTTTAAGTTCCCTACTCTTTGACTAAGGTCCGTCTCTCAAGGGAGAAAATGGTGTTCAGGACTCAGAGTTCTGCATCCTCTTGAAGGGCAGATTGCCCCACACATGTGTGCTTTGAACTCTTTGGCTCTACAGCTCCGTGTCTCTGCTCCTATCTTGGGCTGTCCCAGCCCCAGCCAAAGAAAGCATGAAACACCAAGCACCCTCTTTGGATCTTGTGATTGAGTTTCAGCCTCTCACAATCACTGATTATTCCTTCCATACACATGCTAACAACTGTGCCTGTTACAGCAACACTCTAGCAAAGCACAGATCACAGGCATCTCTCTTGCTGCCTTCTATTTTAACACTTTCTGTAGTTACCAGGACAACTGTGAGTTCTTCCCTACCCCCACCAAGAGTTAGAAGCTCTTTTTATTAGTATGGCAGCAGTTTCCCATTACATTAAACTGCAGTACATGAATAAGAATCATATTGGTTTGCATCAGTTTCTAAACAGTACTATCTTCAGAAGATAAGTTGTCACATTTTATACAAATATGTTTTGGACCAGCAATACTTAGCCTTGAGAATGAAGTGAGTCAATTAAGTACTAACACACACATTACAAACAAGAACAAAAAAAACATCATGTCATCTGATTACGGTGTTGCAACATTTAGCAGTGTGGTCATGACCTGTAATTTATTCAGTGTCATCCTGAACTCATACATCATCATGAATCATCCCCACAAAGGAGTGCCAAAAGGTCATTCTGCAATTATTTCGTTGTTTGTTGTAGCTCCCACTGTTACTCCATCTTCCCTCCCCTCCATATGTGCTCCCAACTGCTGTGAGGAATAGCTGCAATTTATTTTCTCCTCAGCCCCCTCTTTCCCCTTTTATGACTGTTGGCTAGAAGGCAATGGTGCACCAGTCAGCCCCATTTTCTCTACGCAATAACCTAACATAAGGGCAGAGCAGGCCAAGTGACCTAAACCTCCCTCCATCACACCAGTCAGCCAGAAGATGGAACTGTAAAAAGGGGGCACAGTAATCACCCCCTGGGGATGATCTATCTTGTATAAGTTGACCTGACAGCCTCTATTAGTCCCATTTGAAAATCACTGGCAAAATACAGTATCATAACAACATGTTTTTCTGTTGTCTGGTATACATATAGTATTTACAAACAACACAAAAGGCATAGGCAATGCAGCATAAACAATTTCAAAGCCTATTTTAAATAGCACCAATAAAACAATAAACCTTGAAAGCTTACATGGTATATGCTTTCTAGTTTAGTCAAACTTTATTTTTTAATTGCTTTACTATGTGTAATGTTAAACGTTCCAGGTAATTGCAGATAAGTCTTCACATTCCCTAAAATTTTTGCTGCCTTCTGAAATTACTTTACCTGAGCCAAAGCTTCCATCAAGTTCCTCACCACCTTCTCTTGGTCCTCAGTTAATATCTTGTGAAGGGTGGCTCTCCTTTCACTATCCTTCTTCAGCATGAAAAACCCAGAGTCCTTCTCTTCAGGTGAAGGAGGTGCACTGTGATCCTCAAAATTTTCATCTGGGATGCTGAATGAAAGACAGTCAGCAAAAAGAAACTTTATAAAAACCACCCCAATGCATACATCCCTAATCTACTGTGTAACATAAACGCCAGATAGCTCTTTACCTCAGAAAAAGGGACCGAATTCCCTTCCCATCTTTTTCTCCACAGGATTTGGCTCTTGTTTTGAAAGAGAATGGATCAATTTTTAATTCTGTATCAGGTGAGACAGAACCATATTCACTGCTGCTACTCGTATCTTCCACCAGAACAGGGACAGGTAAGGATATACTCCGAAGATACTCTATTCATATAGGAATATTCAGAAATTAGAATTTAATAGTGCCATCACAGTTCTGAAGTGAAAAGGTTATTCCTTCAGAGGAAACAGACTCTAGTCTTCTCCCACACCAATACAAAATAGTAAAAACAAAATTGACAAAACACTCCTAAAGCTTATTCTTCTGGAATACAGTTATCTTTCAGTTAGGTTTTTGTTCAAAAGCTTCCTGAGATATGGAAATCTTTGCAAGTTCACTTACAGAACTTCACCACTGCAGTGAACATGCATACCCTATCAGCAGTATGCGCTTTCAGCAGTAACAAAATGTTTCCACAGGGTAAATCAACCAAGCACCTTCCAAAATCTTAATTTTATGTGTGTATATAAATATATATATTTATGTATACAACACATATAAATATATAGACTATAACACATATAAGATACATTTCTTTATCAGGTTATTTTGTGAAGTTCAATTAATTCATCGTCTGATTAATAATAAACACGCATGTTAAGCCAGAACTTTTTTTTTTAAATCCAGAGCACGCTCTACTGCTGCAAGAAACTAGTCATGCCTATTTCACATGTGCACATTTCAAAATGTACTTTGACAGCAACTCAGCATGAAGGCAACTATGTGTTTGTTTGATTCCGCGCGCTCCCCCCCCTCCCCAGTCTCTCCAGTTCGCTTCTTGAAAGAGACGAGTATCCTGTACCCAGGCCTGAGAAGGGGTCTCAAATGCAATCTGCTTTTTCCAAGTATAGAATTTAGCCTAATAAAAATCTACATTACCGTTCTCCACAAACCTTGGCTCTGTTGCTACTAGAAAACAGCCATTTGGTTTCCTGTTCAGATTTCCACTACATGGTCCTATAACAACTCAGCTCTTCAAGCCTGTATTACCCACCTGCCTAGACAATTAGGACATGGTCTGATAGAATTACAAATAGTAATTAAAATTTGCACAATGAATTAGAGGTTCCTAACAGAGAAAGGTCACTTACTTTAATTATTGGGCTCATTTCTCTTTGCAACATTTTAGTGTGACAAATTATACCAGAATAAGTGATAACCATAGTATTCACAGTAATGTTTTGAAGTATGTTAAAACTCACCATTTGTGTTAGCTGAAAGAACTGTGGGAGAAAAGCAAAGAAAAAAATTAGATGTGTTGACATTAACTGAGAAAATCAGCAGTCTAAAGGATAACTCTCTTCCTATTTTTGTGGGCTATCTGGACTCTCTTGTCTGCAATCTCTAAAACCATAATTTATTGCAATTTAAAGTTAGGTTTAATCTGGAAGGTGTGGAAACCACATTAAAAGTGATCACCCAACACCATCTCCTCTACCTAGTATTTTTATTTCTTTTAGGTATCATGCTAAAAATATACACAGAAGGTATTTTCATAGGTATATATGCACATGCATAGAATATGTCATTCATACTCTCCAAACTCCTTTTATTACTTTCCATAATTTAGGATACTACAGGAAATGAGTACGTGAAACAAAAATAACGGAGTGCACGCACATTTGCTATGGGACAAAGATTATTTTGCTCACGTAGAAAACTCCCCTGAGGCTCCATCACATGTTGTAACCTTACACAAAATGTACTCTATGCAAACATTCTTTGAATGAAAACATATGCAAATCAAAAACCCCCAAAAAACCCCAAACAAACAAAACCCACAAAAGCTGCACAAGCCATAGACAGACTTTTAGAAACCTTATTAAAAATATTTACATAAATCATCTGTGACAACATAACAGAAGTCTGCTACGACCGCGGAGCAAGCTGCTGGAACAGAAGGTTACAACTGAACGTTCACCAGGGATGGAAATCTGCCGTGTTCATCTTAAAGACTAAATTGTCAGTCTCAGGAAATTGTATCATCAAGAGAAAAATTCCAGATTGAGTTTAGCAACGCTTACCTGAGAGCTTTGATGGGGACTTTCTTTTTTTGCTTGAAACCTTCAAGAATTCATCTATAAGTAGCTCATGAGCAAAAGCTCGTTTATCAGGGTCTGGTTCAAAGCAACGCAATATGAAAGCCTTGGCTTCTGCAGACATGGATTCAGGAATCTCTGGGTGTATTTTAAACATTCCCACCTGAGGGAAATGAAGAGAGAAACAATGGCCTACACTGTTCTTTTCCCAAACACTAAATAGCATCAAAAAAGTATTTAGATAGTAAAAGTGGCATATTGCTCTCCGGTTTTGATTATCTTTCTGAAACTATTTTATTAATTCAGAGGGGGAAAACCCCCAATTACGAACTGTATAAACAATTATATTAACCCCACACACACACAACTGCAACTAGAGGCTCTCGCAAAGCAGAAAGCTGCTTTTCTCAGTTTGTTGGTTGTTGCGGGGTTTTTTTAAACACCCAGGCTCCTGAGTAGCTGCTATTGCTCCATTACTCTCTTCAAAACTACACAGCACTCCCACTCAGCTGAATCAGCTCATTCTTCTTAACATCCTCACTAACCATGTATTTCCTTTATTTTCTTTTCCTGCAATCTCTAATTCTAGCTTCTCCAAAACAGTCACAAGACTTCTTATGTTTACAAATACCAGCCTGAGTTGTATAAGGAAGATGTCTGACCTTAAACATAGCTGCTTGTGGCTCTCCCAGTTCATAAAATGGGGGCTTCCCTGTAGCCATCTCAATGATCGTGCATCCCAAAGACCAGATGTCTGCAGCCTTCCCATAGCCACGCGGCCCTTTGTCTATGATTTCTGGTGCCATATACTGAAGGGTACCTGTTTAAAACATATTTATTTCTTTTACTTAGGTGCACTAATGATGCAAATAGATAGCTAAAGGACAAGAGGAACAAAATCACTCAGGAGTGAGCAATATCAGAATAGTTAAAAACCCCCCAAACTCTTTATTATTGAAAATTCAAAAGTTTCCATATGCAATCAACATAAAAGTCAAAATACTATTCAAAATATTAGTTGTGGTAAAAGCATCTGATATCACTTACTGATCTGATGATATTACTCTTCAAAGTCACTGACAATTATTAAGAGGTTTCAATGAGCTTTGGATCAGACGTAATGTTCATTTACTGTATTACAGATTAAGATTAAAATAAGGAAGATCTGGCATTGCATCCAGAGAGGAAGAGGAAGTGAAACCTGAAATCTGAACCTAGAACAGCAGGTGACACGGACACTTTTTCTGAGAGCCTGACGCATCATTCTGCGTTCTGTTCCATTTAGAGCAGAAATGGAAAAGCCGAGGATGGAATTAAAATAACAATCACTTCTCATTCTGCATAATTATCTAAAGCAGCGCCACTGCATGATTTAACATCCAAACCAAATTATCAAGCAGAATAAGGATCAAGTTAATGACAGGCTCTTGAAAAGTTAGCCTTCAATCAGCAAGATGAAAAAGCTGTACGCATAGAAGAGGCAGACTCAAAATACAACATAGGAAAGACCGCTCTTCTGTTGTACGGGACTTTCACGTCTCAAGTGGAACTCAGAAAACAGCATTGCTTAAGATTAGGTATACAAAAAGTTAGTCTTGCAGCAACCTGTTATATTGATTTGAAGTCAATGAAAGTTCAGCAACCCTGGATTCTGACCCTACACGCACAGTTTGAGTGAGAAAAGAGAGTCTCCTCTGGGAACATACCAGTGAAAGTTTCAGTACACGGGTTGATTCCTGCAAGTCTCTTTGAAGTTCCAAAGTCCGAAATCTTTAACACTCCACTGTACGTGTTGATAAGCACGTTATCACCCTGAGGAACAGAACGTTCAGAGTGATTATTTTTCTCTGCTGACTCTTCATCTAAGACTTCTTGCATAGCCTGTTTCTACAATGCACTACTTTACTAAGTAACAACCACTTCCTAAGGCTCTTAAGAAGGGAGATGAAAGAAGAATCAATAGTGTTTCTGCCTTATGTAATCCCATTATCAGAAACTCCATCTCAAAGTGAACTTCCCCTACTACACGAATTCAGTTACAGAATACTGAGAGAGGGGAAAAAGGCTGGGTTTTTTTGTTTGTTTGTGGGTTTTTTTGTTTGTTTGTTTTTGTTTTTTAAAGGGAACTTTTTAATCTGCAATCTCCTTGGAAAAGAACCTGCTAATATCTCATCCACAATCATCTTCACTTCTAATAAGCTTTTATGAAAGTTTGATCATGTCATTGATAGCAGGAATAAGAATATCCACTTTAAAAAATAGCCACATCTTAAGTGGCCATATGTCAATTCTTCTAAAATAAAAAAACCCCAACATATTTCAGTGGTGCAAATTCAGATTAACAATGGTTCACTTACCTAACCCACAGTTCAGAATAGCAGAGATGGTATTTGGCAATGAAGAACTTTTTTCCAAAAGTTTTTAAATTACAGGACAAATAAATGGTTATGCAGTTACATAACACTATTATCAGGCTTAATTTTCTGCAAATTCTTACCTTGATGTCTCGATGCACTATTTGATTATCATGGAGGTATTTTAATCCTTCTAGAATCTGCTTTGTGTAAAAGCCAATTGTCTGCTCGTTATTTTTTAATGGTCCCCATTTTGATCGTAGAAGAGCAGAAAGGCTGCCTACAATTTGGGAGAGCAAAAAAAGTGAGAGTAAAAATCTAATTAAGTTCTGCCTTTCTCCCCCAAAGGAAAAGAGAAAAAAAAAAAAGTAACAACAAACATCAATCCCAAACCAAGTGTAAGCACCTCTTCTATAACCAAAGACCTTTCCAGAAGAATGCTTAATTGCATCATCACTGGCCTGAGTAATTAAAAAGAGAGTCTCAGTATCTCCTCTGGCCTCAGCTGCAGCAGAGGAGCATAAGCCTCCTCAAGCAGGCAGGTCAGAACCCATTTAAATTAATGTGCTCATCTCTCTCCTATGCCTGAAGTTTCCCCAGAGGAATGCTGTGAAAGAGTGAAAAAGGGTTGATCTTGGTACGCACACCAACTCCACAGTTTCTCGAAAAGCTAAGCTAAGCTCAGGAAGTGGGGGTTTTGTTGCGTTTGGCTGCTGCGAGTTCTCGAGTCTCAAATAGAAGCAACAATCAATCAATCACCATTCTCTTGTGTTAGGTACGTGAGGAGTGGTCAGCCACCTGAGACTAACTAGTCTTTCTAGTAGGATAACCACGATCATCTCTGACCTGTAGGTAAAAGGAGCCCTCCCGCCACAGCAATGATCCGAGCTGTATCTGTAGCACATCCTATCTAAATACTGAATGAGAGGACTCAAGCACTTTGAAGACACACTTTTCCTCATTAATTTAGGAAAGAGATATTAGAGAATATTACATTGGCATGCAAAGTATCTTGTTGGAGTGCTACAGGTTTTATACTTTTAAAAGGTTAAAAAATAAACAAACCAACCAACCTCCAAACCAGTCTCCCCCACAACTTACCACCTGGCACCTGTTCCATGAATATCTTAATGAAGCCATTCTCACTAAGAGAACCTAAATACTGGACAATGTTCTTATGTTTGAGATGCTTATGCAAAGCTATTTCCTCATGCAGAGGTTGGGAGTACCTGGAAAGAAGCGAAGCAGTTTATTCAATATTGACCTCCGGGAAAAGAGTCTTGTGTTTACTGTAGTAGCTGAAGTTCTATTTTAGGTCCCATGAAACGTGTTGACACTGAAAATGACTATGTGGTAGATGCATTTAACAACAGTGGGTGTGACTACCACATACTAAAAATTATGTAATCATATATAAATACACATAACACATATAAAATATATATATAATACTGTGTATACATACACATAAAAAAATGTTATAAATGTACACAGATAGACTGAACAAAATCAAATCTGTGGAAAAAGAACTCCTCTCCAGCCTAACTCAAAGAGAAGAAACAGTTGGGCAAGAGGTTGGATTCAGACTAGTGCCAAAGTGAACTAGTAAAACAGAAAGCTAGTGTATAATTGAAATCACCTCAATAATGAAAACAAATAATTATTTAAATTTCAATTAATTAAAGTAGGAGTCTTATCTGAAAGCAAGAGTAGATGGCTATGAGAGTAAGAAAACAAGAATCATTTCATGGGGAGATATTCAGAAGAACCAATCAAAACAATTTCATCAAATATAATTTAGTCAAAGGTAAAATATTTGTCAGAGATGTAAGCTTTTCAGCAGCCTTTTTTGCCAAGAAGGTTTCTGGAGCCCAGATCCTTCCCTAGTATGGAACAGTACCAGAGCTCAGCAGCTGATGTGCTTCCTGGGCCAGCCCTAACACTCTTCCTCCAACCATGGGTGAGTTGCACACATCCTGCTAGGTCAGCTCCAGATTCTGTGTTCTATCTGTCTGGCAAAATGCTGAGAGGCTGGTGGCTATTTCCACTCAAACACTAAAATCTGCAGTCAGACTTCAGGGCAGCTGAAATAGATGAAGGACACAGACCTCCTTTCGTCAATCCAGATGCAAGAAGGAGCTGCAGAATCTTGAGCAAATGGAAGACGTATTCAGATGCTTATACTGAGGGAGCAATAAATATAACTGCAAACTCAACCTTGCAGCTACTGGCCACCAGAAGGAATAGTTTTACTGCCACCTTCACCAGGTTGCTCTCAGCATAGACTCTGCACCAGCACTGGTACATTCTCGTCCCCTAACAAACTGGAAGAAAACATTTACTTTGTTTCTTTGGAGAAGGGGTAGCTTCCCCCTGCCTCAAGCCCAGGGTTAGCTCTCCCTGGAGCCAGCGGAGTGCCAGCGCCAGGAATGCAATCAAAGCACGAATGCAACTGAAGTTGTTAGGGGGAAAGTGCCTGTGAGCCTCACTCCCTTCTGGGGCAGGTAGTCGTCACCTCACCCTAACAACAGCATCAAGCTACAAGTGGAGGCTGAACTCTTTAAAAAGTGGAGGGAAAAGAAAAAAGGAAAAAAAAAAAAGTAGGCATCTGGAAAGCCCTCTGGAATATGACTGCTGCAGAAAGCAAGGCAAGTATATGGTTAACGAAAAGCGTGATTATGCAAGTCCGAGTCTATTTACTAAAGCCTAATTTGAGTTTTGGCTTGTCTCTCCACACATGACTGTAAAGATTCTGACTACACTGTTAGTCATTCAGAAATGCAAAATCATCAGAGATTATATTCCTGAGTTCTACTAATGGGATATTCATTCAGAGCAGCAACAGCACGACCATTATAATTCTTCCCCCTGCACTTTTAAACTGCAGAGTTAATTGAGTCTTGAGCAACTAAAGTAATTTAGCAAATAAAATAAAGCCATAAGACAATTCTTG
This sequence comes from Aramus guarauna, assembly GCA_013400195.1. Taxonomy (NCBI): domain Eukaryota; kingdom Metazoa; phylum Chordata; class Aves; order Gruiformes; family Aramidae; genus Aramus; species Aramus guarauna. The sequence goes on from VXBL01004964.1 coordinate 1,344,708, forward strand.
TGCAGGATGAAGTATTTTTTATTTTAGAATGTAGTCAGATTAGGAGACTTTAAATGATATGAAGAAAGAAAAATTCTAAATCCTAAAAAGCTAGATCTTACTATCTACCCAACATGATTTTAATTTAACTTGGAAAGCTGGTATCGCCACAGGTACTATTTTGTAATACTGAGGGCAAGAGCATCGCAGGAATGTTTCCTTTTCTTTCAGACTGTGTCTCCATAGTCTAACATTTCCTAACAATTAAGTAAATTAGTAGCTTATATATAACAAATAGCAGTATTAAAGACACACTGCTTTTTGCACAGAAATCATTGCATTTCTGGCCATGTTCTGCCTCAGAACCTAATTTTTTCTTATGAATCCAAAAGATGGCAATTTTTACTTTAAAATGGTAAGAATTAACTTCAGAGATTAATATTTTTCTTTCTATAGATTTCTTTTCAAAGTGCTAAAAGATCAGGTTATAAGCAATTATAAATTAATTAATATTTTTTTCTTACTTTGCCAGTAATAACACTTGAAATTTGTCCTGAAAGTCTGTAAATATTTTTGAAAGTCTAAATGAAAGACTAACAGCTTCTTAATAACCTCTTTTCCACTATGCTTTGCACATTGAATGTGAAAATTTAAAAAAAAAAATAAATTCAATGGAAATGTGTATTGGAAAAGAAAAATCTGGAATTATTTTTTTCCTTTAGTTACTACTCTATTCAGGCTATCTTTCTATTAACCACAGTTGCTACAAACAACATTCTTAGCACATACAAAACTTGCAACTTTATTTTGAGTCAAGAGATTGTTCTATGTAATGAGATCATACTTTCTGAGAAATTATTAACACACCTTGAAGTTAAATTTACAGTAACAACGTAGAGGATGGAAGGATTCCCCCTTCCATAATGTCAGTTCTAGTATCTTTAAAATATTATGAATATGGAAAAATTATTAGACCACACACACATCCATACTGAACAGCCAATATATACATGGATTCAAAAAGATTTAGAAGGATTCATGTCTTAAATGTCAAAGAAAAGAACAACTGAAGTGAGGAAAGAACAACTGAAGGAGGGCCCACAAGAGAGACCCATGAAAAAGAAACAGAGCTAGGACACCAGGTGGCCTTACTGGCCTTGTGTAAATTACACAAATTCTGTAAATTACACAAAGAAGACTTTTTATAAGAGTTATCACAAAGTGTCCTGTCAACATCTAGGCTCCAATACAATTTAAATAACAGTATTTGATGCTGGATCGGTTGTAGAGAATAATGCTCCTCCTCGGAGGTTTGATCCCCAGGGATATACATTCTAGAGAAAAGTGAGGAGAGTAACAGCCCCTGTGGTGGGTTAGAACAGCCTCGTCCAGCTACTGTTTTGAATACCAGCACTCTCTAAGGCAACTGCTGTGTAGGTACGGGTAAAACCAGCTTCCTTCCTGATATTAATTGTAGATTGAACACTGCACAAACAAGGATACAGTTATTTCCTCCCACAGAGGAAATACAGTATGCCAAGATACAGGAATTCCTGCTGAAGGACAAGCTATCCATTAGATCACAGTAGAAAACCAAAAGAGCCAAATGAGCAAAAGACAAGAAACTTGGAAATACGGATTCCATTCCCGATTGAAATGATGGGCAAACATTTGCCAGTTGGTACACTCCGTATTTTACCTCCATTTATTTAGTACGTGATCCCTTCTGCTGCCAAGCAGTGTTCTGTCTTTATCAGAAGAGCTTCTTTCATAAAAATGATTTATTTGGATTATTCCATCCATTGGGAAAACAGAGATTTATCTTTCTGTTACCAACCATGGCAATTACTATTTCTTACTTTCCATAGCTTTCCTGAACATAAGCCTGAGTTACAGTCTTTGATAATATTTTACAGTCTGAGATGCACTTTCAAGATTGAGGCATTCAAGTCACCTGTTAAGCAGCAGCTCGTACAACACTTGACTACAAAAACCAAAGGCTAATGTAGAAATTAGGAATAAGAACAACTTGACAATTTAATACAGTCAGTTTCTTTTCAAAAAATCTTATCTTTGGACTTGCTATCACTTTTATCACAATATTTGTGGAAATCTATGCGTTCAAAATAGGATACACTGCAAGCCTCCAGATACACAAGTACAAAGGACATCAAGTGTCTGATCTTTACATGCCAACCTTTATAAATGAGAGGAGGCAATACATATATAAAGAGACTCCGCAGTACAAAAATTTGGACAAAAAGAGCATTCCTCATGACTTATTCTAATGTTAAGGAGCTTCATAATAAATGATGCACAAACAGGAAAGGAAAATGTCTTTATCAACAATTCAGGCTCAGAATTTTAAAGGACTCTGCAATTCATGAATTTCAATAGCTCTTTCATAAGGACATGTAGATAGGGCTCATCACTAGGTATTTGAGTGAGATTCCGTACTTCAGCAATATTTCTTTTGGAAAGAAAGAGTATTATAAACTACTAGTACCAAAACCAGTCAACATCTAAATTCTCAGTTGCGATCATAATCTATTCTACAACTTGGAAACGTCTAGTTGCAAAGATAGGGAACACCACTACATACCACAGACAGGTAAGTTACTGGCTGCTCTGTAGAAGAGGTACTCCTTGATCAACAACTGGTAGATCACGTTACTGATGAAATTATGTAATGCACAAAATTTTGAATCAGCCACAGTTACTATACCTGCTGTCTCTCTCTGGGATTTCTTTAATAGCAATTCTGACTTGATTGCTCAAATCTCGTCCCGCATATACGATGCCGTAAGTTCCCTTCCCCAGAATGACTCGCTCACCGTTTTCATCATATTCGTAATCATACTGCAAAGAAAACAACAACATGAAATGAAACAGAGGCATAAGATTTATTCTGACACTGTGCTCATAACTCATGCGTATAGGATGCTAGTTGCTTTCTGCAGACTATGGAGAAGGGAGGAAAAGCACTTCAAGACGACAATTCAAATACCGTGCAGACATACCTATATTTCTGCACTGACTATACAGGAAGCACAGGCTTCCAAGGTAGTCATTTCAGGTAAGCGTGTAAAGCTAAGCTAGCCTGAGTCTGTTCCGTGCACTTACAATTTTGTGTCTTATTCAACAGCATCTGCAATTCTGCTGGCAGGTGCTGTAAAAACAAGAAAAGACGACAGAGGGCAGTCTGTGCCAAACGGAGAATTTCGGCTCCCACACAGACAGAAAGCAAGGCAGGATGCACTTAATGTGTTTCAGATGCTCTCCTGACCTGACCACATCTTCCAAAAACAGCACGACCTCAATTTTGCCAGTGCCAGGTCAGCCAGCAGAGTATGCCAATGGAGGTTAGTCAGGATTGCAGTGTATTAAGCGTGGTTTCGGCTGAATTTGAATTTCAAAGAGTTTAAGGCCAGTCCAGAAACAGTCATTAGATAATCTGATCTGTCCTCTTGTGTAACACAGACATGTAATTTCACACGGTCACTCCCGTGGTAAGCCCAGTAGCTCATGCCTAGACAAAATATTTTTTCTTTTCCTCCAAATAAAGACTGCCATCTCTTTTAATGAAAGAGAGAATCCACTACTTCTTTTAGTATTTTGTTTCAACAATTAATTACTCTTATAGTGAAGTCATGCATCTTAATTCAAATTACTTTGGTGTCACTGTATTTCAGTTCAGTTTACTTCAACAGATTAAAGAGACCATTAGCACATAGTAATTTTCCCTGTAAAAATACTACTGTAATTAAGTAACCCACTGCTTTTCTTTTTGCTAAAATAAACAAATGAGGCACCCTAAGGTTCTCATTATAGGGTATTCTTCTCTCCCACAAGTCACTCCGGTGGTTTCTGTTTGTCCCATCTCCAATTTCAGATGTATTATAAAATGTCAACATCAAAACTGGGACAGAGGGCTGTATTCATTACCCAGTACTGACCCTTTCAGTTAGTTTTGGATATCTCTAGAGCTTTGGGACACCAGATTTTCACGTGATAGCGCATGGGCTTAGATATTCTATCCTGTTCCCTGCCTCCTAAAAGAAAGCCTACACACCTTAAGTACTGCATTGCACCCAATGGCCCTGTACTCACTTTTCAACTGCGTGCGTGTTAAACTAGAAGCCCAAGGTGAGAATACAGTGTGTAGCAGCGTGCCCAGGCAAGCTGTAACTTAGCTAACGGGTGGCACCAGAAGTAGGGCATCCTGAGCTTCAGTGTGAGTTAGTAGGCTAAGGGTATAAACAGACTCCCAGTAGTACTAACATCATCACCACCATCCAATTTGAGTTTGCTGTTCACCGCCGTGCTTGCCTACAGGTGGCAACTAGCAAGGACAAGCCTTCCTCTGCTACAATTATACCCTTAATTGTTGTGCAGACGATCTGCCACTAATGTAAGTGTACATGATTCCAGTGATGCATGAAACAGACAACAAACAGTCTTTAAAATTTAAACAGATGCTAATTCTGCCTGACTACAATTACCCTCTGAGGTAACTGTTACAAGAGTCACTCTGTCATAAGCAAGACTGGAGAATTCCAGAATTGAGCACACTCACTTGAGAAGGTACTAACTGAACTACGAGAGATTTAGCTATGCTGGTTACAAAAACTGCATGCGGATCATTAACAAGAATCATTAATTTATAAACAGAAGAGGATAAAATTTTTTAAACAATAACTTGTCTAACTTCATCCAGAGAAAGGATGAGTAATTTACTCCCTTCAGTGAAATGCTACACTAGAAGGCCAAAATTCTTAGTAGAAGCAGAAATACCTCTAGAGAGTCTCCTTCACATTCTCCTTCCTCTGTAGTCTTCCCTATTTCTTCAGTGATACTGTTCACCATGTCAAAAAACCTGTTAAAAAAAAAAAAAAAAAGAAAAGAAAATACACTTTTGAGACAGTATGGGGACAAAGAGAATTAATGAAAACAATTAATGAAAGAACCAAAAGAGGACTTAAGTATAGTAAATATAAACTCACTGTAACTTTTTTGTTGGCAAAAAGGTATATTTCTGTTTACATGGAGATTTAACAGTCAACAATCAAAATCTGCAGTTTTCCTACTTTTATGTATTCCTTTTACATGTGCAAGACATACATGACATCAGAAATTATTAATGGAATTCATATTTCAAAATCTGTGTATCAGGTAAAATTCTCATCCTATACTACTGTTTCTTTATGTCCAATGAAAGCACTGAATCATCACGAGAAGTGCCTAGAAGTCTTGCCTACATTTGGAGGTATTTTTGTAGCACAGAAAAGGCTAGCTTCAAGTTTTTGCTTGAATGAAATGGGGGTCTATCTTACAACTTCCTATTTAAAAAAAATATATACTATTACATATGATTTCTACCCCTTTGAAAGAATGCAAGTACAAATACCATGTCACGTTAAGGTATTGCTTAGTGCTCAGATACGAAGGGGAACGCACATGGTAAAAGAACACATGTGAACTAGAATGGATGAGAGGACAAGCTAGAGCTGGGAGGTGGTCACAGCCAGGAATATGGAATACCGCCGTGAGGTTTGGTAAAGTTGCAGCCTTTTTTAGCACAAAAAAGAAATGAAGTTTCCTCTGGGAATGCCTTTTGGGTCAATTCAAGACTGCAGCCCTCAAGCTTACGGAGCAGAAACACAGCTTAGAGAATCTGAGGCATCCCAATTTTGTGCAACAAACCACTGTCAAGTTTCCTGTAGGGATACTGGTACAATCTGATTTATGTAAACATGATGGTAATGTATAGGAAATCCAGTGTGCTTCTTTATAATCGTAAATAAAATTTTAGTTACAGTAAAAGAGAAATCTCGACCAGACCTTGTTGTTATCCCAGATGTTCCCACATCAGAGAGCCCATTTTAAGTTTAGGGTACTTCGTTGGATCGGGGCAACAATCACTTGCAGTAAGCCTTAATATGGTAAGTAGTAGAAAAATAATCCCACAAAGTGTGTAAAAAAAAAAAACAGTTTAATTAAATTTGTAATCATATTTGTTTCCAATGTTTGTCTGAGCTTGCACTTTGACCTTTCAAACCTTATACACCTTCAGAGTACTGCAGTATTAAGCTTTCACATGAAAAATGGTGATCACTGAGGATGCTCAGATCAACTTTCACCATAGCTCTGAAACAGTCAGGCCCTGCTATGCATGCAGACACCATCTACCCCATCACAGGCCGCCTTTTTTCCTGAAACAATAACAGAGACACACCTTCTGCAATGAAGTTCTGTGCAGAAATAGATCTGAAAGTCATCTGAGTTGTGCAGCACGTATAGGAAACAGCACCGTTCTTCAAACTTTGAAATGCTGAAAGAACAGCCAAGCAGAACACGTTATTGGAAGGATGCATTTGGACTTGTAGCAGCTATGTCAAACCATACAGACCAACCCATTTAATATGGGAAAGGACCAGATTAAATCTAAGCAGCCATAGATTTTCCATATTGTAAAATTACACTTTTGTATCCTCCAAAGTTCATATTTTGCCATTTGCTATCAATTCAGCTTGCCCCCGCTCCCAGTCCACACGTTGCCCAGAAACGAGTAGGAACAAAGAAGTTAATAGGATTATTTCCATTGACCTGAGTCATTTTTGTCTTCAGTGCATTTAGGTAAGGCCCTTAATTTCCACTCCTGCAGCCAGGATGAAACATCCTTTCAGGGTCACATAAGAAAGCTGGACTTTGAACTCAAATCATGAGTTCTTCCTGCATTAGAAATCAGCCACAGCTCAATCCTGAACACAAAAATTTCTGATCCATTCCTTGTAAATTGGTACATTATTAGTATGTTGGAAAATATTTTAAAATTAAGTCAGCATCAAAAAATAAGGTGAATGATTTTACCACCCTTGCCCACCCACGCCTTTCTTCAGTTTTGGTTTTATCTGCTTTAACAGGAGAACAAAGATAATGAAGAAGCACGTATGCCATTTTCTTATGGACGTATAGATGTCGCAACAGAAGAGGTGCAAACTGGTACAGTTGTAAGTTTTCTACCCCAAGTAGGCTGCAGCTCTTGCAAATATATTCATTCACCAGAACGGTTTTATATACATGTCATTACTGTCCTCCTTATAGAAAATATTAAACATTATTTGAAATAGCTCTTTCTGTAACTTTGTCACATGCTGAGTGCCAGGTGTCAAGCTGATGCAGTATAATTGATTGTTACTATATTAGAAAAAAAAAAAAAAAGATGGCTAGCAGTGTTACAAGGGAATATAATACAGTATTTGAGAAACAAGACAATTACGTCTCCTTATTAACATTCTTAAGATAGTGGACAAATTCCATAATCCTAGTGAAATCAATCTATGTTAGCTGGATCAAGATGGCCATCATGTTTTTAATTAATTTACAGCACAATAAAGTAGAATTGTGTTCTATGTTGTGCCAAAGGATCGATGATATGATTCACGTAACGGTTTTTCTTTAAATATCAGGAAATACTTGTAACTTTCAACCTTTAATAGGTGTCTAAGGCTGTCTGATTCTTGCTTCCTTTTAGGATTCCTCTATTGTAGAGCCCTGTGACTTTTGACAAACGCCTCTTTAGACAAGCTGGGGGGCCTGCCTTTCATAAAGATACTGATGAGCAGAGCGAGCTTCATCCTAAGAATATTTGTCTTTGGGTGCGGTGACTCATTTATTTTTACACTAGGAAAAATTCATGAGTGCTAAGTAATATACACATCTGGGAAGACAAGTCACTGTCCCCAGTTTAGAATCTAACTTTTAGGTCAACTTTTAATTCAAACTCTCCAGATATGGAGTAACTGATATTAACAGAATTACTCATTCATTTCAAGTTCCATGTGAGTTTAAACATTTTACTGAGTAAACTGTCAGTTTAAACCTGACGTGCACAGAAGCCACTGACTAACGCAGCAGTGAATAAAAGGGTAAGAATGTGGAGTGTACACAGAGGGCAGGCAAATCCATAAATATTTAAGGCCTTTAAGTGAGTGTTTACGTTGCTTATATGTTGCTTTCCTCTCTGAAAAAAAAGTTCTTAAAATGAAAAAAAGATGACTAAAAAATACCAAGTTATAAAAAGGACAGGATAATTTGCTCAGGAAATGCCTCATCGTGACAGGTCCCGCGCACACGTAGTACCCTCTGACTTCTACGACAGCAGAACTGGGGCTGAATTAGCGAAATTCTGAAGACAAACAGGGAAGCGCGATGTGGCGTGGCCCTGTGCCCCGGTTGTGTGCTTCGAGAACTGCCCTTAGTCAGCGAGGCATGCTGCAAATGTTGTAAGTACTGCTTACTAATACTTCCAGATGAGGCAGCAGATAAAACAGTTGAGCATTGGCAGCAACCACAGAAAAGCAGCTTCATGGAACTTTAGTCTGTTTTCTAGATGTGTAGCAGTACAGACACCTCCCACCGTTGTAATTAAGTAGCCTAATGAGAGTCCAAGCTCCAAGAACTTGGGATGGCAGACGAACATCCTTGCTGTCATGGCTTCAGATACGAAGAAACCTGGATGCAGATCTGAATCCAGCTTTTCACTGTTTCTAACACTACATTCATCAGTATGACCTCTGCGGCACTCTCCCACAGAAGCAACACAAGTAGCAGTTATTTCATAATCCGGGGCTTGTCCCAAACACTGAGAAAAATTCAACATCTAGTCTAGCAACTTCAGTCTGCTACTTTATTTTTTATTTTTAAGTTGGAAAAATAAAGATGCCATCTTCTTGTTCAAATGATGTCAGCTCTGCAGAACACGAGGGACTTTTCTGGATCAGCTAAGACGCAAAGCACCTTAGGGTAGCAGCCACATTCCAAAAGCTCTGATGAAGCCTTTAAGATTAACACTACTTTTTGGCCCAATTCAATAACAAACATTTGTGTTTAAGAGGTCAAGAAGGCATATAACAAAAGCAGAGTTATTTACATCAGTGCAGAAACCGCTAATCAATAAGTTTGCTGAGCTAAACCCAGTTCCTATGACCGCCTGCATACAGGGTGTGATTTAGCACCGTGCTGCTCAGAGAGCTCTACACGCTTTCCAAGTCCCTTTGCACTTCCTGAGAGCTGAACTCTATTACTCACGAAATAAGATGCTGATTACACTGGCTGATACACAGCACACAGAAGAAGTGATCCCCCAGTCACTGCCTTGAAGTATTTACCAAAAATATTTGCCATTTCAATGCTAGATGTCTCTTCAGACCCGCCATCTCCTTATGTAATACAGCAAATATTTACGGAGGCCTTTGTCGAAAAAGCCTCCAAGATCACGCACGAAGACCTGCCTTGTACCTTAAGGCTGCACTTCTGAAGCTGGCTCTTCCTACTCTAGAAAGGCTGAGAATCCTCATGAAGCTGGGAACTGCCCCTTCCTTGACCGCTTTAAGTCTAGGAGCTTCAAAGGAGCCAAAAATAGTCTTGATACAAAAATAGATTATAAGTAGTCCTGGTTCTGAAGGCTGTCGCACTCCAAAGAATACGTGCATTCATAAAACTAAGAAAAAAATCTGAAAAATACTGAAAAATTAAGTGATCATGAACTTGCATGTATTTGGAAGGAGGAAAAAAGAAAAAAAAAAACCCAAACAAAACAGACTTATTCATTTTTTTTTACTTGCATAAGATAAAGATTTCCCCTGCAGCTCCTCATGGAGGCAGCCAGAGAGTTTTCTAAGAATTCACAGTGACACTTGGCTCACTGTAAAGTCTTCCAAGTTGTTTTGGACATCTGTCCAGATGAACAGATTGGAAATTTAAATGACAAATTAAATGACAATTGACAGTTTAAGTAACAAATGCAGAAGGGTACACCAGAAACAGTACTGACCACAGCATGGTTTGCTCAGTAAGGGGGAGGGAAAGGGGGGGAGGACAATAAATAAATACTTTCTTTTTTTAGAAGCATACAAAAACATACTGTAACCAAAACCCAAACCAGACTGAACTAAGCGTATCATTGCAATTTTTGCCTAAAATAAGATGAATCCCACAGGATTGAATTTTTGTGCCTATTGATAGTTTGGGTTTTTTAAGTTACTTTTTGGAAGGAAAAAGAATCATCCATCTGTGCAAAAAAGTCCTGCAGACATAGCAACAGCTTTATGTGTATGGAACAGTTATTATTAGAACAGAGCAATGACTATTTAAAAAAAAAAAGTAAGATTTCTGGACTTTTTTTTTTTTTTTTAATTATATTAAAAGCAAACACCAAAGTGGAAAGTTGCAGGATGCCAAAGTACAGATAAATCCTAGGGGGTGGGGGGAAAAAAAAAAAAAAAAAAAAGAGACTAAGACAAAGAATTGATCCGAAGAGGTCACAGCAGTGGTAGAACACTACTTTCTTACTATCAGCAGATATGAATTGCAAGGCTGGGCCCTGCCAAACAAGGTGCACGCTGGGCTAGCAGAGCAGACCCACTAGCTCGGATTCGGCCACTCTCTACTGACAATATGGCACACAATCCAGCAAAGAAGTCTCCCTAGAAGAAGTCTCCCTAGAAGAAGTCTCCCTAGAAGAAGTCTCCCTAGAAGAAGTCTCCCTAGAAGAAGTCTCCCTAGAAGAAGTCTCCCTAGAAGAAGTCTCCCAAGAAGAAAGAAAACATTTTGCTGAAATCAAGCAAACAGATGGCAAAGTTTTCTCCTTTGTCATTATCTCATGGGCCCTGCCTCAAAGAGGGAAAGAGGGAAGTGTGCCGAAGAAAAGAGAGGTGGTCTTGAACAAATAACATCCTTCTCTTCTAATCCAGTCAAGTCAGTCTTGCACGTGTCATTCCTGATTCTATGCTTTATTAATCCATGTTAACCTAATTAATTCCACATGAATCTTTGGGAGGTCAGGGGGTTTTGGTTGGAATGTGTGCCCCCCCCCCTTTTTTTGTCCTTCTGACTCCCTTTTCTGTTCTCTCAAACGATCTTCAAGTTTTCACTTCGTGGTCTAACTACCACTCTGCGTTGACAGACTCCTTTCTTTACAGGCCTTCTCTGAAACGGTTTTGCTGCCATATCCATAAACATACATAGAAACAAAAAACCCTCAAACACACACTCACACCAAAACCCAATTACAGGTAAGCAATTAGGATATTGCAAGACACCTTGATCTTGTCAGTCCCTCTGCTCTGCGTCCACATGTTATTTCCTGGATTATATATTCTGTGCACCAGGCAGCTCCTGGCTGTGGCAGAACTCAGGTAAAATGACGTGAAACACTAGCAGTTATTTTAATTTAATCTTAATTAGCATAAAGTGACTACCAAATTTTAGAAAATATTAGTTCTTTAATTCATCAAGCTATATTGCTAGTTTTTACAGAATGAATTCTGCAAGCTGTCATTTCTGAATACAGAATAAGATTCCTGGGGCTTCAGCTAGAGTAGGGCAGCTGTCAAAGTACCTGTAATACTCTGCTCCAATTCTGCATCTGTTACCCCACCAAGGTGCACAGCAGCAGCTTAATACAACACTCATTCAATTACCCTCTTCATTTCAAAATGTGAAAGGGAAACAACTTACCTTACTCCCCTGATAGAAGCAGCACTGAAGTTCCACTCATGGATACCTTTCTGTAACACGCAGAAGAAAATAAATAAATAAAATATTCCTTTTTATGAATGAAGCACCAGTAGGCATCTCCTAGACTGAAACTCAAGAAATGAAAAGTAAAAACACTTGAATTACAACAGCCTATTACCTTTTAACAGTTATTTTTCAGGGCATTTTTTTTTTTTCACCCAAAACCAAAGCAACAAAAGTTGTAGACCTAAGTTTTGGGTTGTTTGTTTCCTCACCATTCACTCTGCAAACACCATATAGTATTTCAGAAAGCATGCAAGACATCAGATCAGAAGGGCTGCCAGTATAACCTGGTCTGGACGCTGAACTTGGGGTCACATGCGATGCTCTGAAAAGCGGGGGAAACAAATTCCGCCTCTGAGAATAACGAGACCGTGCTCTGCATGCTCAATGCCCCACCACGTAAGACGACCAGGCGGAGAGAACTACAAGCAGGAAGCCTGACACTGGAGAGCAAAGTAGGACATTCTTGGAAAGTAGGAGGAATTGCTCAGGGAAGGAGCAAATCTGAAGGCTGAGTGTCAGAAACAGAAAAGGAGACTATTTCCCTAGGAATCCAGAAGAGAGCAGTAAGAATGTACCAAAACCCCTAAAAGCTGCTGGAGTACTAAACACGGCTGGAAGAAAGAATCCACCCTATGAAAACACAAAGGGCCAGGCCTCGCTTATATTCAGATCTTTTAAATCTACATCTGCCAGGTCCAGCAGAACAGAGCTCTCTCTGTAGACAGTCACATTGCTCTATGTTTATGCTCTAATACAACTTTACTGTAGGAAACAGAAGCCTTTTGTATCTTCTAAGGAAAACATTCTCCTTTCAGGAAAAGGTGGAACTACACCACCTCAAAGTCCTGGCAACCTTGAGATCCCACCACAATGAGCAACATATCTGAAGAACCTCTGCTTTCTAGACCTGTATTTCATTTGGCATTTTAGTGACCTGAGCAGCACAGAGACATTTCATGCTGAGACATTAATTTATAGTATAGTGTCAAACACAAACATAATCAAACGTATTCCAAAAGAAGACATGCAAATGTGTAGCTTATAAAAAAATTAATGAATAGTGAAATATAGAGAAGTCAGAACAGATACACTGACAAAATACTTGCACGATGTGCAGCAAGTGATAGAGGAAATTATTCGCCCAGCTAGAACAGCTTTCTAAAAGGCTTCCTACTTCAATTTTCTCCTCCCCTGTAATTCTTTCCTTCCTGCTCAAATCACATTAAAGGTTATGATGCTAATATAAAATGCCTAACACAACATACCATAAATGCAAGCGAACATCTTTCTTGAAGCACAGGCTTCACACTATCATAACTGTAAATTACAAAGCAGTAACTCCAGTATCTCTTTGATGTTAAATGGGGGTAAGGGTTTCTCTAGTGGGGTACAGGGACAGGAGAATAGTCTGACATTAAGAAAAGATGGGATTGCACCTTGAAGTGCAGGTACTAACTCATGCTAGTATGAAGTGTGTGTGAAACTACTATTCGAGTTGTCTGTTCTCTTGCATGAAGAAGATCACCAACTCAATCTCTCAGCTAATAAGGAGGGTGGATCTACGCTGTCTTTTACTCCTCCCTCTATATACAAACTCTGCCACTTTTCAGTTTTCCATGCTTGGAAACTCTCTTTGCAGCTTAGCTATTGGTACGTATCCAATTCCCACCATTGGGAATAATCAAAGATCGAAGTAAGTTAAAATATACATCCTCGCAGGCAGAAATGCTCAAGAAGCATAACAAGGGTAAGTATTGCGGGGTTTACCTGTCATCTATGTGCAACTAATCTCTCTCAGATTCATACACCTTTTATTTACCACACAAAGTTCTCAGGCAATGAAATAATATAAAAAGTTATGTCCCACAGGATCTTGCCAAGTTTTGAATACATTGGAGTAAATATATCAGGCGTGCTATCCAAATTCAGCATCTGTTCTTTGGTTAGGCAAAAAAACCCCACCAACCGCCCAAAACAAAACTCAAAATGGATTCAAAGCCAACGTGAAACAGAGACAGGCTGTTCTATTTCAAACTTGCAAACAGCGCTGCTGCATTCCTCTAACCCCGTGCAGAAAGGGCTGCTAAAATTAGGGAACTGCAAGGCAAAGGTAACGTGCATTCTACAAAATACAAGGCTATCTGATTTTTAGGCACTTTTTAATGTTAAACTTGGTATTATTAAAGGCATAAATGTTAAGATACACTGCTCAAAAAAAACATGGAAAAGGAAGAGGCCACGTTATTTATCCCGGTATTGACTGTCCTTTGTCTATTCATTACAAAATTGCCAGCTGCAGGCTCCACTGACTTCCAGTTTGGATTTGAGACAGAAATTCAGTTTCTTTGTGCATGAAGGGAAGTTCACACACTTTGTATCTCTCAATTCTTACTCTTAGAGCACCGAGTGAATTTTGAAAAATAAACAGAACTATTAATTTATGGGCCAAAATGAACCAAAATATGAAGCATAAGCTGATAAAGCTCTGACACTCCTATGGTAGGTAGACTGAAATCGGGATAGTTGAAGAAGTTTCTAAACCCAGATATCTAACCTGCCCTTGCAGTAGGGGTAGGTGGTCTTTCTTTGTTAATCAGCCCCTAAAATGCTTGTTTTTAGCCTCGTAAGGATCAAAGTAAGAGTGTTCCTCTTTGCAGTGGGCTGACATATAATACATCAATTTCCTTCACAAAATCTCTTATCAAAGACAAATATTGTGGTGGCTACATTCAACCGAAAAGGAAGCTGGTGTCTCCAAATTTTTCTAGTCCCTTTTCTCCCTGTAAGGTTTCTGATGGATTCTAAGGACTTTGAGAAACTTGCACCAACAGACTATAATTGTACAGCTCAGGGGGTAACTACCACATTGCCTGTTGCATTCTTTTGATGAGTATTATGTCTTGCAGGGCAAGGATGGCTGCACTGAGTATCAAACAGATCCCGGGCTACCGAATAAGCTCACCGCCATAAGGATTCTGGCCAGAGCAAAAGTACTATGGAGTGCACTTAAAACTGACCTTGTCTAACGCTACTGATAAACACTAGGGCAGCAAAAATAGGAAAACACTAATCTGCAGAAAAATACAGAGATACACTCCCCAAATCAGGAAGGAGGAGGAAAAAAAAAAAGGAAAAAAGAAAAAAAAAGAAAAAAGGTAGAACATACTATAAAGAAACTTTAAAAATGTTATAACAGAATTACAATTACGGAAAACGTTACAAAGCAAAGGTTTCAAACTCTGCAAAGCCAAAATACTTATCTACTGAACACTAAACAGGTACAGACTAATACACCCAAATCCTTCTCCCAGTCACAGTATGACTGGGCAGTCAAGTGACCCAGCTATGAAAAAGGCCATTGCTGAAAGTATCAAGTAAAATATCCCAGTAGCTAAACAATACATGAATGCACCATGAAATGCTATTTTTGGAATATAAGTGCACATGTTCAAATAAAGTTAACTCAAACTGGAACATAAGAAATCATAGCAACAAGATGCTATGTGCAGCCAGTACACCAAGCCTACGTGTTTTGCCTAAAAAAAACCCAACCGCTACAAGATATTAGGATTCTCCTTAAAAATACTGTAAGTTAAGCATCAGAGAGAGAAAGGAACTACTTAACAGAAATGCTGTGTTAGCAAAAGAACAAATGAGTATGAAAGGACAACAAACAAATTCAGACTGAAAGCTAGAAGACAAAGTAATGCTCTTCTACTTCACCACCAGTGTTCCGTTCCAAGCTTTTCTAGAGGTGCGGTACCATTCTCAAACCACTTTCCAGCCCAAACGGTCACCCGAGAAACCTACACTAGTTTTCAGACAGAGCTTGATCACTTTATGCAAAACATGATATGGCAAGAGCGTCTGCAACAGAGGTGAGCAGGACTCAATTGTCCAGAAAATTCCTTCTAGTCCTATGTTCCTTCTTATACTATAGATAAGCCACTCAACAGAATGGGAAGTATTGTTTGGAGGTGAACTACGTACACACAGAAAACCTCCTACAAAAAACAAATAAAAATGCATGTATAAGTAGTTTCTAAAGAGACTAAATTCTGTATACAGAAATACTTTCAGAACAGATATTTTACAATAGCGAGGTTTACTCTGCAGTACTGACAACTCATTATTTACTGCATGGTAAAATCTGGTTTTGTCCAAGAATTGCATAAATTTATTTGTTATATTATTGTCAGAGGCTGAGCTTACTTGGAAAAATGTCAGTCAGAATAAACCACAAATAAACAGAAATTCATTGGTCTAAGCAAACATTTCAGATTGCGCTCTAAATGTTTCAGCCACTGTCCATTTATATTTTCTCATGAGCTCACAACAAAAATTCGAAGCAGTACGACCTTATATATTCTGCATGCAACAGTGTTTCTCCTTTAACAGACTACAAGTACGAAAGCTGAAGGATGGATTACCTGAAAAATAGGGCTTCACTGTCCTATCCTGCAGGCAGACAAAATGCTGCCACGGAAGAATGGACAATGCTAGCCCTTATAAATCACACCATCTCCTGTGTTGGGCCTCTGGCTGACTCAGCCTCCATTCACTCTTCATATAGTCCCTCCAAGCTTCCATGCTCCTGTCCTCCTCCGAGGTTCTACTTTGTCCTCCCTGTCCTCACTCTTACCAACATTTTCCTTCCTAAACATCACAGGATGCAATAACCTTTCTAGGTTTTCCTCTCTCCTTGCTTATCCAGATTTTCTAACCTCCTTTCCAAATACGTCTGGCTATCTCACACCTTGACATATGGACTTCCCAGCTTTTTCAATTTCTGAGCATCTATCTATCCTTCTGCCAAATACTTCTTTGGCTTTTGATTAATTCTGCTCCTATTTTAAGACACCAGCCTCTATTGCTTGCATATTAAAGCAATACTGGAAGTACAGGAAGAAGATAGTTCTGTTTATAGAAGTAATTTTATGCCACATTGTTTGTATGATGACAGTATATTGGAAATGACTTATGAAACCTTAAGCAACAGATTTGTTGTATATTATACACTGGTTTAAAACAACCTGAAAGAAGATGCAATTTATTTTAAAAAGTGATGGAGACAAAAGATGCATTGAACAACAGGACAAACTTAAAGAAAAAATTAAGAATGATATATTAAATAAAAAAATAATAAAAAAACAACCCACATGGCAACATATGTCCACAGCATCTTTCTGCATGTTACTAAAACCCTTTTCTCCTTTGCAGAATCCATCATTAGATGCAACTGTTTACATGTTGTATGCTTTATGTACCATGCATCTTTTTAAATTGTGAAACAAGTTACAACTACAGACAACATCATGGTATACCTTGTCATCAGGCAGCACATGCCAGATAGATACAGTCTTCTCCTCGGCTTCACTGTTGATGGAGAGATATGAGGGCTGATAGATTTTTGTTGGTTCTAATATTAAAACCTTGTAGAAAACAATAATTTTTAAGAGTTAGTACAAAATATGTAGAACTTTAAAAGGTATTAATGCCTGTTAAAACTATTTCTGTAGTCATACTATAGCATGAAAAACAGAGGAAACAGAGTGAAAGGTAAAATTTTAGGTACTGTCCTAGTTTAGTATGGCTGACAGTAACTTAAGATAAAAAAAAAAAAGCCAATTTTAATTTATTTTTTTATATGAGACTATTATATGTCAATTGGTAGCACATGTCATTTTTCCAAACAATTTCTCTGCCAGCTATCAGATTTTGAAGCCTTTCTGTCACAAATCATTCTCTTACAATGCCATTCAAGAATATCCATCTCCCATGTGGACAGGATTCATGGTCTACCTTTATCATTCCTTTTGGTAGAAGTGCATTTGGATAAATGAGAAAAACACAACAACTTAGAGCTAGACTGAACTGGTTTTGATTTAGACCACTGTGACCTGTAGCCACCAGATCAAAGGATTTTCTCAAAAGCAACAAGCACCACTCGGAAAGGATTAGAGAAAATTTCCTGGAATAAGTGAAACAAAACCTGGAAACATCATGTAAAAAAAGATGGGATGCAACACAGCAAGATTTAGTCTAACATAACCACTTAGTAAATGAAGCCAGTCACTCTGCCACTTTAACAATGTTCTGCCAGAATTACTTCCAGATCTTTAAAGCTTCCAGAATGCTTTAAAGGAAAAAGTCAACAAAGTTTGCCTATTTGAAGAAGTGTGGTTTCTCATTAGAAATATTATGTTTTAGATTTTCAGTGGTTAAAATCTGTCTAAAACACCAAATCCATATTGCCTGTTTTGATGGTGTTCTCATTCTTCAGAATGTAAAGTATTGGTTATTAATTAAAGAAAAAGCTACTCTCTTCTGCTGCAGCATACATAGGAAGTTTTCAAGCCCTCAGTGTTTAGCTGAAAGACATTTATAAAATAGGACTAAGTTAAAGATGGTTAACAAACTGACTACCTCCTTCCTTTCTTCTGCCCTTCCCTCTCCAACAAAAGCTCGAATCAAACATCATCTCCAAGATACCCAAGATAAAGAATTTCTCATTTGAAAAATTTGGAGTTCGAAGAATTGCTTTCCGAAATGACTGAGGCAATTTGGTCTACATCTATTTAAAAAAAAAAAAAAAAATAAAAAAAAATATATATATATATATAAACATATAAACACAATGTCTTGGAAAGAGCCATGGCTTAGAGTCAGATCTAAGCCATGCCACCTCCTACAGAGTCAATGAGCACAGCTGATGTACAAATGAGGTACTTTGAAAAGTACCTAGGCACTTAACTCTGGTCATCATTTACAGTAAAGTCCTTACGTTCAAGCTCTGAGAACAATTCACAGCAAGGAAATCTGCAAAAAACTTCTTTTAGAATAAATTATTTGCAAGAATCAGAGAAGGGAGGAAAAAGAAAGTTACTATGTTTCATTTTGACCACTTGTTGAACAGTGTGATTTTCCTTCTGAATTTTTGTATTATGAGAGATCATGTATGTCGGTCTGCAACACCAGAATAGTTTCCTGAATAACGGAATCAATCTTTGTGGTCACTGGGTTTATCTTTTGGCTCATGCTATTGCAATGATCAGTTTTGGTTTGTCTCTTAAGAAAAATCCAAATCCTTTGACTTGGACAGTTTTGTAAGTCAGAGCCTATTTTAAGTATCTAATTGCTCCATTTCATCATCAAAAAATCTAAAAAGAACCTGATCTTGTCTTTTACAAGAAACAGAGGATTCAAAATATTTTTTTGCTTCCTTGCAAAACTTTACGCCCGGAGAACCAGACTCCCTGGAGAGTCTCGTGTTGCTTTCACTTTACTGCCTCAAGCTGTTGCTGTTCAACACCAGAGTCTTCCTTATGGTTTATTATCCCAGCTACACATGGAAGCTGAAAGAACTGTAGCAAACAACCAGTAGGTACTTCAACTATCTGGGAGGCAACAGAATTGCTATTTAAAACAAAAAACTGTATTTGCTTATGGTTAGCTAAAAGGAATACCCAAGACATTATTTCCCGTACATACACAGTTAATATGTACAAGGAACAAAGATCTTTTTACAGTATTCGTTCAGGACATTGTACAAAACCAGGGTATCCAATCAAAATTTTCAGCAAAACATTTGTGGAAGAAATCAGAAAAGTATGTGTGTACTTATAGTACAATGTTGTTGAAATACATTGTCTAGTAGCTGGAACAATAGATTTCTGACTGCTTGGGCTGGTTTTTAACCTCTAACAGAGCACAGAGTTAATTTGCTCTATGGTATGCAAAGCCTGCTGAGCTAGAGACTGAAATTAAATATCCTTTCTTCAAAACATAATACAGTCAATACAGTATCACCTGGAATACACTGCAAAGCTTTGCTTTAGAAGTATACCCACTGGTAGCAAACACTGAATAGCAAAGTCAGTATCTTGACTTTTTTCCTCATGACTTTCATATGGAATACACTGTGCAATCCCATTGTAGCCACGTGCAATCAATTAAAACCAATCTAATATGCAGGCCAAATGCACTTCTTCTGGACAAGCAGTTCAATCTGGCAATCTAAAAACAAGCGGTGCTTTGTGTACACTTCCTTCATGTCACAATTTATTAACCAAAAAATCCAAACAAGCCCAAATAGCAGAACAACCACTTACTGGAAATCGAACTACAGACACATCTGTCTTTGTGGCTTCAACAAGGAAGTCCATCCAGAAGTCCACCAGTTCCTGTTTGGCCGTATGTTGTTCTGGAGTCAGTTTCTTAAAATGCTGATATATCAAAATAGTCTCCACAATAGACTTCAGGTACCTATGATCATCCAAGCATACACAGATAGTAAATTTAATACAGTTTGTGAATAACAATGTCTCTACCTTTAAACACAACTGAAGCATTCACCATTGCAACACCAAGGCAGCTGGTAAGATTTTGGTTCTCCAGGACTGCTTTTGATGATAGCAATTCCCCATTTAGAACTGAAAATGTAGCTGCTATATTAGTAACCTGAAATACAAATGAATTTTGGGACACTCCTTCCTGCATGT
This sequence comes from Aramus guarauna, assembly GCA_013400195.1. Classification (NCBI taxonomy): domain Eukaryota; kingdom Metazoa; phylum Chordata; class Aves; order Gruiformes; family Aramidae; genus Aramus; species Aramus guarauna. The sequence continues at coordinate 1,364,774 of VXBL01004964.1, forward strand.
ATTCCTGATGCCATATACTGTCTCCTATCCTAAACCACGAAAGCTTCATGAAGTAGCTAAATCTTCCACCTATGGGCCAAACTGAGCCCATGGCAAACTTGTTTCAGTAGTGACCAACCTCAGATAAAAACTTGGGTGAGAAGTCCACTAGTTTAACTTTCTACACCGTTCTGTCTTCTGCATTGTATCTGCACTGGCAGTTGTTTAACACTGATTTCTAACACATGATGCTTCTGGAATTGATTCTCCAATACAGATGACAACAGCTATGCTAAGCAGCCTTTTGGCATTGCTAGGGATGGACAGGAGCCGTGCTGAATGCCTCCCCTAAATGCAGCTCATCCCTCTCTCTGCTCTTCTCCTTCCTGGGGCTCCTCATAACACTCCTTTCTCTTGGCATTTTTGAAAAGCAGTTGTACATGTAATCTTATGCAATTTTTATGAATACTACAGCAATGAGATATACGTGCTTAAAGAAGATTTATTATACCTATCATCTTATTGCAATTAGACCGTTCATGGAAACTTTGTTCCAGACTTATGACAAGAAGGTATAATTTAAACTCAGAGGGCCTTTTGGGAACGGTTCCATAGCTGTGTGTTTTCCAATCATCCTTCTTAGGCCATGGGGATATCTGGCTTAAAGTACTGTATCTTCTCCCCTTTGCACCAGGTGGGCCCTGCTGAACAGCAGGCAACAGACTGGGAAGGAATCGCTCACGGGAAAAATCCTTCCTGAAGCACAAATGAGTGTGCTGTATTTTCAGAGTTTAATCCACAGACTTAAACCCCGAAGGCACTGGTACATAAAATCTCGACAACCAGGCATTGATAGACTCCAGAAAACTCTACCAGGAGATTTCCAGAGAGTGCTATCCGGCTTCTCAGTAAAACATGCACATAGTAAAAAATGGAAAACCTTGCAGATAAATACACTGTAAACAGCATTTATAAAATATTTGGTTAGAAAATTAGAGTTCTTAATTTTGACAGTTTCCTATGTTATGTCAATATAGAAGTTTAGCACTTCCATATTTTAGCACAGATACATACTTTCCCTTCTGTCCTGGTTTCAGCTGGGATAGAGTTAATTTCCCTTCTAGTAGCTGGTGTAGTGCTGTGTTTTGGATTTAGTATGAGAATAATGTTGATAACACACTGATGTTTTCAGTTGTTGCTAGGTAGTTGTACTGCATACACTAAGTGAAGGACTTTTCAGCTCCCCGTGCCCTGCCAGGTACACTAGGAGCTGGGAGAGCACAGCCAGCCCAGCTGACCCAGGCTGGCCGAAAGGATATTCCCTACCATATGACGTCATGCTCTGAACAGAACTGGGGAAGCTCACTGGGAGGTAGGATCACTGCTTGGAAACAGGCAGGGTATATGGTTGTTTTTTTTTTTTTTCCTTTCCACACATGGTGATGCATTTGTGCATTACTTGTTTTACATATTATTATTACTATTATTATTATTATTCTCTTCCTTTGTTACCCTAATAAACTGTCTTTATCTCAAGCCACAGGTCTTTTTCCATTCTCTTTCCCATCCACTTGCAGGGGGAGGGGTGAGTGAGTGGCTGCCTGGTACTTAGNTAGTAGCTGGTGTAGTGCTGTGTTTTGGATTTAGTATGAGAATAATGTTGATAGCACACTGATGTTTTCAGTTGTTGCTAGGTAGTTGTACTGCATACACTAAGTGAAGGACTTTTCAGCTCCCCGTGCCCTGCCAGGTACACTAGGAGCTGGGAGAGCACAGCCAGCACAGCTGACCCAGGCTGGCCAAAAGGATATTCCCTACCATATGACGTCATGCTCTGAACAGAACTGGGGAAGCTCACTGGGAGGTAGGATCACTGCTTGGAAACAGGCAGGGTATATGGTTGTTTTTTTTTTTTTTCCTTTCCACACATGGTGATGCATTTGTGCATTACTTGTTTTACATATTATTATTACTATTATTATTATTATTCTCTTCCTTTGTTACCCTAATAAACTGTCTTTATCTCAAGCCACAGGTCTTTTTCCATTCTCTTTCCCATCCACTTGCAGGGGGAGGGGTGAGTGAGTGGCTGCCTGGTACTTAGTTACCAGCTGGGATTACACCACTGCACCCTCTGATCAGCTTTTGGAGACACTTTCTAGCCTTATAAAAAGACAAAAATACATAGGCTGTGACATATGCACTCTTTCAATTAGCAGAGTGATGACTTTTATTAGTCAGAAAGGAGTCTTAGTTCTCCTCAGCTAACAGGATCCCAGTAGGTGACTGGTCCTTACTTGCTGCCTGTTTCCAAAGCCGGACAGGTGCCGGGAGCCTGCTGTCAGAGCACACCTCTCTTGGCCTTTGCATAACAGATCTTGAGTCTACAGAGCTGACTTTAACCCTAGATTTATAACCTTTCTGTAACTGGACTTTAATCTGCATTCTTCTCAATCATAATGAGATGCTACTTGCACCGTTACAGCTCACTCGTGTTCAAGTTCCTAAAACAGCTGGTATGTGCAATAACCATCACAGTATTCCAATGCATATCCGTGCCTCTCTAGCAAAGCTCTCTGCATTTCCAAAAACTTTCAGGCAGTTATGACTAAAGCCATGTGCCACTACCACTTCAGCAATGTAACCACTCGGGTACGGTGCCTATGTACAACTCCTCCTTTCCCCCTTGCCCTCAGAATAACCTGGAGCCAATGGTGAATCTGCCCTTCTCAGACACCAAATTAAAGACCCAAATCACATCTTTCCCTGAATAAGGGCAAAAGAGGAAGAGAGGCCCTTTTCTGGGTAAAAGTGTGGTGAAACAATACGCAGACAGCAAAAGCCGTTGGAAAAAACCAAAACCAATCTCCTGTCAGCTAAATACGATGCCGAACGTGAAAGCTGAAGGAGTTCAATGTTTTAATACATAGCAATGTACATGATCTCGTTTATCACCTTACCATGCTGGTGCCTTTAGTTTAAACAGCTTTTCTGAAGCCTGGATCACTCTTATATGGTCATTAGCCAACATACTGGCCCCCAAGAAAGATCCCACTTCCCAATAGCTCTGCAGTTTCTCCAGGCTCCCCTTTTTACCAAGCAGGCTGCTGATCTTTACTCCTGTAGTGAAAAGAACAATAGGTGACAGGAATGCATTAATGTAGTTTTAAAATAACCATTTCCCGGATTTGAAATCTATTAATTACTTAAATTACTGTAGCCTCTCCATTTCAATGAAGAAAGACAGAAATCATACTTACCGGTTAATGTTACATGCCTTCCAAACACCCTAAGCGGTAGCAGATTTTTTTCCCTCCCCCTCTTCCTAAAGGCTTCTCAAGAAAGGAACTTTAAGACATCACTGTCAGGACAAGGCCACAGTCAGATTACCTACGTTCTTGCATGGACCTCATCTGTAAAGGTAAATTGGGGCCTCAGGCTACACAACATAGCTGTAAAAACTTAACAGATGCTGAATAAGGCACCTATTATGTTTTTTTTCTGCTTTGTTTTTTTGACTTACAAGCCCCAAGCCCCAAACTTACCTTTCTAGACAAGGTCCCATGCAGAAGGAACAGATGATCCACTGGGCTTCTTCCAGCAGTGATGTTCTTTTAATTGCCGCAAGTCCTACCCCAATGAAAGACAGCTATTAATATTCATAAGTCCCCCAGCAACTCAAGACTATGGAGAGCCTCAGGTTTTATTTTGACTTGCTAAGGTTTCTGAGGACTACAAGTTTTCCTGTGGCCTTCAGGATGATTTTTAGTTCATCTGAGCTGCTACATATTTATAGCTAACATGAGACATGCTACACCATTCCCTGCAAATAAAACAATTTGCAGCTTACCAGACAAGCCTCTTCACCACCGTAGTCTTTTATTCACTTTTCCCACACTACTCCACTATGACAGTTTCCCTCCCACATCACCTTCCATTGCCCTTGATATTAAGGCTGAGTATTCACAAGAAATTTCGATGCAACTGTTGATCTTTGTTTTTTCCTTAACCATCCTTAAGTAGCTAGCAGGCTAAACTGCATGCTGGAAGCTGCAATACATCTTATCAAAATGGGTATCATGACATTAGCTACATTTCAGTCTACAAAATTAATCTTGTTTTCTCACATTGTTCACATTTTTATGTTATCAACATCAGACAATAAATGCTTTTAAAATATGAAATTGTATCCAAGTGGTCTATAGACTATTTCATGTCTATATTTCGTACTTTGTGCTCTCTTGCTAAGAAGAAGTTGTCATGCTTGAGAAACATACAGAACAAAATAATACTTAAATCCTATAAAAACATTATTTGTTCGCTTCTTGGGAAAGAAGTTTGTTTAGTTATTCATGAAGAGAAAGAAATGCAATGGATTTTACAAAATATCTCAGATCTACCCAAGACATGATGCAACGTACATCGCCTCCTCAACGTACAGCAGTGACCATCTCTCAAGGGTACTATATACATGGATATTTTCAAGAGACTGCTTGAGGATGTACACCTACACTTGTCGGTGCAGGATAAGAAAAGGGGAATTTGTGTTAAATGTGTTTAACTTCTGTTGGGTTCTAGAAATCACAACCTGCACATCACAACACACTAAAGAGAAAGCATTCATCTCCCCCAGGACCCCAGAGTAACACTACTCAGCAATAGTCTCAAAGGCTGAAGGGTTCTGCTAGAATGTCTAAAACATTTGCATGCACATGACAGCAACATACAAGAGCAGCTAGACACCTACTAACTTCCACAGGCTTTGAATGTGACCTCATCACAAGGGAAGTAAGGAATTGGTATCACAGGGATAACGAATCATTTCTGACGGGTACACCTTTGCTGGGAGGAAGAGGCAAGGGAGCAATTCAGCTGTGCAGAGGGCCTGCGCTGAGTACTGGGCGATGGCACTCACACTTGCAGTGACCGCTGACAGGCCATCACAAGCTATTTGTCACAGCGAGCAGCCACACTGGTCTCTGGTTCACAGGCTTATATACTCTGCCATGCTTCATTGCACCTGCGGGAACCTACCCATCACCACCCTCCAGTGCTCCAGACGCGGGAACAGAGCCAAAGCGAAGTACAAACTGAGCGTGTGGTTTTGACAAAAAGTACAACTCCCACAGGGAGGGACTGGGATTGCTGGCGTGACACGGCAGGGAGAAGCGTCTCTTAGGAGGGTAAGACTGGTGATAGCAAAGAGTCCCAGCTCAGGGAATAAGGGAGAGCTATAGGAAGGTGGTGGGAGAAAAGATGGATGCGTAGCAGCAATGATATTTGGGAATTGCTACTGTTATGTAGCCTGGATGAATTGGAAGTTTTAGCCAAGTATTCTGTGAAGTGGATCTTATTACCTTAAAGAAGGCAACATCAGCATCTCATCAAATTCTTTTGGGAAAGATGTGGTACTCTATGAAAACTCACTCTAGTTTGATGACCTCCCTTTACAAAGCTCATCTACAAACTTACCCCTGAAAGGCAAGTTGGCAAAGTGCAGTTGCAGTGTGGAGACATTAGCAATAGGTTCAAAAGACTGTAACTCTAATTTAAAGAGGTGGGGTTTGTTTTGTTTTCCAGTGGGTTTGGTCTGTTTTGGGGAGTGGGGGAACAAAAACACCTTTCTATGCAAACATGCAATGTGAACACCTTCACGAACTTCACTGAGTTTGTGGTTTCCTCCTTCCATAATTTCTCTTCTCTAGTTTATTTTGATTTCACCATCTTTAAGTTTTTTAGAGTATAAGAAAATCCAGGCAAAGTCAAAACATTCTTTCTTTCCATGATAAACTTGGCATTCACAGGGGGAGAAAAAAAGCAACAGCTGAATTCCAGCATATTTCATCAAAAATATTTTGCCTTAAAAATAAGTGAGCCAAAATAGAGGAACCATTAATGCCAGAAAAGTCATTGTTTTTATAATGCCAAGAATATACCCACAGCTTGTGAAGAAAATAAGATACAGTAAGTAGATATTACCAGTTAAATATTACTATGAAGGCTTCATAAATAACCTGCTTTCCTTGCTCAAATATTGACAGAACAATTCATATTACAGGATCCTTTGTGTGTCACAGTTGCACAGCCTGCAGAGATCATTACTGTCAATGCAAAGCACTGCACTTCTGGTTTGGTCTCAAAATTATTTCTGCAATTTTGTATGGTTAAGAAAGCAATATTATTCAGAAAATAGAAGGAGGATTTTCATTTACGCTTCACATGATCATTTAGTTGTGAACTATTATCTGACAAGTAGCGGTAGGAACTTTTAGAAGGCAAATTTTCTGATCTGATGCAGATAGTTTTACTGGAGTTACTACATTTTTGCCAACGTAATCAGACATGCATCTTCTAATTATAGCCTCACGCACCCTCTGAAGCGCTGTTAGGGACCGTATCCTTCCTTAGCCTTTCCCAACCTACCAATATCATTTCTATGTAACCTGGACTGAACTTCAACCAGCTTGCTCCTGCCTCTCTCATCATCTCCCACCAGAAGACAGACTTCCTCTAATTTCTATGTGCTTCAGATAATGCTGTGGGTGGACACCAAACTGAAAGCACTGCCAGGCAAATCTAACTACTGCTAATGAATGGTCCTGTACACACAGATCTAAAAAGAGGTGACATCAAAAGAATGGCACACATGTAAGAGATTCTTGGGACAGGAAAAAAATCAAAACATCTTCCCACACAACCTCTGTGGTTTTGCTTACTTTTGTTTAAAACATTAACCTTAGCCCAAGACAAAGAAAATACTAAATTATCCTCAGAATCTAGCACAACACAAGCCAGCTGACAAACTTCATTGTAGAAAGACAAATGTAAGGTCTTGCACCTGGGAAAACATAATCCAGGAGTGCAGCACAGGCTGGGATTCACCTGGCTGGGGAGCAGCTCTGTGGAAATGGAACTAGAGGTCCTGGTGGACAACAAGCTCAATATGAGTGACTAGTGTGCTGCAGCAGCAAACAAAGCCAACAGGATGCTGGGCTGCACCAGCAAGGGCATCACCAGCAGAGATAAAGAAGTCGTTGTCCCACTCTACTCAGTGCTGGTCAGGCCACACCTAGAATACTGGGTTCACTTTTGGTCCTTGCTATACAAAAAAGATGTGGACAGGCTGGAGAGGGTCCAGAGATCTGGCCACCTAGATGACCAAAGGATTGGGAAGCCTGCTGCATGAGGAAAGGCTGAGAGAATTGGGTTTGTTCAGCCCAAGAGAGAAAAGAGGAGCTTAGGGGAGACCTCATCACCAGGTTCCAGTACTTAAAGGGTGTCTACAGAGAAGATGGAGACTTCCTTTTTACAATGAGTCACATGGAAAAGAGGATGGGTAGTGTCTGCAAGTTACTCCTGGGGACATTCGGGTTGGACACAAGAGGAAAATTTTTCACACTGAGAACAATCAGCCATTGGAATAATGTCCCCAGGGAAGTGGTGGATTCTTCAACATTGGACACTTCTAAGATTCAGCTGGACAGGGTGCTGGGCCTTCTTGTCTAGACTGTGCTTTTGTCTAGACAGAGCTTTTGCTAAGGTTAGACCTTTGAGTTGGATCTTTGAGGTCCCTTTCCAACCTGGTATTCTATGATTCTATGAGCAGTGACCACAGTCCTATCAACAAGAAATCAATGACCAATGACCTACATAGACTCTATATTATATATGTATTTGAAAACTTGCTTCAAATAGCTAAGCCAGTCTGAGGCTTAAAGTATTTTGACAATATTTCCCATAACAAAATAAAAAAAAGACAGACACTAGTAGATAACAGGAGAAGTTGGTATATCAAGGGTTTTCAGCAGACATCAAGCAAATGTTTACATAAGAGAGAGGTACACTAACAGCTCAAATAAAACCCTATCCATCAAATAGCTAGTGGATATTTCTCCACTAAATCATTCATCAGTTGTGGATGGAATCTGAAGTAATAAGGAACCTTAATTTCTGTAACATTCTCCATACAAACGATAGGGAAAACAACACTAGAAAAACTCAGAGGTTGATATCAAACATCTTTGTCCAAATCTAGCTGGCTTGGTTGTAGCCTGTGTGTAGTTGAAAAGTTTCTTTAAAATGGAAGGATTCAAATTAAACTACACAATAAATACAGCCCAGCTTTGCTTAACTATCTAATTTAAAATTAGGCCAGCTGACTGAATATTTGCAAATGCTATGTAGAAAGCAAAACATATATTTTTACCTCCTACATTGGCACAAGAATTCAAATTTCTGTGTAGGAGATGAAAGTATTCTATCCGACCCAAAAAGCAAAATCTCACCCACTCACAGAAGGGCAAGCACAGTAGTTGGGGCAACTCTACACAGCCTATCATATCCAAACGAATACCTTCATTCACACCAGAGAATTTCAATTTCACTGCCATTATCTACATGAAAGTAACCATCTTACTCTGACCTTCACACTCAAAAAACTTCTCTATATAGAAAACTACTCCCAGAAATACAGTGTAGATCTAACTTCTAAACTAGAGCAGTGGCTAATTACAGATACATTCTGTGAAGAACATTGTTTCTTTCTCACTTGACAACCTCCTCCAGAGACGAAATGATAAAAAAGACTTTACAGTAAGTCAAGAATTATACCAATTCATGGAGAAGATTGCCAGTTGCAAAGGATATGCTATTACATACTACAACATTCAGTGCTTTCCCACATACCTTCCCTGAAAGTATTACTGACTAATCTTGACTTTGCACTCTCCTCAAGTCCAGCAGAATCACAAAGTGACAAACAAAACAGACACCTTAATTCTTCCTTCTTAAACAAGAAATTTTTTACAACGAGGGTGGTGAGACATTGGACCAGGTTGACCAGGGAAGTTGTGAATGCCCCATTGATGGTAGTGTTGAAGATCAGGTTGAGCAACCTGATCTAGTGAAAGATGTCCCTGCCCACGGCAGGGGGGCTGGACCAGATGGTCTTTAGAAGGTCCCTTCCAACCCAAAACACTCTGTGATTCTATGATTCTATGAATACAGACATTCAGGAAAGCTCAAGAAAAGCATCAGAAGAGAAACATTCTTCTCTCAGCCCATTCCAAGCTCAAGTCAAGTGCATTTTCCCCACTCTTAAGATGGACTTTTTGTTCACATTCCCTACAGTTCTACAGGGATTTTTGTTTGCTTGTTTTAAAGAATGGTAGCTGGAAGCAGATTCCCCCTTCAAGTGTTCCTGTTCCCACACAAGTGATGCCATTGCAAAGAATGGCTGTCAGTTTTCACTAAGCTCTGGCAATCAGTTAAGACCTTGAAACTGGAACCAGGTCTTCATGACAGCGCTCATCCGCAATCAGGCACTATCAGCGGTGGTGGGGGAGACCAACTTAAATATTCAGATGCTCACTATCAAAGCATTCGTATATGACCATCAGGTTTTTCCCCCTGTGACAGTGGGTGGTGTCATACTTTCACTAGAATGTGATTTCACTGTGAATTTGCAAGCTATAATTACCAACTTTCCGCAGCTCAAAAGAAGTATCAAAGCAATGTCCAGCTGCCAGGAGGAGTACTGCATAATTAATTCCTGACTGTAAGGTTGGCTCCGACTCAAATGCCTTCTTGTACCTAGAAAAAACAAACATACAAGTTTACTTTCTAAATAATGCGATTTAATAGGGACATAATTATACTTTTAGGTACTTTAAGTGCTTATCTTCTGTTTACACAGCAAGAATCCACGGAAGCAAAACATTTTACTGTTTTCCACATGGCTTTGTGGTTATTTTTAGGAGTCCGTTATTTACACATCCTCCTCCCATTTCCTTTTCCCTCACACAACAAGCACAGACCCTACTCATCCACCTCAGCAAAGTTAGAGTATCTTACTGGATTTCCAATTTTCTTTGAGATTAAAGAAAACATAATACTATCAGCTTGGAAGAGATGTATTTCACAGTTATATTTATTAATAAACTCATTAATTTACTCTTAAATATATGAATTTTCACTGACTTGAAACCTAAGATTCAACTGTGGATCTGCTACAGTGACATACAAGCACATCAAAACTCCTAAGCACAAAAGCGAGCAATGCAAGAACATGTTTCACATTTAGCTATGATTTCAGCTATTCCAAATTTTATTCTTTATTGTGTGTCTCATTGACATTGTCCTTATGAGTATATTCACATAAAAAAGGACTATATCACATTTTATTCTCCTTAAGAGGAAATGAGTGAGCAAGAGAAAGGGCAGTGGTATTCCCCTAGCCCAAATATTGTTTTAAAAGAAGTCCAGGGGTTGCACACAAACACAGCACACACCATCCTCGTGCTAGCAACCAAGTTGTGGTGACAACAGTGTCAGCAGATCTACAGTGATTTAAACTTGTTCTACAGAATAAGAACATGTTTAGTTGCACACACATATATATGTATACACACACACACACCCTCTGTAAGGAGCAAGCAAAGACGACTATCATACGTGAGTTAACGAGCACAGCAGATTCAGTCAACACAACTCTGCTACAGTGAAAGCAATGGAGTTTAAAAGAATTTCAAAAGGATGGGAAAAATCCAGACAAAAGAATGGAGTATATAAAAAAATTAAGCACTTTTTGAGATTAAGACATAAGGAAGGAAAGAAAAATAATCTATGCAAAAACTGAGGATTTGGCTTCCACACCACACTTTGACATGTAAGCAAAGCTAAAGCATTTTGACCTTGGCAGGCCAAAAATATGGTAGGTTTTAATTTTTTTTTTATTATTATTATTTTGTTGTTTCCCCTGCTCTAATGATTCAGGACTTCACATCCTTTAACATTAGCTCTGCTTTTCAAACTGCAAGACAGGGTCCTCTTCAATCTGCTACATATATACTCTTTCTGTACTCCAGCTGCCCACCTCCAAAGAACTTAATCATTAGACAAGAGTCTAGTCCTCAAAAAAACCCATGATAAACAGAGAAGACTCAATTAATTTTCTTTCACTGTCTCCCTTTCCTTTTGTACTGAGTTACAAGAGAACAAGGAAGAAAGTACATACAAAACATTTTTGCTCACTTAAAAAACCAACCAAACCCACAACAAAAAACCAAACCCCATAAAAACCCGACGACCAAACAGGATGACATTCTCATTGATTCTTAAGCATATATAGCTAGAAGAGACCTGTTGGCTGGCGTAATCTGTTTGGAGACAGCAGTGTTGAGAACTGGATTCCCTTTTTTGCCCTAGAGATCTTTCATGCTGCAATTCTCATGCAATATCAGGAGAAGGAGAGAGGAAAGATTGACAGAAGAACAAAAAACCCTTGAAAATAAGTATTTTTGTTCCAATACAAGAGCCTCTGTACTTTCACTTTTTTGTTTTGCCCCAAAATGCTTCACGTCTGGCATGACTATCAAAATTTCTTTAGTTCTTGGACAGATACATACAAAACCTCAAAATTTAAAGATAAAATAAGCATCTCTCATGCGTATCAAGAGGTGGGCACATTTGTGTTGTAACCGATGTTAATCATACAGGCAAAGGAGGTGGACATGAGCTAAAGTTTGCAAAATAGTTACTGCTTGCAGAAGCATAGGTGAAATAGCCTGAAACAAAACCTTTCTTAAATATGTCACCACAGAAGCACCACCAGCATCGCTGACGTGCTCAGTTTTGGCCATCGATGAGTCCATTGGAGCTGGGTGGAACTGGCTGTGTCTGACATAGGACAGCTCCTTATCTCTCGTCAGAGGCCACCCCTGCCATCCTCTGCTGCCAGGACCTGGCCACCTACTCCCAGTAGACCAGAAGGGACATCCTGGGAATTTCTGTTCCTGGCTTCTGTCTTTTCTTTCCAAATTGCTTCCAAATCTCCCTGCTCCACAGCAGAAATTCATTTTTCTAGCCACCTTTACATGCTACTCACACCAAGAAATACTAGTATCTTGGACCTCTGTAGTCCTATTTACCTCTCCTAAATCGTTACAACCAAAAGAGTTATTTTATATTTGGTGCGATCCTGTGCTGACATTCTTAAACCTGCCTTGTATCCACATAGCCTGGACAGCAAAAATTTACAGACAAAAAAATAAAATTAAAAAAATAATCTGTAATAATTAATTTTGAACAAATGAAAATATTCACATTTTCCCCAAACAACTCACAAGTCACATCTGTTGAATGAACTCATTTAAATTCAACTGGTGCAATTGCTGTACACTGTCATGCTCCAAATATCACTGGAGGAATGTGTGTAGTATCCTGGAAAGGTGGTAAGGTTTGCAAGTCTGCCTATAAAGTAGAGGCTGGCTTAGCTGATGCAATTATAAATGCCATCAAGAAATTGGAAGATGACATTTGGGAAAACGTTGCACTGCAGACACTGAATTAGGGAGGCAGCAGTGAAAAGATTCTAATAAAGACTTGATAGCTTTGGTAAGTCTGATTTACACTGTCACCATGCAACAAGAAAGTGACAGTTAATAATTAATCTTTCATCTCTTCTCTCATATTTATATGAAAGATGTCTTTTATTCTACTTTTTAATTGTCAGGAAAGCACACTTTTTTTTTTTAATAGACCGAAGTACCTTGACAACACTAGTTGCTGCAAAACCAATGCTTTGGTTCTGCTGCCAAATTCTCATTATCTTATGCAATTTACTATACATCTCCTATATCGTCATTTCTCTAAGACTGAGATAATAACCTTTATCTCAGCATAAAGTAACACAATCATGGAGGCATTGTTCCTGCACACATCTTGCCCTGTTGTGGCCTACTGCGGGTCCAGAGTAGGTCTGCCCTGTCCCAAGAGCCTTCCACTGAGTGATGAGTCAACCCTTCAGCCAAGTCAATCCTGCTGTATGACTAACACTAGAAGTCAAATCAATATCCAGCATAGAGTACAAACCAAAAGTGGCCCATCCGGTACAGCTTCCAGCCAAACTCCAACTTGACTGAACAGAGATCGCCTTGCTCTACGGCAGCAGGCACAGGGCGCAGTCTGCGTTGGGTCCTACTCACCAAAGACTTCAGGGATTATTTAGGGGCTGGCCGGTCAGCTTCTCACCCTGCTGCAGGAGCTGCCAGCCTTTTCCAAACTGGTATGCCTGTCTGCAATCACTTCCCCTCATCAAGTATATGAATATCATGATTGCTAAGATGCATCTATTAAAAGTGTGTTAAAATGGCTGCATGAAATATCCTAGAAATAATTACCACTATTATACATATAATCATTCTGAGTTCAATTACATTTGAAAATCTCAAAGTTTACCTGCTCATAAGGCACTATGAATGAGGAAAAAACAAGATGTACAATAGCAAAAGTAACTTGTATTTATTCTATTTAGCCTGTGACAATGCCTAGTATTTGTATATAGGATTAAGTTTTCTTTTTATATTAGTTCATGACATTAGCAAAATATTATTTTTTTTTAAACAGAATCTTGAAAGTTTGTTATGGGCTTTGCCTGAGAGGAAATAAATTTTTTCTTTAATCCAGAATTATGAAGGGGTGGACAATGACAACACACTGCATTCCTGTTATTTCAACATCTTTACAAAATCCAGTAAGCATTGCAAAACTGTAAAGCATGACCAGCAATTATAAACTGTACTTGTATTCTGAGGCCATAAATGGTAAACAATTATATCTTATCTTTTACCAAAGACAGTTCTAATCTCAAGTTTACCAAAAACAAGAGATAAATGACGAAGCTTTCCATTCTAAGCATTTACTTCAACAGGCAGCTGATGAGCATGAGACCAGAACTAAGATCTGATGTGCAGGATACATAAACACAGATTGTTTGTTCCCTCATCTGAATCATAATGGAGAAAATAGAAATTTTGTATCAGAAGTAGTGCGGCCAGCAGGACTAGGGAAGTGATTGTCCCCCGTACTCGACACTGGTGAGCCCGTACCTCAGATACTGTGTTCAGTTTTGGGCCCCTCACTACAAGAAGGACATTGAGGCGCTGGAGCGTGTCCAGAGAAGGGCAAAGCTGGTAAAGGGTCTGGGGAACAAGTCTTATGAGGAGCAGCTGAGGGAACTGGGGTTGTTCAGTCTGGAGAAGAGGAGGCTGAGGGGACACCTTATTGCTCTCTACAACTACCTGAAAGGAGGTTGGAGCCAGGTGGGTGTTGGTCTCTTCTCCCAAGTAACAAATGGTAGAAAAAGAGGAAATGGCCTCACGTTGAGCCAGGGGAGGTTTAGATTGGATATTAGGAAAACTGTCATCACTGGCTGTCAAGCACTGGAACAGGCTGCCCAGGGAAGTGGTTGAGTCACCATCCCTGCAGGTATTGAAAAGATTTGTAGATGTGGCACTTAGGGACATGGTTTTGTGGGGGACTTGGTAGTGCTAAGTTAACAGTTGGGCTTGATGATCTTAAAGGTCTTTTCCAACCTAAATGATTCTATGATTCTAGACGCAGCTCATCCTGACAGAAGTCCAGGATGGCCTCCATTTTTTAACCTCTTACACATAACAGCATTTTATTGCATTTCAAAAGCAATAAAAAATTATACTTGCCTCTAAAATTAAGATAAGAATTCATCTAACCTATTGTGTGCTTCTTTGACTATCGATGGTACTGTAGTCCACTGTAATATGCATATACTATATGGTGATGATGGGATGATAAAACTTTTGTTAGCATGAGTTTGGAACAGTCATATTGCTTATGAGCACAGACGCAAAAAAACCAGACAAAATGGTACATCCTAAGCATTGGCACTTTTAAGCCTGGCTAGCTAGTATCCATCAGATTTCAGATATGCTAATTGATTCATGGCTGATTACTGTCTGGCCCAGATTCCTGAGAATAATACAGTAAACAGGAGACTTCACATTTGGGAAAAAGGAGGAAAATCTACCCTGATGAGTGCTACCTAAACTTCCAAGTCTCTAAGGCACTTCAAGAATTTCGTGGAACCAGATCCGTCAACAACATAAATCTCTCATTCTTAACAAATAAGCAAAAAAGATTAGAAGATTCAATGTATCCCTTAAGAATGCCAAATATTTGGAATGTAAAACAGTTGAAATATATTCTTGTTTAAGGAATATTTTCCCAAAGCTAACAAAAGCACAGAGACCAGGAAAACAGTACTCACCAGAACGTCCCTTTGTCCCTGCTTTCTGTATCTATGAACCCAGATTCCAAAAACATGTCCTTGTAAATTCGACCAACCAGGCAGTACATATCTGAAGCTACTTGGTCTTCCTGTTCTACCAGAGGAATCATAATTTCTAGAGCTTTCTCTCTGTCTCCAGGCAGATTTCGCCTATTAAAAATAAAAATTTTGATTAAAACCCCAATAAAGTTAAATACTTTTTCACGACCATGTTTGAATGCATATGTATGACTCCATCCATGTAAAGCGTGCTTCTAGACACAAAGGACTATATTAGATATACACACTTCCCCCTTTCTTTCTTTTTTTTTTCTCTTTTCTTAATATCATGGGACACATTTATGAAATCCCCCAAACATGTTCTCTCTCTCTCATGATGCATCAGCCAGAAGACAGCAGTGACAACAGCAACAAGAGCCTCAAGAGCAATTCTTAGAAAGCTCATGTGTTACTGTCTTACAAAAGACATGAATCTCCACTTCATATCTAATATCTCTTTCATAGTAATTCATGCTTTAAAGGAAAAAAGATTGCATCTTGTGTTTGTGATTATCTTTTTATATACATTTTGAATGTGAAGCAAAAAAACCCCTAAAACACACAGACTGAATTCCCATGATAAGGAAGGTTAGGAAGCGAAGCCAATAAGGTAATACTAATGAAAGTACTACAGACAAATAAACCACATAATTGCAAGCATTGGACACTTCCTGGTGACTCACAGTTTGGATACATTCAGTATCAGGAGTTTAGAATTTTTTATATAGTATTTGTATACTGAACAAGCAAATGACACCTTTCTCAGCAAAAAACTATTATTTGGTGGTTCGGGGAGAGTATTATATTCTTTTGGAGAAATTGCTTGTAATATTTCAGTAGATACAATTTGAATTAGGGGGAATATATAAAAGTGGGTTTGTATGTGTCTTGCAAGCTTTGTACCTCAGAAAAAAAAAACAAAACAAAACAAAACAAAAAAAAACAAAAAAAACCACACATCAAAAGTCACAGCCGTCTTAAAGCAGACACTACTTGATCAGAGGGGTTCAGCAATGAATTTTTTCTTCCCCCTCTACAAGAACATATCAAAGTTTGGGTGCATCTGCACAGGCAACGTCAATGTCAAACCCGAGACATCGGAGCGCATGTACTCTAAGTGATACCTGAGCTCATGAGCTCTGAGCTCATGTATGCAGCTCCAGAAGGAAGCGATGGGGAAGAAAAGATTTAAATCAAGCAGAATAGGTAACAGAGGACAAGCGAGTACTTACATCACAACAAAAAGAGTTAAAAGAANAAAAAATAAAAAAAAAAAAAAAAAAAAAAAAAAAGAGCAAAAGCACTACTTTGCGCACACAGCATAAATTTCTTTCCGGGGGTGGGGGGAAGAGTTTGCAAGTCTGCATGCTGGGCCAACCTATATTGATGTCTGAGCCTAATGAGAAAGACAAATGAAACCCAGTGCCATCTCTTCCCACCTTCAGACCAGTCAAATTCTAACAAATTAGGAAAAGTCCCCTCAGAGCACAGAGCTGCAGTGGGCTCTCCAAGTACTTCCAGAGTGGCCCAGCAAGGCTGGGATACTCATTTGAGATCTACAAGTGCTCCCAATCCCAAGCCCCAAGTAGAGAAATCAAGTGCTCCTGGCTGAGCAAATAACAGTGTCCCTCAGGTCTGTGTTATTTTAGTTCCCCACTTGCCCAGTTGTTGAAGGTTTGCTTCCTTTTGGTTTCTCATATTGACCACTCAAGTAAAGCAACAATGATAAGTCTGCAGCTTCTTTATGTTTTTCAGTTGACTTGCATTACAGAAGGGCAATTTTCAGGTGAATAACTCTTCCGCATGGTGTATCAACTATCACTAATCCAGATCAAACCAATAGCTCACTGAACTTAATGAGAACAAAACCAGTAAGGCGCAACAGTGTTTTGTAATATGAGCCATCTACACTTTCCTGGTCTCCAAACGTCCCCTACTTTTATTTCTGTTTACTCTTCCATCATCAATGCCCTCACACACTTTCTTGATTTAGGTCAGACTAATCCTGATTAATTGAGCTGCTCCATCCTTCCGTACTAGTGACCTGGATTAGAAGCAAGAGGGACAGCTTCTTCCACAGCAAACATTCAGATGTGCAGAGTATTCCAGATCTGCCATCGCTTGGGAAATGTCCTCTATATTCCCAATAAGGAGAAAGCTACAATTAACCCGAGCAATTCCCTCTTGGCATACACCAAAGCACGCACATTATCATGGCTGTCATGGATTCCAGTTGAATGTACAATATGGAGAAGGGAGGGAGAAGAAAATCTGATCTGAACTCCTTTGGAGGTACCCTCTCCTTTGACAGGTACCCTCAAAGGCTACAACTTACAGTCACATCTATAAAACCAGACCTTCCAGTCTGCAAGAAGTCCCAACAAAACCAATAAAGTATAAGGATTTGCCTGAAAAGATTATACTGCAATTTTGCAGATCTTTTAGTGCCCCACTGAGCTAGTCTGTTCGCTGTTTTCCACCTCCCTGTTTTCAAAGGTGACATTGTTTTAGAAAGTTGTGACCTCAAGGTCTAAATAATTTGCTAAAACTCCAAGGTACTTCTAGAGACCTTTATGCAAGCTATGTAGAAGTGGCAGAAACATGCTGAATTATTTCATATGCAAAGCTCCACATATTTATAGCAAAGTAGGAACAAAAAGGGCACAATATTTATACCTTCATATACCTGGTATAAAGGAGCAAAAAAGGATCTGGACATTTTATTCAGACAAAACAATGCCCGATAACTGTTTTTATATTTAGTGGGTTTTTTTTGTTTCAAAAACCACGTTATTTTTTCAACTGATTACTTGTGACATATTTTGACATCACTTTGACGTGATATGCATTCCTGAGGCTCCTCAGCAAACCTGAATTACAATATTCAAATCTGTGAGAAGCAGAAAGATCTGTAGACATTTTCTATATTTGAGAATTTCAATGCCTGCTGACACCTGGTCTACTCCTCTAAACGTCAACAGCAAAATGTTCATTGTGATAAGAGCAAGGGAGGAGAAAACCTCTGTGATTTCTTCTGAAAAACTCCCTTTTTAGTGCCTTGCCCAATTGCTAGGAAAAAAATCTAGGCTCAGCTTTCAGTTAACCCAAGAAAGTAGTGCGTGCTGCTTCATGTGGCATGTTTTGTGCATGTTATAAGAGAACATGGAAATTGGTTTATTATTGTAATATAATAAAATCTTCTGATGGACGTTTGATGAAAGTTCTCCTGCTGTCTCCTGACACTACCAGAACTCAGACTTGAATGAGATGATGTCTAAATTAGCACAAATGCTGCAGCACTGCCACTCATATAGCAATGTTAAAGTGTATTTTACAGAGATAAAATACTGCTAGGTATTTATTTGCTCTGATTTAGTTACTGAAACGAAAACACAATGCAAATCTATGGAAAGACAAATCAAACACTCACACTAAAGGAAAAGGAATGGAATTTGACAATAGGAGAGAAAAAAGAAAGCTTAGATTGATCACAAAGCTTGGGAGTCCCCAAAACTCAGTGAAAACTCCAGACCTGCGTTTGAAGATTCCAGCAGGGAACATCACCCGGGATTACGGACCCTGTGTGAAGTTTGCAGTTCTGATTTACTGTTCAACAGCAGAAGGAAGGAAGGAAGGGTAGATTCTTACCTGTTTAACGCAAACGCATAATGAAACCTCACATGGTGGTGGGAAGCCAAGTCAAAAGTAGGCAGTTTTTCTAAAGTTTTCACCAGTTTCACAATGGAATCATAATCCTTCCAAAAGAAGGGAATAATGAAGTTTTAGGTGGCTGTACTGAGGTATGCCTATATAAACTCCTCTTTGAACTAAGCACTTCTTATTTCATACTAAGAAGTATTTGCAGTTCATTGTAAGTTTTATGTATTTCATTTTCTTCAGTCTCCAACTGGAAATAGCCTGGCACTCCTCAGAAACGTGAATACGCACAGTATTTAGCAAGGAAACACAATTTGGTCTCCTGTACTGCCTCAACACGGACTTGTGGAAATTTTAGCACATCTATTTCATGATTAAAATTAGATTCAGGGGCTGAACATATATCAGAGTTCATATTGTACAGAGATTACAATGCTAACTGCATCTGAATTAAGGCATCCTGAAACTCTGAAGGAGGCATGAGCCACAAAAACAAAATAAAAGAATTTTTCAATACCACCTTTTTTAAAGTAGCTTACTCCCTGACATACTTAAAAAAAAAAAAAAACCTAAAAAAAACACATGCAAACACTCCCCCACCCAAAAAAAAACAAACACAAAAACAAACCCCAAAAAAACCCCAAACCACCAAACCACTTCAAAATGTTTAAGGAACAACAGTTGAGATTATGTAGAACAAAGCAATTACTAGCACCATTCCAGAAGCTGAAATGCATATGAATATGTTATGTTTCCATGAGAAATGTAGCAAGCATGGTGACAGAGAAAAGACATCTACAAATCAATAGCAGAATGCTACTACAGCCTTTAAGTAGGTCGCACAATGGGCTGTTCACCACCTAGTAATGACGAGGTGGAGAAGAGTTATTATAGGCTGTGTGCTGCTTAGTATTGTTATTTTATAACAGCACCTTTCTGCTATGTAAAGGCACACTACAAACAGTATAACTACAAAATAAAGTAAAAAGCATCAGTTAAGACATCAGTATAAGACTTTTACTAGTGTGCATAATTCATATAGTTTGTTAGCAAATCTGTGCAAAATACACTAAAAAATTCACTGAGAATATAATTTAATTTACTATGTTTTACATGATCTTAGACCATAGGGTTCATACCTGGATGTCTCTGTAGGACAGCAGCAAGTTTATTACAATATCAGCAGACAAGACTTCAACGTTATCCACTCGCTGTCGAATCCTTGCCAGCTCTGCTGCAAGCTCTTTGCCTGTGTAGAGGGTACGGGCCTTCCTGATGTCGTTCAGAATTGATTCCCGGAAATACTGGCTGCAGAGGAACAACCTCACATCGGTAATTTGGGACAGGTCCCTTGCATCTGTTTTTCTGACCTAGCAGCTCTCCCACAATGTATATGTGGAGCATTTATTGATAGAGCAGTGTCAATGGAGAGATTGGGCCAAGCTAAATTATTCATTATCAATTTGTCTCAACAGAAGGCAAAAAACGTCACATCACCCTGAAGCAAGAGTCTGACATTTATATTGCCAGCAGGAACATGAGAGTTTTTACACAGGGCTACGAGAAGACAACTCACCTTGAACTGGCCTGTGCCACCTTCAAGAGCTGGATAAATCGATCCACCAGAGGTAAGCATATAGGGCCAAGCAGCGACTCAAAGCTGGGCTGCATCAGTTCGGTTAGTCCCTTCATAAAGCTGCTATCACAGCAGTACACCTTGTTATGTGGAGTTATCATGTAAGGAACAAATATGTAGTTACCGGTGCACATCTGTAGGGAAACAAGGAGCAACGTTTAGAGCAGTTATGGTTTGAGAAGCTTCATCTCAAATACGATACACACCTGAAATGTATTCTTTCAGATTTCTGAACTGCTTCCTGTAAGATGAGTCTTTTTAGAAGCATCACATTGACCTTAAAACAGTCAACAGTGAAAGAATCCTGAGGGCACACCCTAGTCACCCCAAAGCGGCAGGCGGACTCAGATGAAGCTGACGTGCACTCTTTTCAAGGTGACTGATGTTCAGAAGAGAGCGAACACTCTGCAATTTAGTATAGTTAGGCTCACAGATGTTGAAAATAGTAACACAAGCTAGCTGCCTCAACAGGAAAACTGAAAAAAAAAAAAGCCAACCCTGATCCTCATATGAACTGCAAAATTATTGGAATAGTTTAGCATAGATAAATTAAGCATAGGCAAAATGATTCAAATAGTTTAGCAAAGGCAAATTAAATTCTCTGCTATGTAGCAAACCTTCTTGGGCACTGGGACTTAAAACCATACATATTTCAGAATAATCTCTTATGGAACATCTTAGCATTGCTAAACTGCATCGATTTCTATATATCAATGTATGATAGATACTTCACACACACACAAAATCATTTAAGTTTATCTTCCAGGAAAGAGGAAGGCAAGATGTCTGGTGCCTGTGGTATGTGTGTGAGTACAGATCTAAGCACATAGAAAGCTTGCTGAATATTTGTGGTTCTGAAGGGTCTTAACTATGAGACAGCACACCACCAAAATCAGGAGTTTTGCCATTTGGCTTTCAAAGCTCAGACTGCACTACTGAAGTGGCCAGCAAGCCAGCAAGAAAAGCCTTAAAGAAGCAATTCTTGAGGCCCATCATTGTGGTACCCCTAAATTACTTCCAAAGTTAATTGCTTTCTGGTCAGCTGCTTCTGCTCTCCCAGAAGTCAACACAGCAACAAGGACATCACTTCAGAGACTCCCTTAGCAAGCTTAGCTCCATGCATTGAGAAAGCAGTGACTAAATAGCTGTCAAATGCATAATACCAGCTGTGTGCTTAAAACATGCATTTTAACATGTATTATTAGATTTTAAAAACATGGAAGGCTTGAGGTACTCTAGTCTGTATAAGTGTATGTGTACAGGTATGTCAGTAAACATACAAACATATGTTTGTGTACAGATCAGAGATTAGCTATGAAGAGTACAGGAATTACTTTTTTTTTTTTTAATTACCCCTATTATACTTTGAAACTATAAGACCTCCCTAATAAAGGCAATCCCATCCCTACTGCTGAGGGATAAAGATAAACTCTGTAAAATTTAAAAGTAATGGATGCAAGCATTTACATGAGGTCCATTGAGCTCAACTAGCCCACTATGTGGTTGGAGATAATTGCATATATAGACTTGCACAGGGATGAATTTAGTCTTCTGCCTCCAACAACTGCAAACTATTAGAGCTGAAAAGCTGGGACACATTTTTCTGTGCATCAGTGTAGCAATTCCAAAGGAAAATTGAGAACTGGGAAGTGTATGATAATATTTTTAACAAGCAATTAAGGAGTGTGATGCTAGAACCCAAACTGCTCATCTTTGTGATGGAGAACTGCACGGACACTTCTGCTCAAGAATATGCTAGTGTGTAAGGCGATCTCACACTTTCAAGAATGAATGGATGAACCTCTGACTGTGCTAAAACCTGGTAAGTCCCACAGTCAAAAGAGGAAATGATGAATTTACTGGAACTGGTTTCAGCAGTTACAGGACAAGGGGGGGCAGTGACTGGCACAGAAGCCACTATTAAGCATAGGTAGACTATTCTCCAACTTTTCTTTTTTAAATAAAGAAAAAAGTTCGAGAAGTCAGAGCCAAGAGAAAGGATGAAGTAGCTACAGATATCCTGGGGCAAGCATTCTACTTCCTAATGTTTATTCAGTGCATTAAAAATAAATTCAAGACTGCTTGCAGGAAGGCCTTCTTGGACCTCTGGCACACTGTTTCTAAAGCTCAGGTCTTAATTAAAAATGAACTCTGAAAAAGGATGCTTCCAGCTTTTGAAATCCACAGAACCCAAAGTTTATCCTGGCATAATGGCCAGGCCACCTACAGAGTCAGTACTGGAGTCTTCATAAATAATCCTACAAGGAGGAAAACTACTCTTCCTGTAGAGGCTAAGTGCCTGAGTCCATTACTGAGCAAGAGCTCTTATAAACTGATCCCAAATGCACCTTCTCTAGGAAGTAGGTATCTACTTCAACAGAACAAGAGAGTCAGCAAAAATTAGTTTACATGCATTTTTCCTGTTACCTTACGGGGAAAAAAAAATAAATCTGTTTTTATCATAGAGCCTGCTATAAAAGACACGCAGACCCAGCAGCCTTTGGAAGCAGCAGACACTTAAGAACTTAATAGTGAAAGACAGGAGAAACCACTACATGGGAAGAAAACAAAATCAATTTGCAGTTGTTCAGAGGGCCCCAAGGGTTCTCAGAGAATTGTCTCAAGGTAGAACCTCACTTTGACCCTCGGTGGCAAATAGTGTGGGAACACAGTGGCCTTTCCCTCAGCCAGGGCATTAATTTGTTGTTAACTTAACCTAGACGGTTATGTTTTGTGGGGAGCTCTGTATCTCTGAAACCTCTCAAATTTGGCTGAAATTCATCAGACAAACAGGCAGATACAGAAAGAGGGTGGAGGATGAAAAAACAGTACAAGCTCTTAAGTTTCATTTCCTTAGGAAACAGGCTTTTTTAAAAAAATAGAAAAAACCCACATGCCGTAAAGTTAAGAAACACAAGAAATATTGACCTCAATTTCACTTTCCTAGCTAAAGAGTACATTAGATATTTAACAGCTGAACCTGACAAAGGCAGACATACAGTAGGTCTGGTGACAAAAGGAAAAAAAAAAAAAAAAAAAGAGTAAAGTGAAACATTATATATTATTTACTAAAGGTGGTGGTGAAAGAAAGATAACAGTGACGGCAAGACTGCTCTTGTATAATAAAATCTACGATCTCCCCCTATGGAGAAACATATTTTGTTACCATCACAAATTCTAACTACAAAGAGCCCAACCCTGACTGCATTTGGGCAAGGATTGGGATGGGAGCCCAAAAGGACCAGGCTGGGAGGGCAGCAGCTGAGGAACTGCTCCGCCATCAAACAGCTCTAAACCTTCTTCCCCAAAGCAGAGTGCATGGCTTCCTTCTTTCCTCATTCCAAGGCCATGCAACCTTTGGTTCAGCCACTTTTACTTCCTTTCTCAACTTTACCAAAATATAAGCTACACTAACAAGACAGAAAGGATCAGGTGGTCTTTCTGACACACACTTCCTATCTGCTCACATGTTGCTTTACATTTTGACTTAGTGCACGTTATTCCACTAGGAAGTTGAAATATATTCCACTTATCCTATGAAAACCTGCCCTGTAACACTCCATCCCAACTCTGACCTCACAAACTCTGATGTTATTCCCTAACTCTAATTAGCTTCACTGTATAGTCTGTGTTTGCTGAGTACCCAAGCCAAAATTGTTGTTTTCTTTTGGTCCATTCCTCTGACTTGCCATATCACGTACAATGAAAGTAACAGAATCAAGCCGTTCAAGAAAAATGGGCAATTTTTGAAGGAGTAACACCTTAAATCCAATTGCATTATTCTCAGTTCTGTCAACACCCTTTAAAAAAACATGCATAGCATAAAGAGGCTTCCAAAGTGGGTGGGAATAGACCCCCTCAAATCAACAACAGATGCCAGAGGTTTCATTTTCCAACCCTCTTTCTTTATAAATCCCTCATTATTTACGGTTCAACAGCTCAAATTACACTAACGAAAGTTACAAAGTGCTTGCGGGTCTCTGGAGTTGTAAGCTGAAAGGCATTACTGAAACCATCAGGGGCTGGGACGGGCCGTGAGCGTGCATATAGATAGTTACTATGGTTCAGCCTGATGCACGAGAACTCGGGACATTAGATAAGGAAAACTTGGCCTGAGGTCTCAGGTCAGCTGCGCTAGTTATATCTGGGAGATAGGAACATACATATCTTTGAAGGCTTCGGGCCAGCACACTCACTACCTGGCAACATCAGGCCACCTTCTGAAAGCCTGGCTGCGTCATAGCCCATTTCATCACATCAGTCACACTAATCAGAAGGTAGAAGTACTGGCTGGAGCCAGCTACACACGCATAAATGCCTACCACAAAGTGACAAAATCTGTAACTCATTTTTGCAAATGTTTTAATTGGTTTGTATTTTGCTAATGTCCCTTCCTCACTGTGCAAAATTAAACGATTCCAGAGTGTGTGTAATTGCAGTATAAATACAGCTGTAACATCGTCTTAATAACTCTACAGTTACAGAATTTAAGACTATGCTGCTCCTAGCTAGACCTACTGGCCACTGGAACTTTAAGCACTTCCTTCTTGTTTGATAACCCTTCTCAGCCTCTGAAAAGAAATTGATACAGCACCTATTTGTACTTAAGAGATAATAAAAATGCATGGCATACAGTTATATCTTAATGAGCACGATAAGAGTATAAAAGAGCCCTTCTTTCAATATCCCCCTCTAATATAGAACCATTACTTGTAAAAGGAGCAGCCTTCTGGGAATTCAATTTGGAAACCATGTCTTCTTAGAAAGATCATCAAGCACTAAGGTAAACACTATTCTCTCCCCTACAAATACATCTGACGTAGTACAGAAGATTTTTCTATGAAAGTTGTACAGATGAAGAAGACATTGTGCTATACAAATGAGCATTTGAGTTCTGCCCAATTAATTCTTATATCTTGAATTTTACTTCAAAAGGAGGGACAGAATCTGCAAAGTCCCAGGGAGTCAATGGTGTGCAGTCCTCAATTCCCTGAGGCTCTTCACTAGCATTGACTGTTAAATGATTCCAACAGAGCAAATATTCACAAACAGAAGAAAGCTGCTTTCCAAGACAAGAAGTGTCAAAGAAAACAAAAATCCCCCCCAAAACAAACCCATGCTCCTTTACTCATGGATTGGAGAATCTAGCAGAATCCCATCTACTTACTTAAGCTTCAGGTCAGCATGCAATGTAACTTTTTTTTAATAAATAAAATCAGCTAAGGTAATAAAAATAGCCAGTGTGTCTCACAGTAGGAACTGTTCTTCCTGCTCACTCTTCTCTAATTAAGATCAGCTTTTTTGCATTTCTCCTACTAGTTCTTTTGAGAAATATCTGCTCTTATTTCAATGCTTCTGATGAGATTTTTCTTACAGGTAATTCTCACTGCACATGCCGGTACATGTAGCAGATGGCAAAATCCTAAACCAAGTTATTAAATCTATTCCCTCCATCCCCCAAACACACAGTAAATCAACATGTGCTGATGTTTTAATGAATACAGACTCAGTTTGGGTTTACTTCAAATCCCACTCACACAAATGACAGCCTTGCTATTGATTTGAAAAGGAGCATAAGTAAACCTCACACCTCAAATGAACTGAAGCACAGAAACCAGGTATACTCTTAAACACTTCCCGTTTTCTGTGGGACTATATTCTTTCTTTGTGTGCCCATCAATAACGTTCTGTTGCAGCCACACCACATCCTAAATGCTGGTTAACAATCAGCGTACACTGTATACGCTCTTTTTCTCATGTGAATATGATGAAAGAAGTCGTCACTTTTTCCAAGGAAAGTATGTGCCAAAAATATTAGTCAAAGAATTCAAAAAATGAAAGAATGAGCAAGAGATAGTGGTGTATCATAAATAACAACAAATATCACAGTTGTCATTATCAACAAAATATTTAGTGAAGGTCACTACATAGCATCTTTACATACTTGGATACCAAAAATTCAACTGCTCCCAAATCATTTGTCAGCTGGGTGAGGAGTATTAAAAATATTTCCTCCTATTTCCACAGTGAAAGAGACCAATAGCTAAACATATCCTACGGGATCTACAGTCTTCTAGCAGCACCTATACGGAGGCTCCAAGCTCGCAAACCCCTCCGGCGTGCCTCATCCAGGGTGGCTCCTGCTCCCGCTGAAGGAGCACGACACCACACTGTCTCCCCAGCTACTCCTTCAGCAGGAGGCACTTAGGAAGGGCTGTGGAAAACCAGTAAAAATTACCATCTCCGATCCCTCCAAGCATCAGAAAAGAAAATCTCATCAGTCCCCAGCCATGCAACACTAACCCTGTTGCTTAATCGGTAATGCCTGTGAGTCAGCTGCCCGGCACAACAGTTCCCGTTGCCTCCCCATTACCCCTCCGATCCCGCCGGCGGCTGTACCCCGTCTCACGCCCCGGGCAGCTCCCAGGGCCACCTATCCCTCCAACCTGGTGCAAGCAAGAAGCCTGAACTGAAAGGTGAGCATTGTGTGAAGGCGTTACTTACTGCAAGTGGTTGCAAACCATATGTATAATATGTGGACATTAAACTTCCTCAGATTCAGCAAGAAGTGAAATTAAAAAAAAAAAAAAATTTAATAAATGGCCATTTGGAACCAGACCTGCAGCTTTTCTCCAAAGTTGGTTATATTTAAACTGGGGAGAATTAGGACAAAATAAAAACTGGTGAGCTAAAACAAGCAAAGCACAGCCCTGAACTGTAACCTTTATACCAACATCTCCTTGTGACTGAAACTCTTTACTAGTAATTTCTACAACGCCTCTGCTGCTTGGTTGACCTCAGAAATCAGATAACAGCAAAAACCAAACTTAAGCTTTCAAATATCAAAGTAACTGCCTCCTGTCAAAGTATCGCTCCCTGAAAAAAATGTATGTTTTAGGTATTACTGCAACATTTGGAAAAGGTCCAACTAAATAGCTATAAAACCACATATAACAGGAAATGAGCCTATGTTATCTTGCACTGCTCTGCCTTGACAGGCTCCAGGCAGCTTATCCTAGCTATGCAACATTGTATTGACTATTATTAGGAAGCACAAAAATCCAGTCAGAACAAAGAACAAAACAGTCGGTAATGGCTTTGGTTTTTTGTGTTTGTTTTGGTTTTTTTTTTTTTCCTCCCCACTAGTTTTAGGGATACAAGGTTCAGGAAAAGCAAACACAAGGCACTTCAGTTAGACAGCCGTATATAGATACACATGCACTTGTTTTGCAGCTTTTTTAATCCCCTGGTGCCAGGGATACCATTGCCCTGTTATGGCTGATGTTTGCATGCTATTAAAAGACGTGTTCTAGAACAGCGGGACTAAACTCCTGGTTTATTCATCTCTGAACTTCATTTTTTCATATTTGCAACCTCACCTAATCATTCATATGACTATTTTTGGGACAAGTGGGCATCACAGTCACAGCCTCTCAAGAACAGCACCTTTGTCATACCAATTTATCCAAGAGTCCTACAATTTATCAAGAAACATGATTTTTATAAAGCAGTAATTATGTTCAATAGTTAGTACGCACCAACACTGTGAAAAGTCTATTTCCAGGTAATTTGGCTGACATCACGCCAAAAAACAAGGAAAAAGATGGAAAAAAATGGTTGCAGAGTGGCTAAGCCAGTTTTACTGACTTCCTTGTTCTAATCCCTGGGAAAATACTTCCTCCCAGAAAAGATGTTATGTGGGTGTGCTTGGAAACATCCGAGACTCTCAAGGAACACATTCTTTTTGTGGCATACGTTGAAACATTTCTAAAAGTGATAAATGACAGTTTCACAGCCACCTATCCAAATTTAAATGGAAAACAGAATAATCCTTTCTCAAACAGATGAAGGTCAAGTCACCATACCTATCCTTGAGCTTCAGGGACTGTCATTTAAAAACAGGACAAGACGACAACATATCGCCTTTATTCTACTGTACAAGTCATCTCCTGCTGGTTTCCTGCTAACAGAGCTCTTCCCCCTACCCTCCCAGGGGCACTACATTAGTCACACATCATTTTCCCTAGATCCTGGGAAATACATTCATTTACAAGAAAGGCCTTACTGTTCTCTTCCCTTTTGTGTAAAGGCTTAACTGATCATTTACCCCACTTTCATTAGAGAAAGGCGAGAGATTTTTCGTCTAGCACATCACCGACAGCATTCTGTGAGCGTCTGAAAAGCACTTTTTGGTTAAGAGTTATACAGAAACTCTATGTGGAACCCTCTTTGCTTCTTTTTTTTAATTAAAAAAAAGAAAAAAAAAAAACAACTTAAAATGCAGCGTTAGGGCCAAAGTTTGCACTGGTTTTGAAGCCATCTTTAGAAACTCTATCAGCTATACTGGATAGCTGCATCCTTTTCAAAGAATCATGTTTCATACTGGCAGAAGTCAGTACTTAATCCATGGATTTCACTGTTAAATAAAAAAAAGTAAAGCTCGTTTTTCTGGCAGTTTTAACAGTGTGGGAAATAAAACCTGACCACTTTCTCAAATGAAATACTTCATATGCCCCTTAGAATAGTTTATTCAAACATATGGAGTTGTACAACATACATATAGCACCTCAGGATATCTGCACACCACTAACCACTATAAAATTATATCTTAGCATATATGGCTACCAATAAGTCCCAAAGTAAAGCCAAGAACAACTCAACATGCCAGATATAAACTCCGACATGACTGGCCCTGCTGCTCCAGCACAGACCACATTGAGAAAGCAGTGTTCTCGCAGTCACTGGTCTGCCTCCCTTGAACTTGGGAGCGAAAAAGGGAAGGGAGATTTGCAAGGCCAACCTCAGAAACCAGAAGGATGCCAAGGTGCAGAAACCTACAGTCTAATGACTGGCAGTCACAAACTGACTGCTGGGATCTGCACTGCACTAGGACTAACAGGCTCCAGGACTCAAATTCCAGAAATAAATACACACACACTCTCTCTCTTTATAAATACATATATTTTCATAGCTGCAGCTATGGGTTTCTAAAATGAGCATCAGTTTCCAAATAACTCTCCTTTTCAATAGAGTATTTTAAAAACACTAAAGAACACTGTACAGAAAAAGGCAACAGAAAAAAACCCCACAAGATGACAGATGTAAATGGTATGTGAAAAAATATGACAGACAAGTAAAGGCAGCAAGGAAAATACTACTGATAGATGGAGACAAGGTAAGAAGTGAGCCTGGTACCTAGCAACAAAGTGATATACACAGATTTGCTGCTAGGATTTCCAGAATTCTGCATCTAACTCTGTAAAATACAGTAGGAGAGTGTTAAATGATTCAAGTGGAAAACATAAGATAAACAACATTAAATGGAAGATAAGTTTGGAATGCCTAGGATTCAACTGGCACCCAGAAATCATACTTACATTATTCTTCTGGCAAATAATTTCCTGGAATACAAAAGAAGAAAAAAATTATGTTGATAGCACTGAACAACTACTAGGAAAGATATCTAATCAGTATGACTTGCTAATATTAACATTTACAGACACATGACAGGAAAAAGGCTGGTTAGTAGATGTTTTCTATGCCTGTCAAACCAATATAAATCAAGTATTGTCTCAGGAGACACAAAACAGCTATGGAACCAAGCAGATACATACATCCTATATATACGCAGGAGCATATGTAGCGTGTGCATCTGTATATACACATGCACACATGTACATACTCCTCCGTATATAAATTTTCCTAGAGGGATGCTGTCCAAAAGTTGACTATTAATACACATGCACTTGTATTTGAGAAGTAAAATATCGTAAGCAACATTTTGCTGCCAGCTGAAGAAACTGTGAAGAATAGTAAAAGATTTCTATGTAATAGAAATAGTGAAAGTATTTCTACGAGGTTTTAAAATATTCCAAAACCTGGTTGAAATTCACATTGCTGTAATAGATCTGATGCAAAGAATCACGTTTTAAATGTAAAGTCTCAGAGAACGAGAAGCCAGAGCACACTCGGATGGAAAGAGCTGGTTCTTGCACTCTAATCTGGGTGGTACAGCCCATGTGCAAACCACTTGTGAACAGTGATCTTGCTTTCAGGAAAATTTGTCAGCAAGTTCTGATCCCAGCAGCTGGGAACCCTGCCAGGTTTATCAGACAGCTACGCTACATCTCTGCCACTGGGACTGCTAAGCAGCTTCATCTACACCATGGCATCAATAACACAGTGTCAAACCAAGGCACCTTGTACTTTCCACGGAAGTCAGGCTTCCATAAAACTGCTCTTCCTCCTGTTGAGGGGACACGTTTCACATAGGACTGTTGCAAACTTTTGAAGTGTGGGACAAATATGTTTATATATATATACAAACCTATACATGTGCATACATAGAATAGAACGGTTTGGGGTGGATGGGACCTTTACAGATCACCTAGTTGAACACCCTGGCATGAGCAGGGACATCTCTCACTAGATCAGGTTGCTCAAAGCCCCGTCCACCCTGATCTGAATGTTCAGATAGAGGAATATTCTACTACCAGAAGTTTACCTACATTGCTTTGCACCCCAGTTAAATCATGTGCTGCAGTTTTGTATTTCCTGTGTTTCCATGATCATTTTCAGTTTTTGAATTCACCACCTTCTATACAAGATTAAAACAGCACACGCACTCCTGCATTGCTTCTACTCTATCTGGTGGCTGTAACAAACACAGGAACAAACATTGCCTCAGAAGATGCCCAGGCATGCCCACAACTATTTTTTTCAGACAGCCACTAAATAATACTGAAAGAGTCTTGCTCTCTGAAGACCTTCCTGCAAACTGTCAAAAGCAGAAACATGGGTCCAGCTCAAAGCTAAAGGAAACTCACGGAAGTCTTTCAGTGGGCACTGTACCAGTGACAGCCGGGACATCCAAGTCTCTCTTTGCAGAGCTGGGCTTCCACTGACGTCAGTGGGAACCCTCCATGTGATCTGTTTGAAAAGTCCAGCTCCTAAACTAGTAAAAAGTTCTCCCAAGTGCCCAAGGATGCCTAGTGCCTGACTCCAAGTGGTTTTCAGTGGGAGTTGGGTTTTTGGCTCCTTACCCAGTACAACAAAATTCTGCTGTGCTTATACTGTAGATCATTGTACTTGCATAATTGAATTCAAGCCACAGATAGGTCTTTTGTCATTAGCAGTTTTATTTTTAGGGCTTTTATCTGTATAGTCTTTGTCTTGAAAAAAGAAAGAACTCGATTGCATCCAGTCCACTTGCCCAAGAAAAGTTGGAGGGAAGAACAGGGGGAAGAAACTGATTTACTCAAGGTATGTCCTTCCCAACAGAGGGCCAAGCTGCAAATAATGGGACAGAATCAAAACCAAATATCCTGCACTAGCCCGAAGCAGTGGAAGCAAACCCTTCATGAGAGGCGGCAGTGCCCAGATTGCAGTCTGACTCACCAAGCTGCTTACTAAAATGTTTCTTTTCAGCAATGCCTAGAATGGAAGTGCAATAGCAGAAAACATTTCCTGATCAAAGCCAATGAATGTGAGGGAGGGGAAGTAACTGAAAAGACTGCCATCCAAGTTGTCTGCCCTCCCCCATACCCATGAAAGTTACTAAGCCTTTAGTAGAGTTAGCAGGAGGAAGTAAGTATCAACTCCTTGACTGACAAAATTCACAGCCCCTTAGATTATCTTAAACCACCATCTTGCTATAAACCAACCTACCATACTGTGAACTGTGGCCCTCAGGACCAGGCACAAGTTTTGTTTTTACTAACTCTGCTACGCTGCTGGTAATCTCACAATCACAGAATGGTTTGTGTTGGAAGGGACCTCAAAGCCCATCTAGTCCCAACCCCCTTCCATGGGCAGGGACACCCTCCACTAGACCAGGCTGCCCAAAGCCCCATCCAACCTGGCCTTGAACGCTTCCAGGGAGGGGGCACATCTCCAGCACAGCAATCCTGCAGGTACCTGACGTAAACTGCTGTAACTCAGCAAGACGTACCAGAGGCCTCATCAGGTTTGGCCAGAAAATTGCTTCTTTACACAGGAGCTAAAACATAAGGATTATTTGCTGTCCCCTACACATCCATTCTCACCCAACTGTTATTACCCCAAACACCAGTAAATCCCTTGAATGACAAAACCATGTAGTTTAACCATTAATAATATAAACCCATTAATTTCTCAGCTGAAATTTGTCAAACTTCTGTTTCCATAAGGAGCCATATACCAAGGTATTTTAACAGATTGTGATAAAGTAATGTAAATCCTTCTCTTAGGAAAATTAAACTGAGTTTTTCAGCATTTCACTGTGGCCACGTTTTCCAGGCCTCAGAATATTTTTGCTATTCTTTTGTCAACCACAAGTGGTGTCTGTATTTCCCATAGAAGCAGAGAACCCAGGACTTTGCCCCAAAACACCCTGTTTTTCCGTTCCAAGGTACCTTCAGTGACTGCAGAGAGTCCGCGTTTGTATCACAGTAGAGGATAATGTTGTTAGCCATGCTGAAGCTCTCCCTGACTCCCAGGTGGTAGAACAGGGAAGGCTGACGGAAGGCGTCACTCATCTCTACGACAGCAATATCTGCAGAAATAAATGAAAAATTGTCAACGCCACACATTTCTGACAGCTAAATGCTTCTACGCCATGTCTCTTCACAGAATTTGCTTTGATAAGAAAGCCCAATTTTAAGTAGGAAATAAGAGATCTAGAGGGATTTCCCCGTTTTAGCTGTTAAGTCTGAATTTTGAATATAGTCAGCAGGATGTGGTTTAATCTTTTTCTCATTTCTTTCTTCCTTCCTTCCTCCCCCTTTTTCTTCTTTAAGAGAGACCTTCATTTCCTCAGGTAAAAACATCACTAATAAAGACAAGGCAAAAAGTTCATTTGGTGCCTTGGAGAATAAAATCTGTTTGGTTAATCTACGTATGATGATTGATGACTTTACGAAACAAAACAAACAAACAAAAATTACATTGGATATGTATTTTCAACCTCTGTGCCAGATGCAATAAAAAATTCATGCAATATATTTACATCAACACAGAACATACTGTATAGATTCTGTATTCGAACTTTGGAAGGAAACAGCTGTAAATTGAAAGAAAAGTAAAGTTCCAATATAAATTACCATTTAGACCTATTTTGATTTATATAGAAAGACAAGAGAGAAAAGTACAAGGTACAGCAGAAGAGAAGGAAAGAGCAAGTGAATAAGTAAAGCTAGAGAAACCCCCCCATATAAGTAAGAACTTTATTGTGCCGAGAATTCTGTTCATAATAAATTTTACCTGCATGAATAAAATTAAGCGCATGCACAAATGGTTACGGAACAGGGAATGTAGTCCACAATTTCTCTTAAAATGTGTGTTTCACTTGCCCAGATTCACACCAAAGTAAAACAAGAGGCAATTACAAAGCGTCAGCAGAAATAGTAAAGGCTTCTATTATAATAGGCAGCATATTTCCACTGCAGAAAGACTTGTGGAATCAAGAGAGCAAAAGAAAACTGACTCATCTCCACCTCTAGTGCAAACATCTGTCTGTCTCTTCACCCAATTCAGTTTTTTTTCTGTTCTTTCAGATTTTTTTTCCAGAGAAATGTACTTCTGTTAAGAGCAGAACAAAACAAAAAAAAAAAACAAAAAACAACAACAAAAAAAAAACAAACAAACAAACAAAAAAAAGCAGCCTGGTTTCCAATGTCTCTCCCTGCTTTCCCCTTCCTGTGGATGCTTTTATGACCGAAAAGAGATAGCAAGACAAGCTCTACAGGCAGAAAGCTTACGTACCCTCAAGTTGCTCCACTCTGATGGATATAATAAGAGATTCTACCTCTACCCATAACTTCTCGTGGAACAGGTGCACTTTGAAGCGGCTGTGGCTCTGGAGAAGCCTATGCCGCAGCAGGAATACCCCTGGAGAGACCGTGGCTCATAGATAAGGGTCCACCTGGAGCAGGTGCACCCCTTAAGGGACTGCAGTCTGTGGACAAGTGCAAGCCAGAGCAGGGGCAAGGAGAGGAGTTCACTGTAATGTTAAACCTGATGGTCTGGTCCAAAGGGACCAGGGGTGGAGATTGTAATGGAAATACCTTTAAATTGTTGTAACCCGGGATTTGAGTTGCATGTTATAGGAATTACTATAGCAGGAACCAATAGAGGACAAGCCTTACAAGAAGCAGTGCAAGTGCAGCAGTGACCCGGCCTGAGTTTTGGTGCCCAGTAACTCCACGCAACACACCACCTCTCCTGCCTTGAGGGACCACTGTAACAGATGGAGAACAAACTCAATGGATGTGTTGTGGACATTTTACGGACATTTTACAGGGGTGGTCCACAGACTAAGGGAATGATATCTGCATATTTTATATCAAAGGATGAGAAGGAGGAGGTGGTTAATGAGGTTGTATTGGATAGTGTGGTACCTGAGCATGACTTGAATGGTATGGAATAAGGGGTGGAGAATGTGCTGGCTTTGGTTGAGATAGAGTTAATTTTCTTCATAGTAACTAATACAGGGCTGTGTTTTGGATTTGTGCCAAAAACTGTGTTGATAACCCAGGGCTGTTTTCATTACTGCTGAGCAGTGCTTGCACAGAGCCAAGGCCTTTGCTGCTCCTCACCCCACCCCATCAGTGAGGGGGCTGGGGGTGTACAAGGAGTTGGGAGGGGACGCAGCCAGGACCGCTGACCCCACCTGACCAAAGGGATATCCCATACCATACGACATCATGCTCAGCATATGAGGGGCTGGGGAAAGAGGAAGGAAGGGCTGGGGGAGGGGACACAACATATACATTTGGAGTGATGGCATTTGTCCTCCCAAGTCACCGTTACACATGATGGAGCTCTGCTTTCCTGGGGATGGCTGAACACCTGCCTGCCTATGGGAAGTGGTCTTGCTTTGCCTGCATGCACAGCTTTTGCTTTACCTAGTGAACTGTCTTTATCTCAACCCACCAGTTTTCTCAATTTCACTCTTCTGATTCTCTCCCCATCCTGCCAAGGGGGGAGTGAGTGAGCAGCTGCATGGGGCTTAGCTGCCGGTTGGAGTTAACCCACGACAAAGATGAAGTTGCCATTCATGACAAAGAGATCAGATTTCTGAAGTCCAGGTTAACCATCAGGGCTGGTATCACAGTTTCCAAGGGGAACAAATTCTTACCTGCAATTCCAACAAGCCATCAAAAGTATGTGCACTTTTGGGACCAGATGTCTACCCAATAAAAAACCCCATACCCTAAATCAGCTCTTCTGACAGACTCATTACTGACTATCTTCTTTCACAACATCAGGAGAGAAACTCTTCTGACCAAAGGAGGGATCAGTGTGTGGAGCACTAGTCAGAAGGTCAGAAGTCAAATACAAAGCAGCAAATGAAAGTCCATTAAAAAAAGAAAAAACCCAAAACCAAACAACCTTAACTATGTTTAGTTCCATAAAGTATGATTAGAAGTTTAGCAAAGCTGAGCAAGACTGATGGTTTTCAAGATAAATCTAAGTCAAGTAAACACACATCAAAATTCTCACTAGTTCAGCAGAGCCAGGATTTAGCTAAGCCCAAAAGAACTGTTTGGTCATCAATACATAAACTGCCAGAATCCCTTTTATCAGACTCTCACTCTCATTTCCCAAGACGAAATTAATCTAACAGCCTACTGCAATGAAAGATATGTTTTCTGTTCACTGAAATTTATTTTCCAAGTGGTAAAATGGTATTTCAATAACAGTGGAAGAATGATCTCTACAGTTGCACTGGAATAAACCCCACTTAAAGTATCTGCAGTTTCAGTTTCAAGGAAAGTAAAACAACAATTGACCAAGCACAGAAGTCACAGTAGAGCCCTCTCAACACCTAAGCCCTCAGGATGAAGCACTCCGAAGACCAGGGACTGAGAATTCACTCCAAACGCTCTTGCACATCTTCTATGTAACAGCAAAGAAAGTTTGCTCAGGCTCCCACAGACTAATGAGGGTGGCGATTATGGAAGCACACTGCACACAGCTGCAAGAGACAGGGAAGTGCAAGAACTGCAATTCTTGCAATCCCACAGGTTGCAGGAAAGAATAAATTTTATCCCTTACTTTGGTCTTGGGCATAAGATTAAATTTTGCTTTCTCTACCTCATGAAAGCAGACCTGGTAACAGATCACTGATGGCATTTAAAGAAAACAATGACAGTACGGTCTTCGCCTTTGCTAGTAATCTTCGACATTATGGCTAAAAAGTCTTGTAATAAATCTTACAGTACATTATCGTGTCTTGCTAGTTTATGAACAATAAAGTAAGTCTAGCCATAACTTTCTCTCCCATCTCCTTAAACAACTGGCATGCCTACACAGATGTGACCAGAGAGTATCATAAGCATGAGACTAGAGCGTAGCTCTGGCCTAGGTAACAGAAGCAGCATAAATGTAGCAGCAGGCAGTTTAGTAAGCTCTTGGTGACCATTTCCTAAGCCACTCCAAGCTCCACCTGCCTGATGACAGCAATCAAGATGCCTGTAATGAAGCTGCCTACCTTCACATTAGCTGGGTAACCACACACTGAGCTGCAGATATAGCAACAACCACAGAGCCGTCACACTTTATGTTATTAGGCTAACTAGCATCTATACCAACAATAGCTTGAAACACACCGTCACACGTTCAAGAGAACAAAATACCACTACACTGGGAGTCGGTTTCTTGTTACCCTGGGAAACCAGATTCATGTGATAGAATTGGAGGCAGTCAACTTGACCCTTCTTGCCTGAGAAGCATGGGAAAAGGACACATCTCTGAAGCTTGGTACATATTACAATTGTGTTACCAACAATTCTTACCTGCAGTGTAAATCCACTTAGCTCTTTTAAGCGATCTGTGCAAAGACTGAGAACGTCACATATAAAATCTCTACTAACTAACCTCTCTTAAGAAATGGTAAGAACTTCAGATTATGCACAATAACATGGTCAAGAAGGGTAAGTGTCCATTGGTAGACATGAAGCCCTTTGCTCTTGGCTATTAGCAATGCCTTTAGTCACCAAGAAAGCGATAAATTAAATGCAGTGGTCAAAGTTCATCTCCTACTCATTGTTTAAAATATAACAGGGCAAAGAAGAATGTTTAAACAAATGCTCTGAGATATCATATACGTACACCCTACTTTTTGATGCTACCTAATACACTGCTGCCAGGAAAAATAACGAATATAAACAGAGCAGCTATAAAACTAATGAATGTTTATGTTTGCTATCATCTTCTGATTAATTGGTATTAAACACATGGCCATTGCCTTACATTCATTGTCCCACAATTCATTAGGGCAAAAGCAAAGCTGATAATGGCAACTTCTGAGACAGACCAATATTTAGGGTTCTTTTCCATTTGGGGGTTAAAAGAGTAAGATACTCTTCTGAGAGAGATATAGGAAGAAAAGGGCTTGCAACAAAATTTATTTCAGTGCAAGCCTGAACACTAAGCATTTCTCATACTGCAGTAGCAGCTCTCCATTCAGCATCAGAACAAAACATGGTTTTGACAAGCCACGATGACATTTACTATTGGGTAAGCTTCCAGAAACAAGCAAACATCATCTTTATCTACTTCAACTTCATGGTTCTCTATGCTTGGCACAGGTATCTTCCTCTTTACCCAGAGACTGCCTGCATGAGGTAGGAAACCTGCTTTGGAAATCCCAGCATGTCAGTACAGCTTGGTATTTCTGGTTCAACCGTGCAAACCACAGCGTCACTGACTTGTGAGCACCACTGGAATCAAACATTTCCTGTCAAGAGCGTCTCGTACATCTCCAAGACCGGAAACAATTGATGGGAGCCACTGGGGTGAGAACACTTAAACACAGGGGAATGGCTGACCTCCCAGGAAACCCAGCCAGCCAAGCCAGTCTGTTGGGAGTGGCTAGCCAGAAAATAACTTTATAAAGGTGCCTGAGGCTTGGATATGGGGAAGGAAAAGCAGCTAATGACTGTGCAGGTGATTCAAGTATGCCATAAACTAGACGACAAGCACAGTATTTGCAGAAGCTCCAACTGATGTGCAAAGTATGCTCAAGGGCACTGAGACAGAGACATGATGGATTATGTGCTCATTCTTATCTACCATAAAGCATTATGGTTCAGGATCCTTATAGTAATCCTGGCTCAAGCCATTTCATTTTATGAAATGGAAGCAGAGATCCTGCATCACTGAAGTACAAACCAGAGCCAGTCCTGCAATCTACTCAAAGGGGAATTTCTGAGCACACATTCCCAGCAGATGCAACACAGCAGTCTAGTGAGCATGCCAGCAGTCTAGCGAATGTCCCTTTCTGGACACTCTCAGTCTAGTCAGCATCCCAGCAGTCTAACGAGTGTCCCTCTCTGTACGCTCCGTAGCACAAAGCGGAGATAGAAATAATTAGAACACCTAATATTTACCCAAAAAGGAACAAATTACCTTTAAATACAACAGTACCATGTTGCTCTCACACTAGTATTAAGCTCACTGCTCCCAGAATATCTAAACTGAGTTGAACTTCTGAATTTCAAAGTGAACTTCTACACCTAGACACATAAACAAAAGGTATGATTTTACTTCAGATAAACTCTTCCAACAGCTAGCTGTTACTTTTAGGCGGGGTCCTGACTCTCCCCCACATGCTTGTATCAGATCTAGTGTGGTTAATACACAATAAGACAACTAGGTAAATCCATCTGTTGGCTTGGAGAGGCGGGGTGAGCGCGCAGAATCGGTTGCCTCCTGGATCAGTTAGATGATCTTACTTTCCTCCCACACAATCACTACGTCCTATGCAAAGAAGGCACCAGACGCTACAGTATCTACATGGATGCAACTGAATACCTCCCTACTTCTGCTTAAGATTGGGAGTCACATATTGTTCCAGTGGGTAAGGAAATTTTATCCTCCATACAGACATGGACGCAACATCTACTTGTTCAGGAACCCCAGATATAACATCATCACAGGAGGAAGAGCTCCTTGAGGCAGAAAATAAACACACACCCCAATATCATTACAGGTATAAATTAAGCATCTACACCCATACTGACAGACTCGTATGTGACTCAATTTAGATCTCTAGGAATCTGCACAGTAACAAAAATAAACTAGCTAATCACTTAAAAAGCAACCTTTCCTCTTTTTAAAACATTGATAGTTTCTGATTTCTTGATAGATAAGGTAAGAAAGAAGAACTACTTAAGCTAAAGGGTGACAGTGTGGCACAAGAGGAAATATAAGCTGCCCTGTATAAATTTAAACCAGAAATCACAAGAAAGTTCATAACCCAGAAATCACAATGCTCTGGAGCACCTGCCGAAACGTTTAACTGATTGGTGGTGCTTGGTCTGCTGTCACATAGGAGCATTGCAAAACTTGCACTCTCTCTCACAATACATCAAGGTGCTTCTAGGAAAAACCAGTGTGAATCAATTCCTGCCAACTTTTGTAGCTAATTGGCTCAGATCATTCTCATAAAAGCAAGTGCAAGGCTTCACCAAGCAGAACCACCCAGACAAGGGGGAGAGCAAAATCAACTGACTGATTGGGGTTTTTTTACAACAGTATTCTAGACTGAGAGCCTCTGAGTGAAACCCTGGCCTTGTTGACTGCACTACTCTTCAATGACGTGAACGGAAAAGAACTTCTTGCTTCTGTAACCCAAGGCTGATGGGAGCAAAGCAGAGGCTACTTACCAAAATAAAACAGCAGAAGCTCACAACTAACTGGTAACACAAAGAAAGTTCATGCAAATGTTAGAAAAGGAATGAGAGGGGGGGGAAAAATGTAGATGACAAACATAAAAGGCAAGTGTGTAGGAATTACCATAGCAAACTACATGGCAAAATCTAAATGACTGTATCAATGATTTGAAGACAACTGGAACAATATAGAAAGGCTTACTGCTTAAGAAAAAAAAAGAAGAAAGTTTGAGATTCAAAAAATTCACTCTCTCTGGGCCAAAGACAAAGGACTGCAATGTTATCACATGATTCCAACCCCCAACAAGTGAAAAAAACCTACTCTCAGCTTGATGCATGTGGGAGGAACTCAGGATTAGGCAAGAATAAAAGATGACAAGCAAACAAAGAGCCATTTATTTAAAAATAACCTCAATACGTTCAGGCTCAATGCATCTGTATCAAACCCAGTGAAACAGGCTCCCTTGTGCCAAGAACACCAAATACTAAATATTACCTCAACTCCAAACTTTGCATCAGAAAAAATACTCAGAGCTCAAAGAGGTAACTAATGAGGTTCAGCTGAAGGCTTGAGCACATTGCAGGGCTAGTAAGTGTTAGGACCTGTACCAAATGTTAATGTGTTTTTAATCCATCTACAAACACAACAGCAGAAAAAGTCAAGGAAAACAAGGCAAGCTGTAGCAATTCAGTACTTCTACGTTCAGAAGTTTTGTCCAGAGGATCTACATCACTGCAATTTTTCTCCAATGAAGACCAAGCACTCCTTTGGCCTAGAGAGGATCTTAGGCAGACAAAAAAAACTAAACAAACAAACAAGAGATATGATGGTATCTGTGTGATTATTTTGGTTTATGTTTTCAAATTATGTGCCTTTAAGGCATGAGATGAAGGTGCAACTATTCATTCTCTGGAGAAGTGACTGAGACTATCCCAGGAGAAAGTACTTGTGAGACCACAGGCATGCCAACAGAAGAGCTCAGGGAAGAAAGGAGAGTCCTACAAAACGCAAACAGCCAGGCCTTAGAGGTCATGGAAAGATTTCCTAAAGTCTAAAGGAACTGTAGAGAGTTTGCTACAGATCCAAAGGTGCGGAGTTAATTAAAACTGAGGCAGGAAATGACAATCCACCTCAACAACAGAATGGTCAGGAGGAAAGTTGATCAAAAGTTCTTTTTATTTCTGTGTATTCTGTTCTGTTTATTTCTGCTGTAGTGACCTGAAGTTTTCTCCACCTAAAAAGTATTCTAATTTTTATTCTAATAAAATCTGACTATTTTCATTTATAACATGGTGATATATTTGGCTTCTTTGAACAGCTCACTATGACAAGAATGTCTGGGCAGATCTACCTCCAAACTTCAAAAACCAACTCTGGGTTTCATCGCAGCAGCTAGAGGGATCAGATCAAAGCTCTGTTTAGCTCAATAGCTCCTCTCTGCTAGAAGCCAACAGTCAATGCTGTAGAGATTGTAAGAATGGGGCAAATGAAGACTGACCTTTCTCAGTCAGCAATCCAGAGACATTTTCAGAAAACT
Organism: Aramus guarauna; assembly: GCA_013400195.1. NCBI lineage: Eukaryota > Metazoa > Chordata > Aves > Gruiformes > Aramidae > Aramus > Aramus guarauna. The sequence continues at coordinate 1,406,381 of VXBL01004964.1, forward strand.
CTTGAGCCAACTAGAAAGCTGAGTAACTACTACTGTAGTGCTTATTATTGTGTGAATAATTAGAGCTGCTTTTCTTCATATATGTTACTTTGCATTTGCTATCACTGAATTGCAGCTGTCCTTTACCTGCCTATTTACCTGGTACCTAAGACTTTCTGCAATTCTTTACAGCTAATTCTTTATAGTTTTGACTAGCCTGTACATCAGCAAACATAGTCATCATGCTGTTCACCAGCAGGAAGTTTCCAGATCAGCCATGAATCCTCTGAAAAGACCAATTAAAAAAGAAAGTACAGAGTAATCCTTTCACCAGCACATTTTTCTACTGGCAGCCTTGCTTCATTGCAAAGCTGATCTTCTGTTCCATTTGATTAAGAATCCATTCATCTGAAAGGAGTAAAGATGTCATCTTCAGTTATTTTGTCTCTGGTAAGAGAGTCTTTGGTAAGGTATCCCATCAAAAGCTTTTTGACATACTCTCTTAAATGGATCACCCTTAAGTACAGGCTCACAAAAAGTGTGATTTCCCTCTACCAAAAAACCCCATGTCAACTCTTCCCTACTGTCAGATTTTATCCACATGTCTATGTGATATATTCTTTATATTTTCAGCCCATTTGTCCTATTGGTATTACATTATCACCTCCCTTTCCTATGCTGCCAACATCAACTGAAGTTGGAAGTCAGATGCCATAATTAACAACTCAGCTTCTTTCAGTCAGAGCTCCTTGAGAACTTTTGAGTCATCACCACATAGTTCCTATGAGTTGATACTGTTCATCTTATCAGCTTATTTTAAAAGCTCTTTTCCTGGCAATTTAAATCTGAGGCAGGTCCTCAGACTTATCTCTTTAAAAAAGTCTTTCCTAAGATCATAGCAGTAAAACCACATCTTTCTCAAGTTCTCCTTTTCCATCTTGACTGCATAGGATCCCTACCTTGCTCCTTATTGGTGAAGCATTCAAAAATGCCTTTTTTTTTTTTTTTGGTAGTCTGTCTTCAGCAAGTATTGCTCAAACTCTTCTGGAAACTGTCTTACTAAGGCTTACATTTATTTTGCCATGGTACATGTTTTTTTAACTTGTTTCCTCATCTAGACAAAAGTTCTCCTTTTAAAGGGCATCATTCCATTACTTCATCCTCTTGGCAATGCCACCTTCTGTGGGTTACTTTAAAATTTCTTTTAAGTAGCAACATGCATTTTCCGGAAGCAATTTTCCTTAAGATCTCTTCACGCTATCTAAAAGCTTTTCCTCTTTTTAGTTACTCCTTTCAATTTCTTGTTAAGAAGCTTGCTTATTTTTACACAGGTTCCAGTAGAAGCGTGATCTGCACCAAGACAAACTAAAAGGCTAAGACAGACAGAAGCAGAGCATGTAGATCCTTCTGAAGAAGGCCAGAGCCATGCCCATTAAGCTGTTGAAAAAAAAAAAAATATCCAGGAGCATTTTTAATCTGAAGATGTAGAATTATTTCTTACATTATTTTCAAGTCACAGGAGTTAACATTTCCCAATCCAGTGATACCAAAAATGGTTTAAACATAGAAGATTCATGAGCAGCGAGCACAGACTAAAAAATAAATACATCGTATTTTAAGAATATGATGAACAGCAGCTGGAATGCCTGTACAAAATGGGGATCTTACCAGGCTTCTGAAAATTTGGAAGCAGAAGTGTTCTAAGAGGTGTAAACAAACACATCTGTTAAATTTCTTCACTTAGTCAAGAAAGTATTTTTTCTATCCTAAGAAGAAAATTGCTCTCATAAATAATACAGTATTTGTGAATTTTAGGCTCCAAGTAACCAAAGGTACAAAATACATCTACCATCTCTGGTTCTTACCAGGCTCTTCACAAAAATCTCTACGTTGTAACATTTTCACTGCTGTGCCCAATGTTTTCCCAGGAACAGAAAGAGACTGAGAAAATTAAATGCCCAAGGGCTTAGAAGTCTCATGTGCCATGTTCTCTGGTAGTAAACACCATCACCTTTTAAGAAGTGCACAGATCTTTATTCATTAGGCTTGATCCAGAAAGGAGTACATTCTTAGTAGCTCTGCTGCAAAGTAATCATAACAACTCGTATTCTGTTAAAAAATTGATACAAGAAGTCTCATCTAAAGTATCTGAACATAACGATTAAGCTGGCGATATGCCATGTTGCTTAAACTTAAGGCTGGATCCAGGATTCAGGAATTTAAACTGCTCATTCCTACTTTTTGCAGTTTGCTCTTGAACGTTTTAAGATAAACTCCAAGTTCTGTAAAAACCACACATTTTTTTCTTTGTAGGATGAGAGTATTTACCCATGATTTGCTGCCGAACTGCTGCGCAGCATCACAAGGAACTGTGCAAAGTCGTACTTGCATTCCTGACTTGTATCTTAATATGCCTAGGATTTGCCTATGGCACTCATTTTGGAAGTACGCTGAAGGACAGGAGAGGAACTTGTTCTGCAGTGAGACTGTCAAAATTTTTTATTATCCCCTATGCTTTGAGGTGCTGAAATAAAACATAAAACTGTCTAGACAGCTGTCCTGGTTTCAGTGGGAATAGAGTTAATTTTCTTCCAAGCAGCTGGTGCAGTGCTGTGGTTTGGATTTAGGATGAGAACAATGTTGATAACACACTGATGTTTTAGTGATTACCAAGCAGTCAAGGACTTTTCAGCTCCTTATACTGCCCTGCCAATGAGAAGGCTGGAGGTGCCCAAGAAGTTGGGAGGGGACACAGCTGGGACAGCTGACCCAAACTGGCCAAAGGGATATTCCATACCATATGACATCATGCTCTGTATATAACTAGGGGGTGGGCCAGGAGGTGGGTCAGCTCAAGAACTAGCTGGGCGTTGGTTTCAGGTGGTGAGCAATTGTGCTGGTCATCACTTGTTGTGCATATTCTTTTATCATCATCATTATTATTATTATTGTTCTCTTCTTTTTCTGTCCTATTAATCTGTCTATCTCAACCCATGAGTTTCACCTTTTCTTTCTTTCTTTGTTTTCAATTCTCTCCCCCATCCCACAGGGGGAGTGAGCAAATGGCTGTGTGGTTGTTTTAGCTGCCAGCCGGTTTAAACAGCATACAGGAAAGAAGAAAAAATAATATATAAGTTTTGCACATACTAGCAGTCACAGAATGAATGAGCCAGTACTGTAGGCTACTGCAAACCCCCCCCACATTCTGTACTGTGTGAAGGGGAGTTTCATATGAAAAACACAAGACGTTATTATTCTCCTCTACCTGGCACGCATGAGGCACCAAATGAAATACTGCACATAATCTAAGTCATAAGTGAAGGAAGAAAGTTAAGCTGGCAAAGTATCCAGAAGAAAGGAACAAAACATGAGAATGATAAGAGATTTAAAGACGCATGATTAAGGAGGAATGACTAAACACACTGGAGTTGTGTCATCCATGAGGAAAAAAAATATTGCTGGACCTGTCATGTGATAACTCCTCACTGCACAAAAAGTTGCTGCCAAGCAGAAGAGCAATGAAATTTCCCTGTGTTTGTGAACAATAAAAGAACAGCAGCACTAAAGAAAAATTTACTTTAAATTCAAACATAGAATAACATCGTAGTTTTTTTATAAACATCTCTTATAATACATTTGCTTCCAAAGTAAAGGAGATTTAGAACAGATTTTTGGGAAAAACTGTCTATCTTTAAAAGCAATTGGGTCCACACAAGCTTTAGGAGAGGCTGAAGACTCCTTGCTACTGGAAATTTCCAGTAGCAGATTAGATTCCTCATGGTGCGGTGGAGACATCAATACCTGATCCATCCCTGGAGTTCACGGTGGACTAGTGACTCCATGAACTCCCTGTCAAACCTACATTCTGCTATGATTTGCATTGCCCTGTTTGTATCTGCAAACTACACTATTCTCATTTAACAAAACCCATACTGCACTGCTGTTTCTGACTTCACGCAATTAGGACGCTAACTTTGACAGTTTTCTTCATGTTTAAAAATGTATTAACAAAAATTAAATGATGCTTAAATCAAAACAGGAATGCTTTATGTCAGTATCTATACTGCAGGTATTCCAGTCTCTGCACACAAGTCTGATCTAGCACACAACAAATACCTCCAGGAACCTGAAGATCTCATTTTATTTACTCTTATCTGGATTAGCTGGATGAAAACAGGTAGAGAACCCCCCTTTCAAATTTCTGTGAAATAAAAAGACAAAATGGAAGATTTGCTCAGACCACACTCAACTGCACTGTAATTTGTTTCAGCACAGAAAGCAAATGGCACACAACTAAAACAAGATGTCCCATGCAAAGTGCTCCTTTTACTCCAGCATGTTCCAGATGTCTCTGATGTACTTTCAGTGTTCTTTCAGAAATTAAGGGTTGCATACTACTCACCCCCCCACACACACACATTCCAACCAAAATAAGTTCCTAGAGGCACCTTCTACAAAACCTTCCTGGTGTGTCTGAGTTAGAGGACACTTGTACTCTAGGAGGTGTAATGAAGGATGTTGTCTTCAGAAGTACTCTATATTAACTAAACTTTTTTCCACTTAAGCCAATGGTAGTTACTGAAGGGTAAAAGCATTAAGTTACTGATAAGAACTTTAAACAAACAAACAAACAAAACCCCCAAAAATCCCCCACCAGCCCAAAACCCTACCACTGGTAGAAAATTGTCCTGGGGTAAAATATCCAGAGATTTATTGCTATTCTAAGAGCCATGATCAGTTTGTATCCTTTACTAACAACAGCTACATCAACAGAAATCCTTTTTCACTGCTTTTATCCACCTCCAACATATCTACAGGCAGCACTTTAACCACAAAAACATAGTTGTCAGAAACCAGACCGAGAGAAGTGTGTGCTAAAGCATCCCTAGGGATATCCGCACCATTACAGAGCCTCGTCACCACGAGGAAATCAAGCTAAGATGAGCTTCATTTCACCAGAACCCAGGTTGCCTCAAGTACCTACGAGGTCTCAGCGTATCCCTGGAAGATCCTCTTGGATGCTCTCATCAGTGGAGCCTAGTCTCCCTCCTCCTGATTCTGCTCTACAGGTCTCAATCCCAGGTTGCTGGAATTCATGCTCCAAAACACATGAGTTCAAACACTGAATTCCCTGGCCTCACTTTGAAGGTGACCCACAAATTAAAGATGCGGAGGTGCTGCCAGGGAAAAGCATCCTGACAGGAAAGCTCCTGGAGCTCCGCTGGGATGAAGCGAAGGAGGCCAGCCAGGTGGCTGTGCAACAGTGTACAGAAAATGCATCCCAAAGCCAATCTGGCACTATGCTTATGGATAGTTTTCCTCCTATTTCACATGCCAGATCCTCACCCAGCATAAACCAGTGTGCTTCTGTGAATATTATTATATATTAATAATATATATTATTATATATTAGCTAACGATCTGCCCGCACCTGGCATTAAATAGGTCAGCCTTGTTCATCATCATCTACTTCTGGAGCACATTTACAATTTCATTTGTCTAACAAATTAGGTAGAAATTTACATCATCTGTCCATGAACTGTGTCAGTTTGATCTTAAGGGTAGCAGCATTAAGTCAGATCAAAAAGTCCATCTAGTCCAGTGCCTTATCTCTACCACTGCCTACAGCAGTTACTAGGGAAAAGAAGAGAAACAGAGCAATTGCAGAGCCAGCTGGTACATCCTTAAAGCTTCTGGAAATTCAACACCCTGAAGAACTCCCAAGTCATTTCATGTGTCCACCACACATAATAGGTCTCAGTAAACTCATCTCTCATGAATTTCAGTCCCTTTGAAGACTACTGAACTATGTCCTTGTATAGAAGTGTCCTTCTTTTAGCTTCTTCTGAAGTTGCTTGTGGATGAGAGCTAAAAGGCCAAAAATTAAAAGTGAGTAATTGTTCCTTAATCATTCTTTCCTTCCCATTCCTGATTTTAAATTACATCACCTTTCCCTTTGTTTTCCTTCTGAAGAAACCATATCTATTCAGTCTCCATCTGCATGGAAACAATTCCACGAATGCTTCTGATAATCCTTTTTTCCCTTCTCTGTGTCTTCCACCAAGTTACAAATTCAATTTTTGAAATGAGATGAGCAGAGATGTATGCAGTAATAAAGATATGACACATCACAGATTTATACAGCAAGTGACTTTTCTAGTTTTTCCTCTATTTCTTTCTTAGTAACTCCTGACATTTTTATTTATTTATTACTCCCATGAGGTTTTCAGAAATTTACTCACAATAGCTCTAACCTCTGTCAGGCATCCTAATAGATTAGAAAGTAAGCATGCTCAACAGCGTTTAGTCCTTTTGTGTCTCTGTCTATTCATTTGCTTTTAAAATCAGTTTACTGACCACAATGACCAATATTTCTCAGAACAAACCCGTATAAACACTAGTTTATCAATTGCTTCATTGTTCACAGGTTTCCGGGTAGCAAAGCATGTTCTTTCCCTACAGGCACAGCATTAAAACCACCATCTGTAGCACAGGAGTTGGTTATGATTTATTGTCTATGTGCAATGTCCTAAATATTCATTACTTAAATTCAAAAGATAATTTCTAAATTTTCCTACTCATCTGCACCTTACAAAGCCTGTTTATATCTGATTTAAAAAAAAAATCCTTGAAAAACAGAAAGATTTAACAGTCTCTGCTCCCATACCTCACCTTTGAAAAAGTAAAAATTAATTAAAAAAAAAAAAAAAGAGAAACCACCACCACTTACTTTCTTCAACAAAGGCAAGCTACAGAATTACAGTTAAGTTGCTTTTTCCACTTAACACTAGTACTAAGGCTTCACAAATCAAACATGATTTGAAAGCAGATAGGACATTCCTCCCAGGATTTGGGCAGATCTTATTGACCCATAAGATGTAAGCCCAAGTTTTGCATGCAGCCCTCCTTACAATTCAGCAGGGAAAAATCTGAAGCCTTGGTACCACCTGCAGCACTCAGCCACATAAATTAATTTACTTCGGTCAACACAGGGAAAGTGCAGAGTAAACATTCCAGACCTGATTAAACTTGATTTGAAAGATCCCATGGGCCACACCAAAACCAAATAAATTCTCAAGTTTAAAGATGAGACTATAGTTTCAAGTATTCAGAAGTTAAAAAAGAACCCTCCATCAGAACCTAATGTATGTCACTAATGCGGCATAAGGCACTATGACTTAGCTCTATCGCAACAATTCACAAAAGATCTAGCTGGAATCAGCATCCTGCTTTGCAAAGTGCTCCATGGTGTAAGTTTAAGTAATCTTGCCCTGTGACACAAAAGCTTGGAATCCTTCTAAAAATTTAAAGGGCCTTGTTAGAAGCTAACAAAGACGAGTTTATCTCCGCAGAAAGATGGAAATCTGTAGCCTTGTACATAGTTGCAGACGTGCAAGTTTGATTACAGTGCAAGTATTATTGCTAGCTACAAGAAAGTTTGGAATGACTGTCCTTTCATAAACCTCATGTCTCACCAGTTCCCGAGGACAACAAACACAGAAGTTTTGGATCAAATAAAATTAAATGTAGCCCTCACCTCGGAAAAAGTGGAAAACCCGAAGTTTTGAGAACGTTAGGCTTACAAAATTTAAAGTAATTTAGAAGACGTACTCAAAGCTGAAGTATACTAGGTTTTCCCACAAGTTGTGACTCTGATCCAAGTTCTTAATTTAGGCACACTGTGCACGGTCTCTGGGTGTTTGGAACTGGTGGCACAGCAGCTTTATTAGAACCAGAACATCTTGAAGTTCACAGATTCATCCAGGCTGCTTTATTCAGTTTAAGTTCACCTCCCTTTGAAATAGATCAAGTTTGACATTAATTTCAGAATTTGAGGCATGACTCTGCTTTAGCCAAGCAGAGCACAGATCTACAGATCACATAGCTACTCCTCAATGTTTTGAGCCTGTCAGGGTAAGAGTATCAGTAAAGGGGAGAGGAGGAGATGCGTGCCTCATTCTTAGAGAAGGCCAAAACTTTACACCGAAATACCAAAATAACTCTGTGTGTGCACATAAGAATGTATTTAAATTCCTGGATTTTCACACTCAGATTTCCTGAGAAGCAACCATTAATTCACAAACCAATACAGAAAATACTATATACCTAAAATTACTACTGCTCGCACCACCACACCATCTGCCGCTAAGGCAGCACCAACTGCCCAGCCTCACAAGTAACTGCGCTATCGCATCCCACAACAGAAAACGGATATGACTCATCCGAGTTAAATTCTTAACGCTTGACATGATGGCTGCTAATTGCTGCAAAACGAGATTAAACAAGTCTGATAAGCAGGTCTGCATTTGGCTTTGTCAATGGTAACTCCAGGTGGCTGCAATAGCTATGACTTCATTCTCATTCAATTCAGTTTTACAGCAAAAAGAATAGCCTTGGCTTACTGTTGCTTCCTCGCTCTCTATAAGAATACACGAATGCTCAAACTTTACTTCCAAAGGCAAAACATCTTTCCCTATGATCCAGCACCAAAAGCTGCTTTTATTTTGCTACAACACTGATTCAGAATTACTGCACTAAAATGCAATATCCAACAATTGTGGAACAGTTTTTAGAAACTTTTCTTCTGATTTGATGTCAAGGATCATAGACATTATTGTCTCCTTAACAGAAACGAATCATATCTACATCCCCAATGATCACAGCAGCAGCACATCTGATCTAGCCACAAATTCAGGAAACCTTAGTTTTCTCCCGAGCTCTAGGTACAGTCCACTGCCAAACCTCAGGCAAGTCACTTTACTCTCTGTCCCTCTGGTTTCGCTATCCCCAAAACGATGACCTTGCTATTTGTTCCCTCTCTAAAGTCCATTAGGATCTATAGATGAAATTCACAAGTAGGCATATTACCCACAAACGGGAACAGCCAGCATCATAGCTGGTAGAAGCAACTTTGAGATAAAACACTTGAAGCACTGAAGTGTTGAATTGGATTCTGAAGTAATTCTACACTGACATTCACCAACTTAGCACAGTGTCAAACTCCATGTTTAGGAAAAAAAAATAAATTATTGTTCAGTAGCAGGTTTTGAATAGTTTTTAGCACCATAGCTACAAATGAGGCTATACATTAAGTGTCTTGCATAGCATCATATTTTTGAGTGAGAACAAGGACCAAAAGAATAGGAACTGTCATTTGAGACAATAGGCTACAAACTAATCTATCACCTAGATTGCTTGAATCACAGCAGACAGCAAAAACCCACACTAGCTAGACCACAACTGAACCAAAGAAATGATACTAGAAGCAGCTAATGAATTCATCAATTCCAACTGCCAAATCAGTGGTCCAAGAGAAAGTTTGATGACTGGCATAGGTTAGTAGAGCTGGAATGGTAGGAATGACCATTTGCATATTTAACAGATGAATTATTTAATCTTATATTTCTATTCCTTCTGTATTCTATATACAGGTAGAAATGTTTTCATTCCAAATAATTTCTGGAATTCAATTAGTATTCCAAGTGGCCTGGTACCAATTAACTAAAATAACTCAGTATGCAAGATCTAACTGCAAGATTCAACATAGGCTTCAAGCTCCATTCAAGCTGAAGTGATGAACTGGTAAGATAACAGCCATTTATGCTAAAAATAGAATCCTTTTTTTCCTACAACAATTACTGATGTGAATAGGAAAGCTACGCAGATGCAAGTCTTTGAATAATTGCCAGCAAAATAGATATTCAGCTTTACACAAACTAAATAACCGACGCAGCTGGTAAGAAATGCATCTCAGCTTGCATTTGCACAGTATTAGCACTTGAATTCTCATGCTTCAGCCTCTTCTTCAACTTTTAAAGAGGAGAAAAGAGAATCATTTAGGATTAAGAAACATTAGGGACACTGAAAAAAAAATGTGACACCAACCACCATATTTATTTTAAGCAGAGTAACCGCTCTTTCAATTTGCGGAATCCTGAGATTTGTCCAAAAATGCCTGGATACAAAGGCCAGTACATTAAACCATGAAACCTAGGAACCAATTTTGCCAGCATTGAACAAATTATTTACAATAGCATAAGTCCAAATTAAGCTCCTGAAACTTTGTTTCTTCATCATAACATGATGAAATTAATCACTGAAAAATATAATATCTTTTATCAAAACAGGAACTGAGAGGGGCTCTCTCAGTTATGCCTTACAGTTGGACTGAAAGTCCAAATTTACTAAAATGGAAAATAATTTTTTTTCATCACCTTCAGTCATGACTTTTTGCATGTTATGTGCAGATACAAAGGAACTGATGATCCATGCTGGAAAAGACACACAAATTCTGTACTTGCAATCTAGATCCACAAGGCGGTTTTTGGAAAGATTCTTCTTCAACAGACAGTACCTATTAGCAGATTATTTGCTCGATGGCTACTGAGGCCCTAGACTTGCAAGAGCTACCCACTGCCCTTCATTCAGTTTAAATGCACCAAGACTGTGAATTTGGAAGCTGAGATAGCTGTCAGAATTGTGCATTCAGAGACAAAATCCCTTTAACCCACTTCCCTGACTAAATACACACAGCAACTCTGAATGCCCCCAGCTGTCAATGGAAGCTTCAAATCTCTTCAAAGGCGCACACTTGTTACACTTAAACCAGGAAACCAATAAAGCAATGCTGATTGATTAAACATGTCCCCACTTCTGCACAAGGACCAAGTGGCCTGGAATGGCTTACATCCATCTTAAATTCTTCTAGCCTTGGGTTGCTGCCTTTCATGCTGGCTACTGGGACTGCACTAGTTGGCCCAAGCCAAAAGCATGCCCGAACTGGGAACAACTTAGCAGCACATGCAACTCAGCTTGGTATCCACGAATGCTCTCATTTACTAGCAGAGATGCAGTCACAAACTTCAATTTGAGTGGCACAATCTTTGAACTTGCAGCTGATGAGGTGTCCTAAAGTTTTTGTTCCAATACAGAGCAAAACCCAAACGTTTTCAAAGCTTCCTGTAAACCGAAAGTTTCTGAAAAACATTAGGCTGAGAGCACAAACAGCTGGCACAGCCAACATGAAATACACTCCTTAGCCACCCTTACCGGAAGAGGAAAGGATATGAGGCAACCCACAACGAGACAGGATCAAGAATAACATGAAACCACACCTTTAGGCAATCTCAACTCAGGTTGCTGCAGTCCTGCTTTTGGTCTGTCCTCTGGAACGTGTGCTCAGCTCTGAGAACTTACTCAACAGAAAGCTCACCAGAAAATAAAGTTGAGTGAGATAGCAAGCAGGTCGGCTCCCTGACCTACCTCATCACATAACTCTCTGGACACTGAAAGCAGCACCAAGGAGAAAGAAGCGTGTTAGTCCAGTTTTTCATCCACTTAATTTGCCATGGGACTGCACCTCAAAAGCAATACAATGCACTCAACTCTTCCAGCAGTCCTACTGATTGAGAGTTAAGTGCACACAAAAATGGATTTCAGGATCCTCTTTCCCTACTGAGCAGTGCAGCTAGAGGGAGGCAGCAGGATAATTATCTTTTCTGGTATTGACACGCATATTGCGGTACCTGTCACCTTACTCGTATTTATTTCTCAGCATTAAAGATTATTTGAAAATATGCCATGTCAACTAGGCCTTTTAGTGTTGGAAGTCTGAGGCAGTTCTACGGCAAAAGTACAGCTAGAAATTTCTGTGGCAGTAGCTCTAAATCAATAGCTTCAATTCATAATAGATAAGGAATAAATAATTGCTTATGAACTGAATTAAATCCTGAAGACAGGCATCTGTCAGTCACAGCATAAACTGAAATCCACTCAGGCTTGGGAAGTCTGCCTACCAGGAAATTTTTCCACTGGAGCTACTATTAAAGTACTTGAACAGAGAAGAAACTGAGACAAAATAGCAGGTTGTCAACACAGTGATCATTCAAAACAGGGACACTTCTGGGACACTGCAGAGAACACACCAAAATGCAAGCAGGCAACAAAAGGGACTGGAAGTTTTCCAGTTACCCGCCCATCTGGCAGGGTTCGTTACAGAAGCTCTTGCTTTAGATTAGTCCATTTTCCTAGGGCTTTTATTGCATTTTGGCCTTCTTGCATCAGCTGGAAAAGGGAGATCACAGGTTCTGGTAACAGAATTACTGGCAAGAATCCTTATTTTCTTGCTTCTTTTGTGGAACACTTTTAGAATGCATACTTTTAACACTTTCTCAATTTTCCTCAACATTGTGAAATACACCCAAGTACGTTGAGGTATTTAAACAAGTTAAAACTGCTTCGCATTTAATGACCTCCACAAACCTTCACTCCTATAAAACCTCAAAGAAATAAGTGCATCTGAGTAAAGCTTCAATGCAAGCTCTGAGTGGCAGCTGAATCCTGCCCCTGAGACACTTGACAACTCATTTGCAAACAGAGAGTTGTGCTACACACCCCAAGAGCGGTCCAGCAAAAAGTTACTAGCGCAGCTGGGCTGCATCATGCAGTCTCGACCCTGGACAGTGCTGCCTACATAGGGTCCAGCCTAGGAGAAGGCTTGTCCAGAACCCAGCATACACCACCCATCTCCAGCTCTAACCCAGGCACCAGGGCTTCCTCTCTCATGCTGAGAGGTTCAGGAAGGACTTGCTCTTCAGCTAAAGACCTGGACTCAGCAATGCTAAGGTTAGGGGTTGACTGATGGCGAAGCAGGACTGCAGAGAAGGACCTGGGAGTCCTGGTGGACAACAAGTTACCCATGAGCCAGCAGCGTGCCCTGTGGCAAGGAAGGCCAGTAATATCCTGGGGTGCATTAAGAAGAGCGTGGCCAGCAGGTCAAGGGAGGTTATCCTCCCCCTCTACTCTGCCCTGGTGAGGCCACATCTGGAGTTCTGTGTCCAGTTCTGGGCTCCCCAGCTCAAGAAAGACAGGGAACTACTGGAGAGAGTCCAGCGGAGGGGTACAGAGATCATGAGGGGACTGGAACACCTCTCATATGAGAAAGGGCTGAGAGAGCTGGGTCTGTTTAGCCTGGAGAAGAGAAGACTGAGAGGGGATCTCATCAACACTTATAAATATCTAAAGGGCAGATGAAAAGAGTCTGGCCCCATTCTCTGGACAAGTGACAAGACAAGGGGCAATGGGCACAAACTGGAACACAGGAAGTTCCATCTCAACATGAGGAAAAACTTCTTCACTTTGAGGGTGACAGAGCACTGGAACAGGCTGCCCAGAGAGGTTGTGGAGTCTCCTGCTCTGGAGATACTCAAAACCTGTCTGGACGCCATCCTGTGCAACATGCTGTAGGTGACCCTGATTTAGCAGGGCGGTTGGACTAGATGATCTCCAGAGGTCCCTTCCAACCCCTGCCATTCTGTGGTTCTGAGAAATCCATGTGAAGTTCAAAATTCACCACCAGAGATGGCCTTCTATGGCTGCAGTAAGTCAGGGTACCCATGTGCTACCCTTGGTCTGTGAGAGCAAGCAGAAGAGGGGAAGAAGCCAAACAAACAAATCGGTCACCTGCTCACTCTGATCTAGGGGTAGGAAGGAACATAATCCCTCACAGACAGACCAGCAGCAGGCAGTGCTGCGAGAGCCCAACACCTCCTCAAAGGTAACAGCACTGGCTGCATCAGCCTGCTCTCATGACAAGGCTAACACCTTTTCTCCCCTTTAGACCTGCAGCACCAGGGAACCTGCTCTTTCCCCCCTGCTACCAGCACCCTTTCAAAAAAAAAAAAAAAANCACCCCCCTTAAAAAAAAAAAAAAAAAAAAAAAAATCAAATCCTGCTTTGTACAACAATGCTATAACTGTCCAGGATATTTTGAAAGTGCCATTTTTTTTTTCTGGTTTGCCCTGCAACCTCTCCTACGCTTCATATGCGCAACACTCACTATACCCAGAGTTGTTACTCCTGGTTAATAAATCAGGAAAATTCCCAAATTCAATGACAACCCTGAAAGACATAAAATGAGTAAAAAAACTCCAGCAGAAATAAAATGAAACTGGAACTACCAAGGTTTTGAGTTACACAGTCTCAAAATAAAGAAATGAAAAAAAGAAGTACCGGTGGAGTTCAGTGCTGCAGAAAACAAAAATTGAAACTGACCTCAGGGAGAACATAAACAAACAGGAGTTCAGTTTATTTACACAGGTAACAACCACTTCTTTTCTAGTGAAAGCCATCAAGCCAGTGGCACTGAGCCTTTTGCAATTGCACTTGACCCAGGAACGCTGATGGTGTTCGGAACTGACCAAATTCCGCTCCCATGGAGACTCGGAAGGATTCCCAGTTCGTCACACCAACCACCTGGCCAAAACTTCTCATTTCCAACTGTGATCTGGAAGACAGGGTTACGTTCAGGAGGCAAATAGCTTCTGCCCTTCTGCACAGATGCCACGAACTGCAAGGAGCGAGTGCAGACAGGATGCAGCACACAACCAAAGACCTGGCTGTCACGAGCATGCCATGTTATTGCCAGCACATGGAAGCAGAACCAGTGGTCGGCACACATACATCTAGATTAAAGTCAATCCATTTTCACATGAATCATCCATATAGTACCTGGAGGAAGGCTGAGAAACCTTATCTTAGATACTGCATTGAAAAGCAGTAATAAACCAATAAACCACAAAATTATGGTGTACATCTAGCATGTTCTCCCTCAGACATTTTTCTAGAGGGGAAAAAAAAAAAAAAAAAAAAAGAGTACATTCATGCTTTTAAGCATGTGTAGCTGTAAAAATCATATTGAAGGTGGAGCAGTGGAAGTAGGAGCTTTTAATCATATGGGTGTGCCTCTACGGTGGAGTTAAATGAAGCACTTTGCTACCGTGTCAACATAACCAGATAAATTTATCCCACGCACGAGAGGCCCCACTTCAGAACCATAACTGAATACCTCCAGCAGTACAGGTGTTCCTGTCCTCTTGGTACATCACCGAGTCTTCCTCGTTCACACTCAGGGCTTCTGTACTACAATCAGACAACCAACCTGGGCACTCTTGCACACTGCAGAACACACTTCCCTTGGAAGCCCGTAAGTCCGTGGGAAGGTGCTGGAGGACTTTCAACTCTTGATAATTATTTAACCTGCATCTTCCCACTTCACAGACTGCAGGTTTCAGTCTGTAGTCCCTAGTAAGCCTGAAAGGTTGTACTGAAAGCAGCATTACACTTGTACCAGACAGGCATTGTGCAAAGGGAAAGAAGATCAGATAA
Organism: Aramus guarauna; assembly: GCA_013400195.1. Classification (NCBI taxonomy): domain Eukaryota; kingdom Metazoa; phylum Chordata; class Aves; order Gruiformes; family Aramidae; genus Aramus; species Aramus guarauna. The sequence goes on from VXBL01004964.1 coordinate 1,421,525, forward strand.
AACTCTCTGCAGAAGCTGTGGGTAACTCTTCTGTGAGGGCATCACTGAAAAGCTGTCTTCACCACTGAAAGCACCAGCTGCTTACTCACCCAGAGTGCACTCTGCAAGAGACGTCCACTGATGCCATTGGCAAGTCCCAGAGCAACTCATTTACTTTATTACAGTAAGGGAGAAACACAGAGCCAATTTTTTACGAGGGTATCTAGTTCCTAAATCAAAACATACGTTTCTTGTGGGATTTGAAAGAATGCTGATTCCCACTGACTTCTAATGAGTCAGCCTGTGGGAAATCTTTAAGCCCCGTGCTGCACCTAAATGCATCCCAAAGGTTATGAATAAAGGCGGACACGATTTAGCAGAGAATTCAACTCTGGCACGCCATCGTTAGTAGTTCATCAGCAGCTCTTAATAACCGAAAGTAGTATTATATCTGCTCCAGTCATGGAATAAATTTGGTCTCAGAGGAAAAAAAGAAGTAATATACACTAAAAAGAAGCAGCCTGTGCTTGTGTGTCAAGCTCAGCCTGAGGTTCATTTTCTCTTGGAATACAAACAATTACAGACTTCTTACAGAAATTTACCCATCAGTGATTACCAGAAAATTCCCCAATTGTCAAAACAGATTCTGCTGTCATGTGTCACAAACACATTCTGCTGTACAAGATGACTTCGCTGACTGCTTCGTATGTCTCTCTCATTCCAACAAAATGCTGTACTTCTGAGTGTGCCTGTATCGCTGAATGTAAACCCCTAGAGAAGCCATACAACAGAAACCGTAGGACACTAATGTGGACAGTGGATGTTCAAGGACAAGCTAAAGCAGGGAGTAGATGATGAACGATGAGAATCCCAGCAATAACTTCCATTTTATTAATCACAAACGTGCAAAATCCTTATCATTGTTGAGCCATTGAGGTTTTTTAGTTTCTTTGGGTATAACTTACAAATACAACTTGCAGGTTTCCTATGCAAGCAAACAGAGCAGTTCTAAATAGCAACTGTTCCAAAGGGCCGGGGAAAAAAAGGAACAAGTTTTAAATTAGTGGCGCTACAGAATATGCTCAAAACTCAGCTCTTCTCTACTGAGAGACAAAAGAAAATGAACTGCCATAAAACTGAAACTTTCAGTCAATTTTATTTAAGACTATAATAGACAGGAAAATTTACTGAGGATAATGGTGCTAAATGAATATATTAAGAGCTTTATTTTTCACTTGATCTTTTAGGCTTTAATACAATTTGTTTCATTCTGTTGTCACTTGCTACATATATAGTTTTTTGTGATGTGCTTCTTTACTTTAGAAAGCAACTAAAAAGAGAAGTCAAATTCTTATCATGGCTGCGGTAAATTCAGGAGTCATTTCTGTATGACACATCCTGTTCAGAGCTACAGAAATGCAAACTGCAGAAAAATCAGTCACAGGCCTTCTTCTGCATTACTCTCAAAAAGCACTTACTTAGCTCCGTTGAGCCTTTTCTCCCCTGGGGAATATACTTGCAGGATGTCTGCTCATACAGATGCCTCACAATGAGTTTTATACCTTTACTGTATTTTAAGAGACCCTAATAATTTCACAACCTGCATTTCTCCTGCCACTTCAAATCCTATGCAGCACACAGCATTCAAACACTCTGATGCACTTATCAGAGAAGGCAGCATTTCCAAAGCCTGTAACTTCTAACAATCCAACAAAAGCCTGGATGTGGACTGTCTATCCAGGTGTCTCACTGATATCACTGGGAGATTTAGTAAATAAGTGCTGCGAGAACATACCCTTAATGTTATTTACAATATAGAAATGGCTGGAAATTCACACTGGGATCAGGGCTTCTGTGCCCAGGGCACCCAGGCGAGATGCTCTACACACCTCTGGGCGGTGGGCGAGACCCGAGGAAGCTCTTGCTGCAAAGCAGAGCTACAAACTGCTGTGACGGGCCAGTGACTAAGTCTGAAAGAGAACCCAGGTCTCACAGCCCACATACATCCACCCTATATCTGCCCTCCGTATAACTGCTGTGCTCCTCCTACTTCATACAGAAACCGATGGAATATGAGTCCTCCAGTCATCTGTTGAGAGGTAGCCTGAGGGAAGTTATGCATGCAGCACCAATAGTGGAATGTGGTTATCAAATGTACAGCTGGTCCAGCCATGGCAGTATTTGTGAATATGTTGTTTCAAATCCTGTAATTTCTTCATTAATTCAGAAGTTCTCCACTAGCACTAACTATGAACAGTCAAAAGAAACTTTATATCAGAATCTATTTTTTTTTCCAGACTCATCATCATAGTTTTTGTTGTAGATGGAGATTACATTCAGGTGCTTCAGAATGAAATACTGGTTTATGTTGAAGATGTGCTGTGCATATTTTTTTTTTTTTTTTAAGGTTTCTAATGCTGCCTTCTAATAGAGTCCGGAATCAATACCCAGAGTCAAAAGGAGCTTTATAAGCCACCCCATTTAAATGTTACAATATACACTACACATTCAGACACAAAGATTCTGTACTCATAATACCTCACATCCCTGACATGTCTATCTCAAGAGCGTGGCTATAATCATCAACTCTATTCTACATACCATCTGCATTATTAAATTACGCGGCATTTCTTGCTCCAACTCATCGCTTGCAACATAGTGCTGCTGAAATGCAAAGCTCTTTCAACATGAGTTCCACTGACATTGAAACTAGATTTTTTTTTTTTTTGTAGTAGTTGCCCTTGGCTCTGAAATTGGACAAGAATAACGCATCAGAATAATTTCTTCTGCTATATAAGAAGAACTATCATTTGGAACAGGGATTCTCCAGTCATGATGCTACAGAAACAGCAGTGGTGATTCAGCAGCACCTTTGGGGACAGCAGGGTGGGGTGAGGTGTGTCAAAAAGGTAAAATAAGTGATGGATGCAAGTGCTACATAATCACAGAATGCACGTGCAGTACTGCAAGCATGTGACAAAACTGTTAGTGAAATGAAAAAAAAAAAAAATCGTCAAGAAGCACAGAGAAAAAAGGTGGTGAAAAAAACCTTATCGTTCCGAGAGACAATGTGGAGTAGAATAAAGCTTGTAGTTATTCTCTCTCTGTAGCAGTTTTTTTGCTCCTACAAACAGGTAATGTGGTAGGAAGCATGCCATTTACGCCAACTGCTAGAATCAAGAACAGCAGTTTTGAAAAGGACATCACCTCTTTTGGGTTTAAGAGGTTTTAGTGTCATAGAATTTAGCATATTTAGAGAAAAATAGGAAGAAACTGCAAGAATGCAGTGGAACCCTGGTACTGCTTTACTGCATTTCTGTGTGCCTGTAAATATTTATAAACGCACAATCCACCAGTGTTCTGTAAAGTCTGCCGACACAATTCAGGAGTAGAACATCTTCCAAGCAAAGTTCACTGTCACACAAATGACTGTACCGGCTCTCTGAAAATCTCGTCATTTTGTATGCCAAGATTCTCCCTGAGGGCACTGCACAGTACATTTCTAAGCCAAATAAGCTGATACTGACAATTTCTAGCCCAAGTCTACATGAATTCTAAAAGCAACAATGCTGAATTCCAGAAACAAAGATAAGAGACTAAACCTATTTTGGTATCTGTTATTTGATGAACTCTGTTCTAGTTGATCATTGCTGTTCTGAGGAATTATCTCAATAGCCCCATACAACAAGGACCATTGATTTGTGAAACTTGAGCATAAGAAGCTGAAGGAAAAGACATTCCCCAATATGAGACAACACTAAAGCTACAAGGAAGAGATTTGTCTGACAAGCACATCAGTCAAGCCGTTTAGCTTGAGAATCATCCTAAAATGAGTGATTGTACAAATTAGAAAACCCAGAACCTCCTCAATCTCTGACTGTGTGACCTTTCTTGTCTTCTACCAGCCCCTCCAAGGTTGTACACAAAAGTCAGAAAGCTTGATACTGTGCTTCTGACAAATTACCATTCTTCAGAAAATTTAATTTTAGATCTTCACAAGGTAAAGATGTTCTGTGGCTTAATCTTACAAGGCAGACCAACAGGAGGAACACACATCTGAAAACACTGAACAAATGATCCCTCTATCCACGCACTATAAGTCAACACAAGTTTCTCCAAAAGAGGGTGCAAGGTAATCCAGAATAAGACAAATTTCGCATAAGCTTTCTCTAACTCCTTAAGGTGTACCTCCCTCAAAATATGAGATTACTAACCCCTTCAAGAAGAAAGAGCACAACTTTCACCTTTACAGTACTGTAGTCTACAGGTCATTCCGACAACCTCTCTTTAATAATTATCCTGGTTTTGACACTTATACACTACTTATCTTACAGTCAACTGGACACTCACCTCTAAATTACCCTGCCCTTTAAAATCAATACAATTTAAAAGTAAGTGCCAGATTAGAAGTCAAATGAGACATTTCTTTAATAGACAAAAACCTGCCTAATCCTCAAAGCCTGTGTGAAGAAATTACCTTGATTTAGAGCACCTCCCTCCCATGAAGAGGCGACCTAAATTACCGATTCATGCTATTTTTTCCTTTTATGGTACTTTTACATTTTTTTCTTTTTCTAAACCACTCTGTTCAGCTCATACTTGATGCATTTGTGTAATACAAATGACTGTGTAAAGATCCACACAGAATGCAAACCATCCTAATTTCAATTGCCTGAATAAGATAGGAAGAAGAAAAAAAAAAAAAAAAAAAAAATGCTTACCTAAGCCAAACAAATGCTGAAGTACTCTAGACTCATTTATGGCTCAGTTTTCAAAAGAAACTGAGCAATTAAAAGAAAAAAAAAAAATCAACAGGCTATGCAGATCCGGTCATTATAATGTAGAAAAAAATACCATTTAATTAGAAAAATCAATGGCTATAGTAACTTTTAAAACACCATGACTGACTACTGTATTGTAGAAAGGTTTCCTTGGTATATTTTGACATGTCTAATTGCCTGACTCTTTAAACGTTCCTAAACTGCTCAGAAATTAATCTGAGTTTAAGAGAAACCTGAAATTTACCTGCAGCAGCTTAATGCAACTGAAGGAAAAACAAACAAACAAAACAAAACAGCACAATCTCTAAGGACCCTCTTCATGAAGGAAAAAAACCCTTGAGACAGCTGATCAAACCCAGATACATCAACTTTTGCAAGAAACCAGACTCGATTTTCCTCTCCTCACCTTACTGTCCCTTTAAGTGGAGGAAAATGTGATAAACGTCAAAAATCTCTGTCAGACACTTTTCCAACAGTTTCTAGGGCTGATTTGACACTTGCTTCTCAAGAAGCATTTTGGTTTTTTCCTGAAATCAAGCAGAATTTAAACTACGCAAGCAGAAATGCCAGAATAAGCTCATTCTTAATATTCAGTGTTTGAATGGTTCAATTATAGATAGCTGAGATCTACTCACTAATCATATGCACTGCTAATTATGTCTCAGCATTTAAGGACCATCAGTTGACTGAAACTGACACAAGAAGATTATTAGTAGGCTAATCTACATTTAGAGCGGATGATGAGTATTTACATCTGAGATTAGATTTTATTTAATACTCCTTGAAGTTCTCTTTGAAGCAGTGAAAGGCATGAAGTGAACCTACAGAGATCACCAAGAGTTCAGACTATGTTATACAAAGCAGAAACAAGATATTTAAAAGGGAAGGCTTGATGGTGGACAGATATGTTATACCGTAGCTCCTTCCCTTCCCTCCAAATCAGAGTAGATTTATATGCATTACAAGAGTTGAGAGGTTTATTGTTTTATTTCATTCAAACACAATTACAAGCTTTTCCAAACCTTCATGAAATCACATGATTCCTTACTCTTGTAACTTAGTTGGCCTTTACAATGAGTTCAGTAAGACTTGATACCTTGAATAAGGTAAATTAACTATTTCTTAATTTGAAAGTACTTTTCCTGCTGAATTCTTATTTGATGTTCAGTCATGCTGTACTATCTTCATACACTACATGTTTTTAAAGAATGCCTGCACACTACATTATTTATCGATACTACTATCATCTCTGATCACTGAAAGCACACAGCAAGAGAAAGGACAAGAAAGGGAAGAGGGAAGGAGTTTCGGTCACCTACGTGTGCTCCATCCCATCACCCTGTTAAAGCAGTTAAACCCAAATAATCTGTGCAACAGCAACACCCTCCATGACCATTTTGGTTTTGTTCCCTACACTGCTCCCCATCTGCATTCTTCAGCTTACACAGCTTCTACTCTTCCATGCTGTTCTGTTCCTGACCCGAGAGACATTTTTTCACTAGCTTAAAGTTTCTGGAGAAGAAGTAGTTCTTAAAAATTGTATATAGGGAAAGCATACAAAAGGCAACAGGAATAAAGAAACAAGCACGAAAACTCACAGATCCTTCTAGACCTCAGTTCAACCTTAGGGTCAGCAGCACGACACAGCCGGGGGATTGCAGCTGGTTTATGACTCGCCAGCTCAGACACTACAGAGTGTAGAGCGTGGAGCAGACACAAACTTCTACGTCCTGCTCTCTTCAGTCCAGGAGCTGGACATGCTGAACTCTCCTAGTTCTTTACATGTTTATGGGCTTTGCTACTAAAGCAAAGTAGTTTTCCTGTTTTGCAATATTTTGATTAAATTCCCACAGCCGAGTAGTACTGAAAGTAATGTTTTCACATTTACACAGTTTGCTCAAAAGCCATTGAAATAAGCAAATTATATTACATAAGTGTGCAGTTATGTAGCACTATATGCCAGACGCCTACTGCCAGAATTAAAAGGGGCCCACGTCAAGTCAAATCTCCCGTTACAAGAAAAGCCTCCGTGAACTACCAAGACACCACTCAGAGTCTAAAAATTAACCAACGTAAGAGGCACAAAAACATCACGGATAACTCAACACTGTGAGCCTCACTACGCAACGGCTTCCACAGCGGAACCAAGAGAGACTCTGCAGTTTCACTTGCCCTGGAACGAAGAAGTCTCAGGGTGCTTGAAATCTGAAGTCTCTCTCATCTGTATGTGGAGACTATAGGATCTATAAGGAAGCTCTATGGCCTTCCTACTTCCACCTGTGAGGACAGCTCCTCTGACTTCTGAGAACCTTGTCCGGAAGGACACAGCTCTGCAAGGGGCACAAAGACGACACTGTGACTAAACGCTTCAGGATCACCCACCTCACTGAACGGAAAGCAGCAGTCCATGAGGCAAAGCTTGCGGAGTTACAAAGAGATGACCTGCTAAACATGTCCGTGCTGGAAAGGCTTTTGTGGAAATTGGCTACAATACTACCAGAGCAGGGGTTTTTTGTTTAGCTGGTTTCGGTTGTTTGGTTTTTTTTTTTTTTCCTTTCTCTTCCCCCCTCTCCCGAGGGGAGGGGGAAACTACAATATTACCCAAAACTTTTTTTTGCATGTATTTCACACATGCAAAAACCATACCGCACATTAAGCTTAAAATTGTAGGTCAGGTCAATTTCCTGCTTCCAATTTTTTTTTTTAAGTACATTAATTCAGTACTATAATTTTAGTTGTATGAAGTCTTTACAAGTCTAGTAAGCAGGCTTTTTTATTCTACATTCATGCCATATATCTGTCAATAAAATAAAAAGAGACAGGGAAGTTTTGTGTTGTTATTTTTAAAAATGGGGCCAAGTAAATCATAACACACAACGTCGGGTCACCATACCTTCAAATGAAGGTGTTAAAATTTTATCTCTGGGCAACCTGGCAAACTGGGGGGAAAGGATGCAGCACAAGGTATTCCCACCAACTAACTGGACCGGGGCACAAAGCTTTTTGTTCAAGCCCATCCATCATAAACGTTTTATGCAACCAATATCTGAATCACAAACTTCCAAGCACAAACACACAGAGCGTCCCAGGTACTGGGTCGGCACAAAGAACTGTCGAGGTACATGGCTGGTGCCAAATCTGCTTTTCAAAGCTCCCGGGGGCCTCGCAGCTCCTGCCTATTTCAGCCAGAGCTCAGCGTGTTAGTCAAAACTTGCATCCCTGCACTCTGTTGGGAGATGGGAGAAAAAAGCCAGGTCATGTTTAACCCACGAGTAAAAATCATAAGGGCTGACAAGTGCTGATTCACAAGCGTGCTTGCTGACAGAGAGTTTCTTCTCCAAAACACGTTGCGGGGGGAGAGGGAGGACGGACAAAAACAGGTTCGGACGCACTTTTGCCTCCTCACGTAACCGCCGCGGCCGCCCGAAGTGTGTCACCGAAGCCCGGGGGCGGCGGGGGCACGCCGGGGCTCAGCGCCCGGAGGGCTCCGGGGCCGGAGCTGACCCCGCAGCGGGAGAGGGCCACGCCTGCTCCCGCCGCCCCGCGGTGAACCCGGGGCGGCCCGGGCCGGGGAGGTGACGGCGAGCCCGGGCCGAGCCTCTCCCGCGGCGGCGATCAGCCCCGGCAGGTCGCTCTCACCTGCGTTGTAGAAGCGGTCCAGCACCGCCGTCTCGCCGAAGTCCAGCTTGCCGAAGTGCAGGGTCTCCAGCGCGGCCCCCACCACCTCGCACGCTTCCCGCAGGCTCTGCAGGGCGCCGCTCTCCGCCGCCAGCAGCGGCCCCTGGCTCGCCTCGTTGATCACGTAGGTGACGGCGGTCCGCCGGCCGCCACCCTTGGCCCGCACCGCGATGCCCGGGCCGGCGGCGCCGTCCTCAGCCCAGAGGGTGCCGGGCGACGGCGCGGCCAAGTCGGGCAGGAGGCTGCGGGTGCCGGCGTCGGCCCCTTGCGCCCGCCTGCCGAGCACCTCCTCGCAAGGAGGACCGCCACCGCCGGGAGGGCTGGGCACCGGCAAGCTGATGATCCCCTCGCTACTGTCACTCATCCCGGCGGAGGAGCAGCCGCCGCCGCCGCGGCGCGTCCCGGGCTCTGCTGCGCGGACCGGGGTTAGGCGGATGCCATGCTGCGCCGTCCGCCCCGGAACGGTCCCGCCGAGCTGCTGGAGGGGAGAGGCGGCCGGGCTGAAGCGAGAGGCTCCCCCTCGGGCGCTAGCGAAGGCTGCCAGAGGCGGGGAGACGAGCACAGCCTCCTTCGGTGTCTGCCGCCGGCACCATGACGCGCCGCTCCCTTCTCCCCCGCACCTGCGGGGACTAACCGGCGAGCCGACCCCCGGCAGCCCGGCCTCCTTCTCCCGCCGCCTCCGGGACCTCGCTCTTCCTCCGGCCGCTTCGCTCCCGGACCGAAATTACTTGGCCGCGGGGAGGAACCACTTGTGGGAGCTCTCGGGGCGGGCAAGTGGGGCACGGCGCGTCCCCGCGGGCCTTTTCCTGCCTGGCAGCAGCCCCCCCCCCCCCCCCCCCCCCCCCCCCCCCCCCCCGGGCCCCCCCCCCCGGGGGGGGC